>JALMQS010000153.1:5649051-6034343 GCA_024734495.1 Forficula auricularia | reverse complement strand
AAACAGAAGACTCTCTCATTTTATTTTTAACCTAAAATAAAAAACGATTCTGTTAAACCAATCGACAGGGAAATCTTTTATTTTTATTTACTTTTACTTTCCCGAAAATAAAGTTACGGGAAAATAATACTATAATGACTTTTGCTTCTATTAAAAATAAAATTCAAATTCAATGCTATCCATGCAAATAATACACGTAAGCGCGTTTCAGTCTTCTGATAGTTTATTGAAGCCATCTTCATCATTTTCAATGGCTGATTCTACTTATATAGACTTAATCTAAAAGATATTAAATCAAATAGATATTCAGGGTGATTCACGGTCGATGGCACGTTAGACGTTTATGGAAAACGGAACGCAGGATTTTCTGAAAATTTAGCATCTTACATTTTCTTATCTGTTCTATCGATCTAAAATATTTTCAGCATTGCGACGTTTCGGTTTCCATCGAAAAATCGTAGCAACTTTATTTTTTTAAATGGAACACCCCGTATATTAACACGTTTTTAGAACCGCCCTTTTATTAAAATACTTTTTTGTTAATATTGTCCTTTACCTATCTCTATCGGGTTTCGAGATAAAAAATAATTTGTGTTAAATATGGCCCAAAACATGGCCCTAATTAAACTTAAATAAATTTGTGCTCTCAATTCATGATATTTTGGTGGTAGTTTAGACACTCCCGAAGTATTTAATTTACGCGAAAAAATCGACTCCATATTATACAGGGCGTGCTAGGATTACTATTATTTCCGGTATTCATAAAAGGGGTCAAAAGTTTTTTTTTCAAATAAGACCCCCTGTATATTACTCAATAAATTGAAAGACGAGGAAAAATGCTTTAAGGCGATATATCATGTCCCTATACCTAAAACATCAAGTTTTCTTTTAAAAAGGCGCTTTTTTGTGAAAAATTCCATTTTAATTAATTTAATTTTAGCTAACCATGGAAATATCAAGCTGATGACAGTTTGTTGACTATTTATAATTAACTTATAAACAGCTTATTGACGATGTTCAAAAAAATCTCCCAAAATGACCGCAAATATTGATTATTCAAAGTTTTTATATTACAAAATAAATAATTTCAAAAAAACTTCGTTTGAATAATCAATATTTGCGGTCATTTTGGGAGATTTTTTGAACATCGTCAATAAACTGTTTATAAGTTAATTATAAATAGTCAACAAACTGTCATAAGCTTGATATTTCCATTGATAGTTAATATTAAATTCATTAAAAAGTAATGTTTCACGAAAAAACGCCTTTTTAAAGAAAACTTGATGTTTTAGGTATAGGGAAATGATATATCGTCTTAAAGCATATTTCTACTTCTTTCAATTTATTGAGTAATATAAGGGGGGTCTCATTCGAAAAAACGAATTTTTGACACCTTTTATGAATAACGGAAATAATACTAATCTTAGCACGCCCTGTATAATATGGAGTCGATTTTTCAGCTTAAATTAAATACTTCGGGTCTGTCTAAACTACCACCAAAATACCAACTTTTCATGAATTGAGAGGACTTATTTATCTAAGTTTAATTAGGGCCATCTTTTGGACCATATTTAACACAAATTATTTTTTATCTCGAAAACCGATAGAGATAGGTATAGGACAATATTAACAAAAAAGTATTTTAATAAAAGGGCGGTTCTAAAAACGTGTTAATATACGGGGTGTTCTATTTAAAAAAATAAAGTTGCTACGATTTTTCGATGGAAGCCGAAACGTCGCAATGCTGAAAATATTTTAGATCGATAGAACAGATAAGAAAATGTAAGATGCTAAATTTTCAGAAAATCCTGCGTTCCGTTTTCCATAAACGTCTAACGTGCCATCGACCGTGAATCACCCTGAATATCTATTTAATTTAATATCTTTTAGATTAAGTCTATATAAGTAGAATCAGCCAGCAGAAACCCCCCCCCCCCCAACACACAAATAGAACTTTATTTTCAATTTTAAAATTTTTTAAAAAATAAATGTTTTTTTAAATTAATTAAATTAATCTTAAGAAATTCAAAGATGTTTTTATAAAGCGAAATTTAGAGAATACCGTTTTATAAGAACCATTGAGGTCCAGCTGATTCTCCATCCTGAACCAAGAGAGCGAAAAAAGATATGGTCCATCTGGATGTTACCCGGTATCAATCCGCGTATAGCCCGCATGATACCCCACCCCGGACCACCCAGAGGGACATGGCATCTCAAGTTCTTATATATTACTCTCTCGATTCAGACGCCTTTTACAAGTCTATTCTTACATAGAGAGATGATACAAATTAATTTAGAATTCCGCGGAGTAAACTCGCGAGCAAATCCACTCAACGGAATTTTTAACAAATTATAAGTAAATTTGTTTTTCTAGTATATTTATACAAATATAGAAAATTATCAAATTAATTAAATTAATCTTAAGAAATTCAAAAGATGTTTTTATAAAGCGAAATTTAGAGAATACTTAGCGAGACTACCGTTTTATAAGAACCATTGAGGTCCAGCTGATTCTCCATCCTGAACCAAGAGAGCGAAAAAAGATATGGTCCATCTGGATGTTACCTGGTATCAATCCGCGTATAGCCCGCATGATACCCCACCCCGGACCACCCAGAGGGACATGGCATCTCAAGTTCTTATATATTATATAATTTGTTAAAAAATTCCGTTGAGTGGATTTGCTCGCGAGTTTACTCCGCGGAATTCTAAATTAAAATGTTTTTTTTTTAATTTTATATCATATTTTAAGTTTATTAAAATAAAAATAAAAATTGTTATAAATTCCCTGTCGATTTGGCCGCCGTTTTTTGGCCTCTGCGTGCGACGCACGTGTTGCACTCCCGCCTGGCACGGGTCTGTATGGGGGGCGGTCGCCCCTCCGCCCCCCTGGATCCGCCCTTGCATGCTGTAGATGTCTTCTTTTCAAATTTATAATATCATAGCCAAAGGAGTACAATATCATCATGGACTTAGGCCACTTTTCAAAATAAACGGTTCAATATGGTATATTTAACAACCACAAAAAATAATTAAAAGTTTAATTAAAAAATTTATTCTTTATAAAAACATAAATTTTAATAATTTTATTATTATTTTTGAAAAGGAATAATTAATATATTTTCTGACAATGATTGAACTGGCACTAGACCACAGCTTAACCGTGACCCGTGACGTGACGCGTCACGTCACCGGGAACGTGACTCGTGACTGCTCAATCCCATTTACTTCCAGGAAAATAAAATTCAAATATAAGATATTAATTTGAGCTTAGAGTTAATGCTGCAGCGCCATCTGTGGTACCATCCGTGATGCACGATGCGTTATGAGTGACGCGTGACGGCTCAATCCCATTTACTGCCAAGTAAAATAAAAAGTGTGCAAGGCGCGCCAAAAGAAGTTATCACATCAAAAATCTTATGCTTGATACTATAATGTAGGTCTGGGGTTGCTGGATAATATATTTGGCTTAGATATGTATCTATACAAGCTCGCGACTCAGAATTGGCCGCTTTTTTGATTAAATTCATACCTGCTTATAAAAAAAAAAAAAAAAAACTGACCTGAGAGCAATTTGGCCGTTTACAAGTCTTCAAAACGAGTTTAATAGACTTACCAATGGTTCACCCCCTTCTTGTACTATTTTTTAATTAAAACCGCATAATATTTGAATATACCTAATGGATTAATGACTTTTAAAATATGAGAACGTTATAAAACTTTGTAGGGGTTTTTTTTTAATAAATGGGGATTAAACATAAAAGAGAACCAAGTAAATGAATTTAATGAGTTTTTTTTTTATTATACTTTTCACGTCCTCTGTTTGAATATAATATATATGGATATAAGTGTGTGAGTTTATATACATTGATATGTACATGTGTGAGTGAGAAAACCCTAAGAGAAAGAATCAAGTAAAAAAAAAAGGAAAAAATAATACAGTACCAGGTAAATCCTAATCGCATTTATTGTTTGTGGGATTATTTAGGTGAAACAAATTTAAATAAATAACAATAAAACAACGGTTTTAAACACGGAGAGAAAAATATTAACAACAAAATAAACAAATTTTTAAATTAAATAAATCTCAATCTATTTATTAAATAAAAAAAGCTTATCCGACTTAGCCGGCAAATGAGCGACCAACCAAGCATCTTATTACGTATACGCGGACGGTCTATTTACGTACGATAGAAAATAAAAACTACTGAGCCGATTTTAATAAAATTTGCATTAACATGTTTTGCGAACTCTTACAAGTGTAATCCTTTACTTATATATACATATAATAGAGGTCTTTTTTTCTATCGCTTTATTATATTAATAAAATTTATTTAATCATATTGTATATATTATACATATGTATTATCTATCTACTCATTACTCATCATCTACTTATTAAACGAGCAAAAATTTGTTTGTTTGTTTGTATATTTGTATCTTTGTTCTATTTTGAAAATGTCTCTACCGATTTTGATGAAACAAACTCTATTAATAAGTTTTGAGAATGAGAAAGCGATCTGGCTAGGTCTGGACCTATGCAAATTTCATCTTAATTGATCTTTTCTTAATTAAAGTAATTATATGATAGATGAAAATCTCAATAAAAAAGTTTGTTTACATTTTTTTCAATTATCTTTTATTTATTAATTGTTTTTTTTATATTTTAAAACCCACAAATACTTTATACCAAATATTGTTATATATTAGAATTTGCCAATTTAATTGAATAAAATTCCTCTTATTAAAAAACACGGACTAAAAATATTATCGCAAGCTAGAAGATCAAGTACAGTCGATGGTGGGGAAGTAATCTCCGAAATCGAATCCTCAAATACAATGTATACATTATTTCATATAAAAAATTGCTTCAATAAAATTATTATTTATTTAATTGATTAAAAAACTCCATAAATTTTTATTTAATTAAAAAAAATAATTAAACGGAATTTATTTATATACCTATAAGTATACACATAATCTGTGGGCCACTAGAAAGCTAGAAATGCAAAAACTGGGTGCGGTGTGGGGATCGATGTGGGGGTGCAGGAGGTGGGGTGTAGTTGTGGGGGATCCGGGGGTGGGGAGGAGTGGGGGTGGCTGTGTGTGTACCGTGGTGGGGCGAGGTGCTGTGGTTTCGGGGGGGTCCAAGGGGCGAGTACTATATGTATTTGTATTTTTTTAATTTGGTTACCGTGCATCACTTGGTGCCTCCAGGTACTCATTATTATAGTATTAACCAAAGGCGGGCCTTGCGACTAGTTGTATTAATAAATAAATATGGTCATTTTTAGGTGATTTTTATACATACGTATATCAACCTATGAGCGTTCAGGAATATGTTTTTTTCCTTCTTTTTTTCGAAATATCTCAAGAAGAGCTGAATCTATTTTGATTAAAAAAATTGAGCGAAGCCATGACATTTGGGTCTACAAAAAAGCCCTAATAAGTGAACATCGAAATAATTTTATTTTTCGAGATAATAATTGTTTTGTCAAAATGTCGGTTAGTCTGGGCGTTACCAAATTTTTGTGAACGAGCTAGATAAAAAACTAGTGTGAATTTCGAAATCTAATTTAACACGTAGTTTTGGTCTATTGAGATTAAGAGCTGATTAGATTTTGGTGCATATCGACCCAAAATTAAGGGGAGTGGAGGGGAGGTTAAAAATTAAAAATCTAGGCCATTTTGAGCAAACTCAACCAAATTTTGTATACATAATCAGTGGGACCCCAGAAGTCTAAAATGCAAAAACTAACGGCCCAAAATGGGGAAGAGGGGGGGGGGTGTAGGGTCAAAAAATAAAAATCTAGACACTTGTACCAAACAACCAAATTTTGTATACATAATCAGTGGGCCCATCTAAAAATGTAAAAACTAACCCCCTCCCCCTCCCCTACATGATTATAAATAATTTCATTAAATATTAAATATAAGTGAGGAGCCAGGTTGTATGGTAAAGTCAAGTGGATGGCCACATCAGAACACATCAGCTTATTGTTAAAACTCTTAAATTTATAGATATCCAGTATTTTCCATGACAGTAAATGATCTATTTTTCAAAAAGTTTTTCCTTCATAAAATGAAAACCACTCATCCTAGAAACATGATTTCTATCTCATTCTCTAGAAAGTTTTGTTGACTTGAACGTTTACTTGGGCTACTTTTTTTTATAAAAGTCTTAGATTTGTCGATATCCAGTATTTTCCATGATACTTCTGAGGATTCGGATCATATCCTGTCACGGAAAATGCTGGATATCTATAAATCTATGAGTTTTATCAAAACTTCAATCTCATTGCAGCACGGATTACCATTTATCCAATTAAGATGAAACTTAGTTTGAATTGTATCAAATTTAATTGAGTTTAAAAATGTATAGAGTGATCTTTATCGAAAACGTGCTACTTCATGGTCAAAATGGGAAAATATCGAAAAAAAGTGCGAGTTTTTGGGTGATCCGGGGAGGATGCCGAGGTCGAAAACTTGGATTTTGCGCTTGAGCCCGAACAGTTGGTCGGAGAAAAAAACCTAAATAATTAAATTTGTAGAAAATTTTATGAACTTTTATTTTGATTAAGAAGGTTATTTAGAAAAAGTTGATAGTTTTTGAGTTATAAGCAAAAAACCGCCAAAAAATGGAAATTGTCACCTTTTTTGCATTTTCTACAATGTTGCGTCACGAAATTTTGGTGGGAGACCTCAGATTTGGATTCAGCGCCCCAAAAAACATATAATGCAAAAAATCAGAACTACCCCAAAACTTTCCCCATAGGCCCCATTTGAGCACAATTTGACTGGACTACCCATATAGGAGATGCCAGGCTTGAACGAAGGGGCCAAGCACGAGCCATCATGGGCAACCGAGTCTGGGTTGTTCGTTGTTGAGCCAATCTTGGGCCCGTGCTGGGCAACCGAGGCTCTGCTTTATCAGTATTGGCCTACATTCGGGTCAGTGTGGGGCAGCCGAGCCTGGGTTGTTCGGTGTTGAGCCATTCTTGGGCCCATATTGGCTCAGTCTAGAATTCAGTATTGAGCCAATATAGGTTACCAGTCTGGGCCGCGGTTATCATCCCCTATTCAAACCAGTGTAGGGCAAGTACTGGCTTGCAGACTAGGGCCAAGCTTGAGAAGTGTTGGCCCAGTTCTGGCTCAGTTCTGGGCCCATCGTCATTTCCTATATGGGTATAGGCAGACAGGAAGACTTAAAAATGTAAAATTGAATTTTTACCAAAATGCTTCAATTCTTAAGAAAAATAATAAAAAAACAAGTCACGAAGGGCGGCTGCCTTAAGGGGGTGGATAGCTCGTCTTAATTTATATCTCTCATTTTACAGGTTGTTTTTTGTTTGTCAACCAAAGTTGTCCAATTATTCTGCCTACACCCTTACAATTTCCCTAATTTATCAAACTCGTTCACTTCTCTTCTCTATTTATTTATTATATATTTAATTCTTTATTCACTTTACTTACGATGTCAAGTTTAGCACGCCTGATAAACAGACCGTGTCAAAAATTTCCACCAACTTGTAGCCAAAGGGAAACTAAACACTTCCCGCTCCTGCCTGATCTCTTTTTCTCTTTTACAACAAATTTGTCTCTGTCTGTCTGTCTGTCTGTCCGTCTTTCATTCCCAATCCACCCCCTTCTCTCCCCTGGTGACACCCCTACCCTCATCAACCCTGTATATATAAATTTCTACCCTTCTCATTCGTCTCCTCCATTCAATAAATAATAAAGTCAGCCATGACTTGTGATGGTGTAATATAATATTTCGCTTTTCATAATAAATCGAGATGTCAAAAAGTTCGAGTATTTATAATTTATATATAAAATAAATAAATACAGTTCCTTTATAAAAATAAAAAAACAATTTTAAAATTTTTATTAGCATTAAGTAACTATTGTTATTATTACCTTTGGCATTAACAGAATATTCTATTCTAATAAATTATTTTTTTCGAAATTTGTATTTTTCATTATCCTTGAGCTGCCTTTTCTATCAATTCATCATTTAATTAATTAGATGCCTAATAATTAAATCAAAAAATAAATTTCGAATAGTTTGTTTTATGACTATCAATTCTTGAAAAACTTTTCTCTTTTTTTAACCGACTTCAAAAAAAGGAGGTTCTCTATTCGACTGAATTTTTTTTTTTTTTTTTTTTTTTGTGCCTATGTTACCTCATATCTCCGCCAATTGTCAACCAATTTTGAAAAAAATTTTTGCATTGGGTCCAGTCTAGCTTCCGATTGGTCCCATTTTTTTTTTCGTTTTTTTTTTCATAGGTATTAGACCTATTTTATTAGGCTTGTTTAGACCTAACCTGTTTGTTTATGAACCGATTTCGATGGTTCTTTTTTTATCCGAAAGGGGGTGTCTTAGGAATGGTGTCCTATTAATTTGGTCAAGTTCTGATGATATGATCACTATTAATAACATCACTAAAAAGAGAAAAATAAAAATAATTTTTAAGAAAAAAATAAAACCGACTTCAAAAAACTAAATGCAACAAATAAAATACACTAAAAGGTATAAAATAATTATTAACTTATTTAGTTACAACTAAACGACGAAATATTAACATGAAATTACTTTTTGAAGTCGGTGCCAAACATATACCTTTTATGAATCGCACTCGACGGATCTTACTTAGTACGTTTGGCGGGTACGCTCCCTTATAGGTATAGTTTGTTTGGTACCGACTTCAAAAAGTAATTTCATGTTAATATTTCGTCGTTTAGTTGTAACTAAATAAGATAATAATTATTTTATACCTTTTATTGTATTTTATTTGTTGCATTTAGTTTTTTGAAGTCGGTTTTTATTTTTTCTTAAAAATTATTTTTATCTGGATTCCTATGTGAATTTTTTAAGTCCTAATGGACATATTTATGATTTGTACCGGAAAACCATAATAAAACTATTATATAGTTCAATAATACCTACAATTTTTCATCATCTTCCAATCAGGTTTTGATGTCAAAATAAAGGGCGAAATATTATAGGTATATAAATTGTATTAAAATAATTTAATGAAATAAATTGACGAAAAGTCTGGCCCATTTGATAAAAACTCTGTTTTTAATTTTTTTGTTCAATTTCCTGCTATTCCTGTCACAAATTTAATATGGTCGCGAATAATACAAAATATAGTGAATATTTCTTGTATAAAATAAATACCTACAGTTATTTTATAAAAAAATAAATTTAAAAACGTTTATTAGCAATCTTCAAAAAAAGACAACTATTTTTATTATTATTTTTTCTTTTATTTATTTATTTAAGTTTAAATTTTAGTTCTTCCTCTTTTTTCGAGGTTTACATTCATTTTTATACCTACATAGGTATATGGTGGATACATTATACATACTAGTCAATTCGACTCTTAATACTTGTAACAATTACAAAAAAATGTAAATCAAGTCAAGCAAAAGCATTGTTAACAGTGACAAGAATGATGGTCCTTCGTTGGGGGTCAATCGTTATTCCTTGAAGAAGGGGAGAAGATCCTACGAAACATCGATTTTTAAAAGGAAGAAAATGACATTCTTCTAAATTGTTTTATTCGAAATTTGTGGTTTTCAATAAATACCATTACGTCTTCAATTGTAAGAAATACTCATAATTAAATTTTCTAATTTTTATATGCTATATAATATTCATCTAGATTAATTTGTAACAACGCTTAGAGAAATTTCTCTAAAAAAATTATGCTCTTGCCTAGAATCGAACCGACGAACTCTTGAACTATAGTCATTGGCTCTACCGATTACTCCATTGCGACATTAATATTTCTATCTTGATTTCTCTTACTAAAACTAGATATTTTTGATTTGGACTTTGTGTCGAGATAATATTGTATTCATTTGAACTCGAATGAAAATGAAAAAACACCAATAGATTTTAAATTAAGAAACATTAAATATATATTAATTAACAAGGCAAATTTAAAATATAATTGTCAGCGCGGCTCCAATCGATTTTCATTAACCAAGGCAAATTTGAAATTCTAATTTCTAATTTGGACTCGAATTTTGAAATGAAAGACTCCAATTCATTTTGAATTAAGAAACATTAAATATGTTGATCATTATTCCTTCCCCCCCCCCCTCGCCACTCAAAAGTTAAAGAGGCGAAACTTTTAAGAGACGATGTATTTTCGGTAGTTTACCGGTATACATTTGGAGTGTGGTTTTTTAAGAGGAATAAAATTGTTGGACCGAGACGCTGCCCGCCAGGGCACCAGCCCGGAGGTCCGAGCTTCGAGGGCGTGCCGAAGGCACGCACAAGCTCGTATTATAATATTTGTAATAGAGGGGTCGGTAGCGCAATCGGTTAAAGCACCAACTTTTCTAATCCGATTAGGAGAACATCAAACTAGACTTTCATCAGTTTGATCCCAGCAAGAAGCAAAGTGAATTTATTTGAAAATAATAAATAACCGTCCCTCGGCTCCAGAAACTGACAATCTCTGGTTCTACAAAACCTCGCGCATGCGCAGGACAAAATTTCGTAACAAGCAACCATGAATCGTGAGAGGCAAAACAAGATTACCCCAGGTGGTAACCAATCCACCCACCCTCGAGTGGCAACCGGGTATTCAGATTCTGGGGGATCCGGACCATCACGAAGTCAAGGAAGAAACAATGGAAGAATAACACCAAATATCCTTACATACCTGGGCACCTTTAACATCAACACACTCATCCGGCCAGGAAAAATTACCTGACCATGGAACTCGATAACACGTTCCGGAAAAAGATAGAGGCGAGGAAGGTCCAACCAGAAAGAAACATCAAGCTTTGCGAGATCCCAAGGGTCCAAACGCAACAAATAAATAAATATTTGTAATAAATGATTAATGGATTTTAAAATTAAAAAAAAATAATCAAAAACAATTTAAAAAAATGTTTATTCTTATATCCTTAAATTCTAAAAAAGACACCAGAACGATTTTCTACGACTTTTCGTTCTTGACTTATCGTGAGTATCGATATTCAGACTCTCATGGATGAAAATGATTTTTTCTCCACCTTACAGTCAAATATATCTACCCAATGAGGAAATATTTTTTTTGATTGAGTGAATTTAATATTAAGGCCGTCTGGCAGGCAAGCTTCACTTGAATCACCCTATATTATACTTAGCTTTTCAAAATAAATTGAATTGTCAAAAGGTACAAGTATATATAATTTATATAGTAGGTATAATAAATCGATGTTAATAAAGTGTAGGTATATATTAATAGTTACTATATATTAGTAAGGGTTGAGGGTTGAGAGGGAGAAAGCGGTATAATGTTAGAAATCAATGGAAACTTGTTAAACTTGCTAAGTATCTTAATTTCCTCTCTCTCGCTCTCGCCATTATTATTATTATTAATATTACTAATCCTAATAGAAAATGGAAATTTATTTAAAATATGGCCGAATATTAAATGCCAAACTGAGATTAAAAGACAATTATTCGGATTTAATGATTTTCCAAGCTAGTTTAACAGTTGGACACGATTATGAAAAAATTGGAGGATAAAATGGAAAAATTTCCAAGACTTGGTATGCTCCTCTAAAATTTTGTATTTTATATCAGTAACCACTTTGATATACGCCCTAGTATTTTGATTCAGTTAAAAGCAATATATTAATATTATTTTTAATTTTAAATTCAGGTAAAAAGGTCGTCAATTTTTAATCGCAGCCAAAATAAAATAAAATTGAAATAAAACTAAATTTATATTTTTAGCAACGTTTACACCCGCTATGGCTACTGGCCACAAAGTTTTGAATGTAATTGCAATTAAAAATAATATTAAAACTTTTTTTGTAACTTTCGCGTTCATCTAACGTTAACATTAAACATTCCAAATAAAATTTATTATTGAATATTCGAACAAAATTCATCTCTTTCGATTCCCCAAAGAATCAGACAGATGGACTTTATAGCAAATTTATAAGAACCATACTATTAAGAAAATAGTTGAAAACGCGCCTGAACTAAGGAGTTGAATATATATTAAATTTGATTATATGACCTATTCGGGGATTCATCGCTTAAATGGAAAAGGCATTTGCGGGCTTAACGCAGAGGATGCCGGATCATACCCGGCTGGGTCCTATCTTTTTCCAACTCTTGGTTCAGTATCAAAACGAATCAGGTCCCAATTGCTCCAAAATAGGGCAGTGACCTGATAAAAAAGTTTAAACTTTCGCGTTCATCTAACGTTAACATTAAACATTCCAAATAATATTTATTATTGAATATTCGAACAAAATTCATCTCTTTCGATTCCCCAATGAATCAGACAGATGGACTTTATAGCATATATATAATATATATATATACAAGAATTGCTCGTTTAATATAATAAGATAAGATAAGATTTATAAGCTTGAAGTAGTTTTTTGAGACGGACTGATAAGTGAATTGAGTGGATATTGATGAGGCAGTCCAAGATTCAAAAAAAGAGAGATGATAATTTAAACTATCATTCATTTCATTCAATGAATATATCCCAAAATAAATTTTTTGGACAACCTTTCATCCCCAAAAGGAGTAACTAAAATTTAATCTAGTATAAAAATGTATAGGGTGGTCTTTATCGAAAACGTGCTTCTTCATGGTCAAAATTGGAAAATATCGAAAAATAGTGCAAATTTTTGGGTGGGGGGGGGGGCTGCCGAGGTCGAAAACTTGAATTTTGCGCTTGAGCCCGAACGATTAAGAAAAAACCTGAATTATGAAATTTGTAGGAAATTTTATGAACTTTCATTTTGAATAGGAAGGTTATTTACAAAAAGTTAATAGTTTTCGAGTTATAAGCGACAAACCGCCAAAAATGGAAATTTTCACCCTTTTTTTGCATTTTCTACAATGTTGCGTCACGAAATTTTGGTGGGAGACCACAGATTTGGATTAAGAGCCCCAAAATATATATATATATATATATGCAAAAAATCAAAACTACCTCAAAACTTTCCACATAGGGGCCCATTTAAGCACAATATACTGGACTATATAATAAAATATAGTAATTGAAAAATTGAAAAGTGAAGAAGCAACACCAAATTTTCAATATCCATACGATATTGACTCCATGAAAAAAATTTATAATTAAAAAAAAGACTGATGATGAAGACCAAGTCTTCGAAACTATAGTCTCAAACAAATAAATAATATAGATATACCGATATATCATCTCGATATATGTGTGTATGTTTATTTGAATCAAGCAGAGGACAACCTCTTTGTTTCTCTTTGTAAAATATAGTAACCTAATAGCGTGAAGTTCTTAAAATTTCAAATTATTAAATGCGATGAGCCACCTCTTCGCGTTGTCAGATAGTAGTTGTACAAATTATTTTCGTACAATACCTCATAATTTGAACTTCTTTTCCGAAAAAAATGTCATGGTCAAGAAATAAGGTCCACCCTAATTAATTCAAAATATAAACAATATAGTTTGAAACATTGTGCTACTAGGAATACTGCCTGTATATTTTACTACTGTAAAAATCTTGAAATAATTAATAAAAGGTCTTGTTTTCACTATTTCACCCACTGAGGAAGTCACTAATCAGTGACGAAACGTTTGGTCCATTTAATTAAAAAACTTTGCCTTTGATTTAAATTATGGTCCAACTCCCTACGATCATTTAAAAATTATTTTCTTATACTATACCTCATAATTTGAGCTTTTGTCTCGAAAAAATTTCGTGGGCAAAAAATAGGTCTACCCTAATGTTCATTCTTTGAAGATTTCTTGTAAACCGAAACGCCATGGTTTTGCTCATTTTTTTTTTTTTATCAAAATAGTTTAACACTAGAACGCCCGGACTTTCAGATCCCCTAGAACGCCCAGATGCCTTCAATTTGACGACTTGTATTTTTCAACACTCAAACTAAATAAAATCATTCTGTTTCATTTTATTTAATATTTTTTTTATTTTTTCTAATAATAAATATAATTCTATTATATATTATTAATAATACATATTAATATATTACATTTTAATTTTTTAATTATGAATTATCCGGTGTAATATTTTTTAAAATTTCTAATATTTGAGCTTCACTGAGACCCCGTGCCATTATAAATAATATTGAAATAAAAAAAAACAAATATACGAAAAAAACTCACGAGAAATTTGTTGTTGATAATTCTAAGGGTCTTCGGCACGCCCTCGAAGCTCGGCCCTCCGGGCTGGTGCCCTGGCGGGCAGCGTCTCGGTCCAAAAATTCCTCTTAAAAAACCACACACCAAATGTATACCCGTAAACTACCGAAAATACATCGTCTCTTAAAAGTTTCGCCTCTTTAATTTTTGAGTGGCGGGGGGGGGGGGGAGGAATAATTATGAATATATTTAAATTTAAAATTTAAATTTCATTTTTCCTTTTCAAAACAAAAATAATGAAATGATTTATGAACTGCAAAAAATTCGCAGGCTGAATCATGGAAATTATTCAAATTTACGCGGTTCAATTAATTTAATTAATTACAAAAAATATATTTAATGTTTCTTAATTTAAAATGAATTGGAGTCTTTCATTTCAAAATTCGAGTGCAAATTAAAATTATATTTCAAATTTGCCTGGTTAATGAAAATCAATTGGAGCTGTCAGTTTAAAATCCTAGCTGACAATTTTATTTCAAATTTGCCTCGTTAATTAATATATATTCAATGTTTTTTAATTTAAAATCAATTGGTGTTTTTTTCATTTTCATTCGAGTTCAAATGAATACAATATTATCTCGACACAAAGTCTAAATCAAAAATTTATAGTTTTAGTAATAGAAATCATGGTATAAATCTTAATCTTACATTGGTCTAGGGGTTAAAGCAGATGACCTTAGTTCAAGAGTTCGTAGGTTCGATTCTAGTCAAGAGGGAAATTTTTTTAGAGAAATTTCTCTTAGCGTTGTTACAAATTAATCTAGATCAATATATATAGTATATATGGATTTCAAAAAAGTAGGTTCCCTCGAAATGTTGTAAAATAATAAAGTGAATCATCAAAAGATAAAAAAAATTTACATAAAGGAACATAATTTTTTTATTTTACCCCAAATTTTTCAAGGAAGATTGTAAATTAAAAAAAAGGCAGAACAACAAATAATCCGAGGGTCAAAAAGGATGGATGGATGGATGGAAACGTTCCAAAAAAAAAATGGGAATTATTCGTACTTGAAAAATTAATTTAAAATATAAAAATTGGGGTAAAAAAGTGTTAACGTCAAATTGGCGGCTTTTGGGCGTTCTTGGTAAATCCATAATTTTCTCCTAAATAAAAATTCATAGGGTGCTATTTTTTTTATTAGAAAGCTATTCAAAAATTATTAAAAGTCATCGAGTTTAAAAGTTCTAACTTAATTAGTAACGAAATGAAAGAGAAATGAAATGTGAAAACCGTCAAATTGACGGCTTCGGGTGTTCTAGTGTTTAGCCATTTTTGAGATATTTCGAAAAAACACTTTTTTCATTTACAAATACCATACCCTGTATGGTAAAGTAAAAAAAAAAAATATTACAAACCTAATATGTATCGATTTTCTTTTCTTTTTCTATTCTTATTGTATTGTCTGCCTTTAAAAGAATAAGTGCAAAGATTTCACAAGGCGCCTCTGGCCATGGTTTGTTCTCGGAGATAGTGAGGGTTTTATCGAGCTCCTTGGGGAATCCCCTGGAACCTCCCGCCTCCCGGCCCAACTGGATCCAACGGGTGACTGGGATTATTTTCTAGGACAGAAAGCCGTTTCTCATTCACACGGAGACGTTCCGAGCCTTTATCGGCAATTGCCTGGACTTTATAGAGACCAAACATGAGAAAATAGAGATAATTTTTCCATTATATTATTATAGAGGATAGAAATAGAGAGTTACCCCCCACCCCTTACCCCAGGAGAGAGATAGATATAGAGAGGGCAATACTTTCTGACAGTTTTACCGGGAGTTGTTAGCCATACCGTTTATTCTCATACAGAGATAAAATCCCGCTAGGATAGTTAATAAAAATATATTAGTATCTATATAAATGAATATATAGAGATCATATTTTGAAATTATTAACCAGACTGGAGTTTTATTAGAAAGAACAACCGAGCATTTAACTGATGAACAGCTCAAAAAGCTGGTTATAGCGTAATAATAATCCACTCGAAAAGATAATGTGAAAGGAATTCGCCATTTTTCGGTTAATCCCCTTCTCTCGCACAAACACATACTCTTTGAATTTAATATATATATATATTAAATTTCTTCCAGAACTTAAGTGACTTGATTTAAATTTTCCATTAAATTGAAGGGTTGGTTTTGTCACAAATATAATAAATTTCTTCCAGAACTTAAGTGACTTGATTTAAATTTTTCATTAAATTGAAGGGTTGGTTTTGTCACAAATATAATAAATTTCTTCCAGAACTTAAGTGACTTGATTTAAATTTTTCATTAAATTGAAGGGTTGGTTTTGTCACAAATATAATAAATTTCTTCCAGAACTTAAGTGACTTGATTTAAATTTTTCATTAAATTGAAGGGTTGGTTTTGTCACAAATATAATAAATTTCTTCCAGAACTTAAGTGACTTGATTTAAATTTTTCATTAAATTGAAGGGTTGGTTTTGTCACAAATATAATAAATTTCTTCCAGAACTTAAGTGACTTGATTTAAATTTTTCATTAAATTGAAGGGTTGGTTTTGTCACAAATATAATAAATTTCTTCCAGAACTTAAGTGACTTGATTTAAATTTTTCATTAAATTGAAGGGTTGGTTTTGTCACAAATATAATAAATTTCTTCCAGAACTTAAGTGACTTGATTTAAATTTTTCATTAAATTGAAGGGTTGGTTTTGTCACAAATATAATAAATTTCTTCCAGAACTTAAGTGACTTGATTTAAATTTTTCATTAAATTGAAGGGTTGGTTTTGTCACAAATATAATAAATTTCTTCCAGAACTTAAGTGACTTGATTTAAATTTTTCATTAAATTGAAGGGTTGGTTTTGTCACAAATATAATAAATTTCTTCCAGAACTTAAGTGACTTGATTTAAATTTTTCATTAAATTGAAGGGTTGGTTTTGTCACAAATATAATAAATTTCTTCCAGAACTTAAGTGACTTGATTTAAATTTTTCATTAAATTGAAGGGTTGGTTTTGTCACAAATATAATAAATTTCTTCCAGAACTTAAGTGACTTGATTTAAATTTTTCATTAAATTGAAGGGTTGGTTTTGTCACAAATATAATAAATTTCTTCCAGAACTTAAGTGACTTGATTTAAATTTTTCATTAAATTTTGAAGGGCTGGTTTTGTCACAAATATAATAAATTTCTTTTCCAGAACTTGGGTGACTCGATTTAAATTTTTTCATTAAATTGAAGGGTTGGTTTTGTCTACAATATAATAAATTTCTTCCAAGAACTTAAGTTGACTTGATTTAATTTTTTCATTAAATTGAAGGGTTGGTTTTGTCACAAATATAATAAATTTCTTCCAGAACTTAAGTGACTTTGATTTAAATTTTTCATTAAATTGAAGGGTTGGTTTTGTCACAAATATAATAAATTTCTTCCAGAACTTAAGTGACTTGATTTAAATTTTTCATTAAATTGAAGGGTTGGTTTTGTCAGCGTATAGTTATCAATTAAATAATTCTAATAGTGATTAAAATTATTGTTTTATTATATTTGTGACAAAACCAAACCTTCAATTTAATGAAAAATATAATAAAACAATAATTTTAATAACTATTAGAATTATTTAATTGATAACTATACAGTTTCGGTCACCACTGGTCGACCATCCTCAGTAGTTCTAAAAATTGAAATGAAAACATTTATTTACATTTTTTCTTTTTATAGAAAATTATATAATACAAAATTTTTTTTTTTTTTTATTTTTACAATAATTTGAAATCATACATACATCTCGTTCAAGAACCGGAATTTGTCATTTCACATGAAACATTCATTCTTAAATCTTCAATATAGATACATCACACAATTCATTACAATCACACACATACATATATATATAGCAACAATTTATAAAAACGTTTATCACTGAACTAGAAACTATTTTGAATTAATGATTATATTAGGTAATTCATGTTTCAAAATTTCATAATCTTTATTCAGATTTTGTTTAAATTGGTTGATCATTTGGTAAGCATTTTTGATCTCTATATTTATGATGTCGCTCTTGAATTTATTAACATGCATATCTATTTTGTGTGTTAATTTGGAATTCATTATAGCTAGAGTATCTAAATTCTTGAACAGATGGTTTACATGATTTGGAAAATAATTATATTCCTTACATTTATTCAAATAATAAATTCTATTTGAGAAATTTGCTATCTTCTTATGTGTATTATCTATCTTGTTGACCAAGGTGATGGATCTATGAGAAATTTTTCTTATCTCATCATATATTGTTAAATGTTCCATACATTAAAAATTTGTATTATATAATTCTCTATAAAAAGAAAAAATGTAAATAAATGTTTTCATTTCAATTTTTAGAACTACTGAGGATGGTCGACCAGTGGTGACCGAAACTGTATAGTTATCAATTAAATAATTCTAATAGTTATTAAAATTATTGTTTTATTATATTTTGTGACAAAACCAACCCTTCAATTTAATGAAAAATTAATATATATATTTTATATTATTAAATAAGCCATTCTTGTATATATGTTGCAGTAAAAACAAGTTTTTAGTAAATACGGGTTTTTACTAGTTAAAATGCGTTTGATTGAATACCTTTGTGGCAGCTAGAATTTACTGATGTTGGTTGAGTTTGGTCCAACGGTCTAGAATCTTCATTTTTTACATTCCGCCTCATTTTGGGTATTTATTTTCAAAAGTTTTTAAACAAAAATGTCAAAAAGTTGTGGAGGATGTAATTTTTGATATTAATTCTAGTTGCCACAAAGGCATTCAGTGAAACGCGTTTTAACTAGTAAGAACCGGTCTTTACTAAAAAATAGTAATACTATTATAGTAGATTTAATGTTTCGGTAATTGAGTTGTTTATCAAAAAGTAGTTTCGGTTGCAAATACTAGGTGTACCGGAAAGTCATTACCGGTTTTTTTTAAAAAAAAAACTACGTAATTTTTAAGAAAATGGAAAATTTATTTATTCAAAGTATTGGCCATTTGATTCTATACATCTTGCCAATCTTTCTGGCAATTTATGGATGCCATCCCAAAAAAACTGTTTGTCCTTTGAGCAAAACCATTCATCGAGCCATTTTCTAACTTCTTCAAAATTGGCGAAGTGTTGCTCTGCAAGCGCGTGTCTCATCGATGCGAAAAGTTGATAGTCGGACGGGGCAAGGTCTGGAGAGTACGGCGGGTGCGATAATATGTCCCACCCAAGTGCTTTCAACGCTTCCTTGACCGGTTTTGCTTTATGAGACGGCGCGTTATCGTGTTGTAAAATCACTTTACCGTGTCTTCGGGCCCATTCTGGACGTTTTTCGATCAATGCGTGGTTCAAATTGATCATTTGTCGGTATATTGTTTTTTCAATTGTTTTTGAGTTTGGGTTGGGCCTTCATCCAATAACTCCTGTAGTTTCGCATCTTCAAACTTTTCTGGTCTACCAGAACGTTCTTTATCTTGCACATCGAAATCACCACTTTTGAATTTTCGAAACCACACCTCACATGTTTTTAAGGTTAAATCATGCTCACCGTAAGTTTCTACCAGCAAACGATGACTTTCAGCGGCTTTTTTCTTTTGATTAAATAAGAAAAGTAATGCGTGCCGCAAATGCACGTTTTCAGGCATGAAACTTGACATTTTCAAAGAGGTATAAATCTATGAAGGTGTTACTTTCGCAAAATATAACATGTATAGCTTTGAAGCTTGATGTCAGTAGAATAAAATGCATATGTGTCAAATCATAACATTGCATACTTAAGCCTAGCGACATCTGTTAGAAAACCGGTAATGACTTTCCGGTACACCTGGTACCTATATTAAACAATTTTAATCAGAATAGCTTTTTAAACGTGTCTAATCTATGTGGTTTCTAATCCGTAGCTTTTTTTTATAAAAATAATTGATTATATAATGTTTAATACCTGAAATCGCTCGGTAATTTTTTTTGCTTTAGCTAAAAGAAAAATATTTTATTATTATCTTTAATTTCAAATTCATAAAAAAATCGATTTTTTTTTATTTACAGCCAGAATTAAATAAGATTCTCTAAAGATTTCTTGTAAATTAACAAGTTAAATAAAAAAGTGGTTTTTTTCCATTTGGAGAAATTTAAAAATGAATTTTCTGTTTAGACTATATTTCCAGATTGAAAGAATTAAATTAGAGCCTGGAGATGCAAACTGCATGATACTAATCAGAGAGAGTTGTCTACATACAGGCGCTACCATACAGTGCTGCCATCTTCTTAGTCTTTTACACTTTTACACCTTTAGTCCAGGCAAATTACGTGAAAAAATGGCATAAACAAGAAATAATTCCCGGTAAAGATTTTATTGCTGGAATATCTTTATTGGTATTCCAATATTACTATCCTAAGATTTTCCTCCAAATCTGTGTTGTGGAAATTTTTCTACGCGCCTCAAAATGAGAAAATTTTGGAGTTTTTTCAGTTTTTCTTGAATAACTCTAAAACTGCTTATCAAATCAAAAAGATATTTATTAGATAAATTAAAGCTCTTTAAATTACGTGTTAAATGATAACAATTTCATCTATTTAGGTTTAGTAGAACCGGTACTAACGCCTGTCAAAAAATACCCCCCGGGATCACTTTTGAATATCTCTAAAACTCTTACTTTTTTCGATTCTTCCCCAGTTTGACCATGAAGGAGCACGTTTTCGACAAAGACGACTCTATACATTTTTAAACTAGATTAAATTGTAGCAAATTTATCTAATGGATATCTTTTTGATTTGATAAGCCGTTTTAGATTTATTCAAGAAAAACAGAAAAAACTGCGAAATTTACTAATTTTGAGGGGCGTAGAAAAATTTCCACAACACTTTTGGAGGAAAACTTAGGGTAGTAATATTGGAGTACCAATAAAGGCATTCCAGCAATAAAATCTTTACCGGGAATTATTTCCTGTTAAAATCCGAATTTGACTGACTACTTACCAATAATGTGTTTTTAATTCAAAACCATGTATGATGATGATGATCCCCCTCCATGATATCCCTAAGCAGACCCCCATGTCTCAGTGTGTGCCCCATCATCTGACCTCTTCTCTTCTTCAGACTCTTCCACAAGGTTCTTCTTTCTCCGATTCTTCCAAGAACTTCTTCATTTGTAATTTTATCCATCCATTTGATATTCATCATTCTTCTGTAGCACCACATTTCGAAAGCCTCTAATCTCTTTCTCTCCGCTTTTCTAATTGTCCAGGTTTCACACCTGTACATGGCTATGCTCCATACATATGTCTTCAATAGCAACTTCCTGTTTTCTAAGCTGATTGAGGAGTAGCATAGTAGTTTTTGTTTTGAATTAAACCCCATTTTTGCTTGGGCAATTCTTGATTTAATTTCGTTTTCGCTCCTCCCATCCCATGTTATTTTAATTCCTTAACTCCTTCTAGGTTTTCTTGGTTAGTTTTGATGCATTCCTGACTCGTTTGTTTTTTTGTACATACTAGGACCTTGGTTTTATTCTTTGTTTATTTTCATTTCACGTATGATATTAGACATAAATTAGAAAGAAAATAAATTGTTGGAAGTAACCATAAATAATAGAAAATATTTTAATTTTAGGTAGGGTTTATAATATTCAATTGAGAATTCTGAAATAGAAGTGGGATTTTCCGAAATAAAATTGGAATACGTGTAGCAATACTTAGATATTCTTCCATTTAAAACATCTCAATAATAATTTTTTTTTTTTATAAATTTTATTAAACCAATTATTTTACATTAATTAATCTATACATTGTATTTTTGCTTCGATTCCGGAGATTACTTCTCCACCATCGAGTGTCCCTATTCATCTTTAGTCCTTGTTTTTAATAAGAAGAAAAATCTAATTAGATAAAAACCCTCTTTTCCGATAATTATTTCAATTCCATTATTTCCCAATCAAGTCGATTGGTTTTAATTCTCTCTCAATCATTTTCCCAATCAATAATAATTTTTTTTTTTTTTTATAAATTTTATTAAACCAATTATTTTACATTAATTAATGTATACCTTGTATTTGAGTTTCGATTCCGGAGATTGCTTCTCCACCATCGAGTGTCCTTATTCATATTTAGTCCTTGTTTTTAATAAGAGGAAAAATCTAATTAGATAAAAAAACCTCTTTTCCGATAATTATTTCAATTCCATTATTCCCCAATCAAGTCGATTGGATCCGATTTCCGCCCAATAATAAAATTATTAATTTTAATATATAATAATTTAGATTTGTGATGAACTATTAGTGGGTTTTAAAATTGAAAAATTTCACCTATTGCAGTAAGTATGTTATAACGTGTTTAATCCATGACTGGTGATATCTTGGGGCAGTGATTCTCAAAGAGGGGGTTGCGATTCGCAGGAGGTTCGTGAAAATAGTTGAGGGGTCACAGTGAAACCAATATTA
The DNA here is from genome assembly GCA_024734495.1 of Forficula auricularia. NCBI lineage: Eukaryota > Metazoa > Arthropoda > Insecta > Dermaptera > Forficulidae > Forficula > Forficula auricularia. Next base: position 6,011,748 of record JALMQS010000153.1, on the reverse strand, counting down.
AATTCAGGAAATTTCCATTTCTTGATTATTTTTTGCTTATAACTCGAAAAACTATCAACTTTTCGTAAATAATCTTCTTATTTAAGATAAAGTTCATAAAATTTCCTACAGATTTCATTATTTAGGTTTTTCTCCGGTCAACCGTTCGGGCTCAAGCGCAAAATCCAAGTTTTAGACTTCGACAGCCCTTTTTTTTCGATATTTTCTTATATATGATGGTTATATATAATGGTCTTTGTTGAAAACGTGCTCTTTTATGGTCAAAATGAGAAAATATCGAAAAAAATGCGAGTTTTTGGGTGATCCGGGTGGGGGGGGGGGCTGCCGAGGTCGAAAACTTGGATTTTCCGCTTGAGCCCAAACGGTTGGTCGGAGAAAAATCCTGAATAATGAAATTTGTAGGAAATTTTATGAACTTTAATTTTAAATAGGAAGATTATTTAAGGAAATTTGATAGTTTTCGAGTTTTAAGCAAAAAATCGGTTTTCTGTAAAAGTCGGTTTACTGACTATATTGAACGTGACAACGTCATAAGAAAATACTGATGGAATGGTATTTTCTTATGACGTTGTCACGTTCAACTATAGTCAGTAAACCGACTTTACAGACAACCGATTTTTTTCATAAAATTCTTCGTTCAGAAAATCATTTTTAAATTTACAAAATACTTGAATGAAATTTATTGTTTAAATTTCTACTCGACTGTTAAAATTTAATTTTTGATTTTATTATTTTATAATAATAAATTTTGTATTGACATTATTTCTTTCAGCAAGTAAACTGTACAATATATCCAATGATATATTGCACAATAAGAAATTGCAAGGAGAGGCAGATTAGGAAAAAGAAGGATAAAATAGTATTTGTTTAAATATAGTTAAATATAGATTTCATTAAAAATAAATTGTAAAAATAAATAGTATAAATCAATATAATTTTTTAATAAAGTAAGTCAAAATTAAAAATTAACAAGCATAATAATAAATAATAAATTTGAAATTTAGAATTCGCACAGGAAACGGGGTGCAGTACGGGCGGGGGATGGACCTCTTTGGAATGATTTATATGTATTTTCTTTTTTTAAAGGAATAATAGTGTGAATTATTAAAGTCGTTGCTTGAGAACAATAGAAGGAGAAATCAGAGAGAAGAAGAGGGGAGACATTACTCCTCCGTAGGCATTTTGATGCATAAGACAACGGAGACAGTCCTTGAACACACCTCTAGAGATGTACACATAACAGACAACCGGGACAGTCGTTGATGATACATCACCACATACATATTCTCACGAGGCGTTCATTGAAGGAGACACCTCATACACACATTGTTAGCCATCGCCATAGCCGCCGGCGAGGAGTCACTTCGCGGTCTAGTGGCGGTCCAGCTTACAAGACTCGGCCCGTACCCAGCTTTCGTGGATAACACGTATCTCACATATATTTATCTCCTCGATACAAACCTATCGAAGGGCCTTATCTCTAACCAGACACTGAGAGATGCCATCAACGAGACTGATACCAGAGAGCAAGTCCTCGAGTCCAGCAGATTGCAAGCTAATATTATACAGCCTCTATCACAAGGAGAATAACCCCATCTTGTATTTTCTTAAATTCAATCGCGATATCAAGCGGCGATTAAATAAATTCACTTATCAATAATAAAGATTCAACATAATTATTTTTGAAAATTACTAAATCCCACTTGTCCATCCAATTTCCTTTTGTTTTTTAATTTTTATTTCAGTTTCTAATCCCTTTTTTTTTTTTTTATTTCATAGTAAACAATTAATAGTAAAATCATCAATTTAAAAAGATTTCAAGCCAAGAGAGTTAACCCGAGTTTAACGCCAACCAAATAAATTAAAAAGAACAATCAAAAATCATTAAACCTATTAAAAGAATAAAGTTGTTGTTCAATTAGTTACTTAATTATTTTTGCAAATTTAATTGTAATTTGTTGTAAAAAAGTAATAATTTTGAATAATTTATTATAAGAATAAACTGTGATTAAATTATTGTTCATAAATCTTAAATTTAAAATTTAAAACTTGGAAACATCATTAAAATTTTTTGTAACTGTAGCTTTTAAAAAGCCCGCCTCAATCTTTGTCGCTCGTTCCGCGCTCTCGCTTGCACTTCAAGCCTTAAAATGGAACGCCTCAGAGCGAGGTAACGCCGCATGAGTCATGTTTTTCGTGCGCGCAACCGGCTCCATCGAATTATAAGACATTGTCACGTCAAAAACCGCCAAAAAATGGAAATGTTCATCTTTTTTTTGCATTTTCTACAATGTTGCGTCACGAAATTTTCTAATTTGGATTCAGCCACCCAAAAACCAAATATATGTAAAAAATCAGAACCACTCCAAAACTTTACTGATAAAAACACAATTTGTCTGGACTAATAAATTAATTAAATTATGGATACGATTCACCAAACGAAATAAGAAACATTGTGAAAATAAATACACATAATAAATAATCTTATAATCCGAGGTCAATCCACATTGAATGTAAAATTTGATTTCCACTTGATCGAAATCTTTCCAAAAATCAATAACATATGTAGTAGATAATAAATAAATGTATAGGTAGTGACTGACCTTTTTCGCAGTATGTGCCTTCGAAATCCAAATTGCGACATTCACAGATGGGTCCGCTGTCGGTGGAAATACAGATGCCGCCATGCTGGCAGGGATCGTGATCCTCGCAGGCATCTGTCGTGTTCCCACGAGCCGAGCTCTGCAAACAAAAATCCCACCCAGAGAGGCGTAAAACAAATTGCACCTCGCGGTATTTATTCTTTCTTTTTTTCTGGTAGTCTATAGAAATGATTAATCGAAAAATCAGAGGGAGCCCGAGCACACTCCCACGGGGGACAGCCAATAACACCGTTCAATTTTTCTTAATAAAGAAATGGAAATATGGAAACATGGGGGAGAAGGGGTTGAATTGTTTTGAGCTTGAATACAGGTATGAAAAATAAATTACAGGGTAAAATTATGATCTAGGCAAACAAATAAGCTAACCAAAGAGAAAATCAATGAAACTGCCCTCTGCAGATGCAAAAAACATATCTCACATAAAATTTTTGAAAAATTGAAAATTTATTAGAAATTCAATGTTTTGGAGAAATTTCCCCGAGTAAAAAAAAATATAAATTTAAGGTCAAAATTCAAAGATTTTAGTGAAATATAATAAATTCAGTTTAACTGGAGCGGCGATCTGACGATGGATTCTTTTAGTACTCACCAAAATAATACGAAAATAAAGAATTACCATTTTTTGAGATTTCGCTTAGTTTTCGAGATATCGAGTTTAAAAGATACTGTTTTTTTATTTATTTTCTTTTATTATTCAATTTTGTTTTTTTATAGAAACCACGGAAACCGTAGTATCACTGGTTCCAAGTCATATCGACATTGATTTGAAATAGAATATTAATTATAGAAAATAATTAGTAAATGCCCAAAATGGGAATTGAATATGAAAAAGTCGTTGCCGGTTCAGCTAAGATATATTCAGTTCGGCTCGGTTCGGATCGTATATATATATAATAGTACCTGAAGGATGCTTCCAGAATTTTCCTTCAGTTAAAATCTTTATTTTAATATTATTTTTAATTTAAAATTCTGATAAAAAGATCGATTTTTTATTTGAGAGCCGTTTTCAAATTAAAAAATACAAATATATCTATATAGGAATTCACTGTACCCTCCCCCCCACACGACCCCACCCTCGAAACCCGCCCTACCCCCTCTCGATCCCCCTCCACTGCCCCCACATCCACCATGAGATTCCACCTAGCTCGCATCAAGATCGTTTTTTCATCCTCAAACTTGTTCATAGAGTTTGTTTCATCAAAATGGTTAGAGCCGTTTTTAAAATAAAAAAAATAAAAAATACAAATACTACATATATATACCTTGAAGACTGAGCTTGTTCGGTTTAGCACGTTTCGACAATAACACACCAAAATCACAATATTTCTTCAAGGCTCTTTGAGAAAAAGGGACAACTGTGTTTCATTGTCTACCTGGGTACAAAAGGAAATATAATCCTTTAAAACCTGCAATGGGTTTTATTCACCTGAGAATAATTAATTGAGTACGAAAAACCATCAAAAATTAGATTTTTATTGAAGATGACTGTGACAGATCGAATGTCACCTTTCAAAACTCTCTAACCCGTGAATTATCAAAAATGCGAAGCCGTTTTCAAAATAAAACTAAGATACAAATATATATACAAACAAATATATATATATAAATAAATATACAATTTTAGTTCTTTTAATAAGAGTAGATATCTTAACCGAACCTTTCAAAGTTTTAGATCGGGAACCCATTTTATATAAAATGAACCGAGATGATGAATAGAACTAACCTATGGAAAGTTTTAAAAGTGAAAATTGCCAACGCCTACTTGAGACACTTCGAGATGACCGTGTCCATAAACTCAATTTCAGTCAAATTTGTAGTTTAAAATTTTATTTTTACTTTCCTACTTATTTTATAAAAAATAAATAGGAAAAATAATCGTATAGGATCTGAAATAAAAACATAAAATTAAATAACATTTTGTTTCCAAGCTATATAAAAAATACGAACTAATTTTATTTAAAACAAACCTGTTTTGAGCAGATTTAATAATTCGTTAATTAAAAAGAAACAAAAAATTCCTAATTTTAATATAATATATTAATATTTTGTTATAACTCATTAGTGGGTTTTTAAAATTAAAAAACCAATTAAAAATAAAACATAATTGAAAAAATGTAAACAAACTTTTTTATTGAGATTTTCATCTATCAATAATTTCTTTAATTAAGAAAAGATCAATTAAGATTAAATTTGTCGAGGTCCAGACCTAGCCAGATCAGTTTCTCTCATCCTCAAAACTTGTTAATAGAATTGAGCTGATCAACTGCAAAGCTGTTTTCAAAATAGAACAATGATACAAATATATATATATATATATATATATATATATATATATATATATATATATATATATATATATATATAAATATAAAACAATTTTTGCCTGTTTAATAAGAGTAGTAAATATTTGCATCAAGCAGAGGATAACCTCATTGATTTCTCTTCATGAATCAAGAACTGTGCTACTCTCTGCAAAACAAAATCATTTCAATTATATACAGACACCGTTTTTTCTCCCCTCTACCCTATTCACAAAAGTTTCTTTTTTGATTATTGAAACGAGCTTAGGGGGGAGTTTTTTTTTGAAAGGGGATCCCCCGAACAAATAGTATGTGACAAGAGAAGTAAACCCAGTATGAAGCAGCTAGCTAGCTATAGCATTGGCAGCCACCCTCACGGGTCTTTTCGAACAGGACTTAAACTTCATCACTTCGTCTTGAACCCGGATGAATAGAAAAAACGAAAAAGATGAGGGAGAGATTGAAAAAAAAGAAAAAAAGAAAAAAAAATATTCCAAGAACGAGAGAGAAGAAGAGAAAAACGAACTTGGTTGGTTTTCAATTCTTTTTATGTAATTTTTTTTATATATATATATAGGAAAAAAAGAGAAAAGGGGAACGGGAGGAGGTAAAGAAAGTGTTTCCCTACTCTTTTTTTAACCTCGTAGTTTCTTTGAGTTCAAGAAGAAGCAAAAGTGAAAGAGGAAAAAATAAAAAATAAAAAAATTGCTAGATTAATTCATTCATCAAAGGGAAAGGAAATTATTGATCCTTACTAAATATACAAGGCCCCATATTAAATTTTGAATTTGAACAGGCAATTCGACAAAAAGGAAAAGAAATGTTAATGCTGGTGAAAAGGAAAAGGATAAAGACAATATGTAGTGTGTGGCCCAAGCGACTTGCACTTACCACTGCCCCCACTTTTGCCTATCTATCTACTCTTATTAAACGAGCAAAAATTGTATTTTTATTTGTTTATATATTTGTATCTTTAGTTCTATTTTGAAAACGGCTCTACCTATTTTGATGAAACCAACTCTATTAACAAGTTTTGAGGATGAGAAAACGATCTGGCTAGGTCTGGACCTCGACAAATTTCATCTTAATTGATCTTTTCATAATTAAAGTAATTATTGATAGATGAAAATCTCAATAAAAAAGTTTGTTTACATTTTTTTCAATTATCTTTTATTTATTAATTGGTTTTTCAATTTAAAAACCCACTAATATTTTATTCCAAATATTGTTATATATTAGAATTTGCCAATTTAATTGATTAAAATTCCTCTTATTAAAAAACACTTATACTAAAAATATTATCGCAAGCTAGAAGATCAAGTACAGTCGATGGTGGGGAAGTAATCTCCGAAATCGAAGCCTCAAATACAATGTATACATTATTTCATGTAAAAAATTGCTTCAATAAAATTATTATTTAATATTTATTTAATTGATTAAAAAAACCACCTCTCGGTTATTTTTTTATATGATTTTATTGATTTAATAACCCGGATATATTACTTTTTATAGATATAATAATTTTTCAAATATATTCTTAAGACTTGACTTTTACTGTTTACTTTTAATTTGATGAAAATATGAATTCAAAAATACTATCATTTCCCTAAAAGACAAAATAATCTTCAAATTAGAGACCAGCTAATATAATCAGATTTTAGCCGGATGACTCAAGTCGGATTCGAACCCGGGTCCATTTGGTTAGCAGGCTGATACGCTAACCCCTAGCCTAACCCGACCCCTTTTATTAATTAATTGTTTTTTTGTTTTTTTAAAACAACTAATAAATAATTTATTACAAATATTATTATATATTAAATTAGGAAATTTAATTAATCTGAAGTATTTTCTAGTGAAGACAGAGTGGTAGAACTCAACGCCAAATTGATGCACAGGCAAGGAGGGTAATCGAAAATTACAAATCCCGAATAAAATAATTTATTAGAACGTCATTTTCATACTCTTAAAAAACCCAACGATTCAGATGATCGTTTCTCCTTCTTCAGGGTTTAAAAAATGGGTCTTCTAAAGAACCTCTGTGTATATTAATAATATTTTTCCAAAATTTTGTTGTGTTGGTGATGGGCGGAGCGAGTCAAAACGTTGGCAAAAAATAAATAAAATTAAATTTGAATTTTATTTAATTCTGCTGTAAATAAAAATCGACCTTTTTATGTGAATTTAAAATTAAATTTAATATTAATATATAGCTATTAACTAAAGCAAAAAATTATGTAAAAAAAACCCTGTTAATATATGAAGTTCTTCACACAAAAAAGACGATAAAAATTGTAAAAAAATCATTAAATTTTATAGAAAGCCTACTAGCCCAGTAAATAGAGGATCCAAAAATTGGTTCAGCTTACATTAATTGCGGGAAAAAAAAATTTCTAGGATCGTTTGGTATGGTGTGGGTATGCCAAATCCAAGTTCGCGACCTCGAAAGTGTGAGGGACAACTTTTGGTGCCGAAAAACCTCGAAATTTTTGGACTTTATCCAGATTTTTGCTTAAAACTCAAAAAAGGTCCATATTTTGTAAATAACCGTCCTATAGTAAATTAAAGAGGACAAAATTTCGCGTCAATTAAAAAAAATGTGCAACAATTGGACCAGTAGTTCGATTTTTAAGGAATCCAAAAAATCGCAGTTTTTCATTCATAAAATGAAAACCACTCATCCTAGAAACTTGATTTCTATCACATTCTCTAGGAAATTTTGTTGACTTTAACTTATATTTGGACTACTTTTTTTGATAAAACTCTTATATTTATAGATATCACAGCATTTTCCATGACGCTTTTGAGGATCATATCCTCCCCGGAAAATGCTGGATATCTATAAATCTAAGAGTTTTAACAAAAAAGTAGTCCAAGTTGACGTTCAAGTCAATAAAATTTCCTAGAGAATGAGATAGAAATCAAAATTCTAGGATGAGTGGTTTTCATTTTATGAAGGAAAAACATCGATTTTTCGCAAAAAATTGCATTTTTTTTTCAAAACTTCAACCTCATTGCGGCACGGGTTACGTTATCAATTAAGATGAAACTTTGTTTCAATTGTAGCAAATTTAAACTACATAGTTTAAAAATGTATAGAGTAGTCTTTGTCGAAAACGTGCTCCTTCATGGTCAAAATGGGAAAAATCGAAAAAAGTGCGAGTTTTTGGGATATTCAAAAGTGATCCCGGGTGCTGTTTTTTGGATCCCCATTAAAAATCGAACTACTGGACCAATTTTGCATATTTTTTTTTAATCGACGCGAAATTTTGTCCTCTTTAATTTACTATAGAACGGTTATTTAGAAAATATGAACTATTTTCGAATTGTAAGCGAAAAACTAAAAAAGTCCGAAATGTCGAGATTTTTCGGCCACCAAAAGTTTTCCCCCACACTTTCGAGGTCGCAAACTTAGATTTGGCATACCCACACCATAGAAAACGATCATAAAAAAAAATATTTTTCCGCAATTAATGTAAGGTGAAACCCCCCTATTTACTGAGCTATACGTCTTGAAAATGTTTATCTTTTCCCTCCTCATTTGAACATTTCCAATTGAAAGTCGTGTGATGCACCCATTTTTCTTTACTAATAAGGTCCCTCTCATATTCCTTGTCCCTGTGGTTTCCCAGGTTGTTTTTTGTTTGTTAACAAAATTGATTGGCTTGTTTAATTAAAGAGACAAGCTGCTCGTAATCATTAAGCAGATTCTCTGAGGTCCCGAATATTGACGTTGTTGTTGTTGTTGTTGCTGCTGTTGCTGTTGCATTGGCCGCTTGTTGGTCACTTGCCACTCACTTTTGACAATAATAAATTGTATTTAACGACCCATACAAAATTACTTTCCTATGTTTTAACACCCCATCAATTGGTCGCATTATACCCGTAGAGTAGGGAGGGGTCGGGGGGGGGTCAAATTGGTATTTTGGATTTTTCTCTCTCTAGTCTTTCAGTGCCACACAGTCTGGCCACAAATTTCTCCAGGAGGATTTCACAGTGTCCTCAAAGAAACTTCATCCCAGGCTTTTTCTATTATTCTCAAGCAATGGAGGATATTAAAATTGTTCTTCCAAAAGTCTCTGAGGGTGAGTTCTGTGTCAGAGGTTGCTTCGAAACATCTTTGAAACAGTGCTTTTGTATAAAGTTTTTTGAAGTTTGAAGTGACCTGCTGATCCATGGGCTGGATAAGTGGAGTAGTGTTAGGGGGCAAAAATCTCACTTGAATGAAACTATATTCACCAGTCAGATCTTCCTCCAAACCTGGAGGGTGAGCAGGAGCGTTGTCCAGTACCGGTGCAAAGTTCCGCTCAGTGGCGCATTCGTGCACGCAGTACGAATAATGAGTTGTACGAATAGAGAGGCGGACGAATAGCGGGGTTCCACTGTATATTAAATGAAATTAGAATTTTGTGCAATTTTTTACGCAATAAAAGTACATATTTGACATTTGGAGTATATAGCTTACTTTGTCATTTTATTCCTTTCATAGCACTCCTTCAAATATAATATAGTCTTTTTGTCTTCAATTTTAATTTTTTAGTGCATAAAAAAATTTATTTTGCCATCTTTTGCTGCATATATTTGCATATTTCAACTTATTCTGCATATTACTTGCATATTTCAGCATTTTTAACTGCATATTTTGGCAGTTTTTACTGCATAAAAATCCGGTCTCTAGCTCATAAGCTATCGTATTCGAATAGTTTTAATAATTAAAATTGAAAAAGTATAAGTCAGTCAGAGATTCAGAGAAACGATCTCAATATTTTTAACCGACTTCAAAAAAAGGAGGAGGTTCTCTATTCGACTGAATTTTTTTTTTGTGCCTATGTTACCTCATATCTCCGCCAATTGTGAACCGATTTTGAAAAAAAATTTGCATTGGGTCCAGTCTACGTTCCGATTGGTCCCATTTTTTTTCGTAGGTATTAGACCTTTTTTGTTAGGTTTGTTCAGGACTAACTTCTTTGTTTATGAACCGATTTCGATGATTCTTTTATTGGAAAGGAGGTATCTTAGGGATGGTGCAATATTAATTTGGTCAAGTTCTGATGATAGGATCACTATTAATAACATCACTAAAAAGAGAAAAATAAAAAATTTTAAGAAAAAATAAAACCGACTTCAAAAAAATTAAATGCAACAAATAAAATACACTAAAAGGTATAAAATAATTATTATCTTATTTAGTTACAACTAAACGACGAAATATTAACATGAAATTACTTTTTGAAGTCGGTGCCAAACATATACCTTTTATGAATCGCACTCGACGGATCTTACTTAGTACGTTTGGTGGGTACGCTCGCTTATAGGTATAGTTTGTTTGGCACCGACTTCAAAAAGTAATTTCATGTTAATATTTCGTCGTTTAGTTGTAACTAATATAAAATAATAATTATTTTATACCTTTTAGTGTATTTTATTTGTTGCATTTAATTTTTTTGAAGTCGGTTTTATTTTTTCTTAAAATTTTTTATGATATAAGTAAATTTTTTATATGAAAGTTAAAAAAAAAAGAAAAAGTGAAAGCTGTTCATATTCTCTCACGTCAAGGTTTTTTATATTTTCCTTATTTATCTAGAATAGTATGTTCTTTAGAGTTTATAATTCTCATTAAAGTCATATAATTGCTAGAAAGTGAAATTAGTTTTTTTTGAAAAAGCTTTAGTACATTGGCTGTTGTTTGAGGATAATTTAGAACTTTCTACGAGCGGTTTGGGGGTATTTTTTTAATTAAGTTATTAAATCAATTATAAATTTTGTCAAGTCCTAATGTGCTAGAGTTGTGCTAAAATTTTATTTAGTTCTCACAAGCAGAGATTAGGTGAGGTAGAGAAAGGTCATACCATCCTTGTTAAGGTTTTGACCAGGTTTCCTTAACAACTTATGGCAAATGCCGGGATGGCTAATGCGTCGCTTGCTCCTGGTATCGGGTTTTTTGCGCGGAATTTTTAAATTACTTTTTGTTTTTTGATGGAAATCTATGGTCATGTTATTTATTAATGAGCATACATTTCTATTTTTTATTTTTTATTTTTTTTTTTACTTGTTTATTATTTGTTAAATTGTTGTAATTAATTTGTATTGATGTTTATTAATGTATTGTAGCTAAATTGTATTGATGTTTGGAGGACCTAGCCACCGAGGACTTGTGCCTCTAAGCAGGTCGAGGAATAAAGATTTATTTATTTATTTATTTATTTAAATACGTTTAATTTCGATCTTTCACTTTTATTTAATTAACTTTAAATATCTAGTACCTGGAGGCATCGAGCGATGCTCGGTAACTTCTTCCTTTCAGTTAAAACCTTTATTTTAATATTATTTTTAATTTAAAATTCTGATAAAAAGGTCGATTTTTATTTGAGAGCCGTTTTCAAATTAAAAAAAAAAACAAATATATATAGTATTCGCCCACTGTACCCCCACCCCGCTTGACCCCACCCCCGAAACCTCTCCCTACCCCCGGATCCCCCACCACTGCATCCCACCTCCTGCACCTGTTTTGATTCAACCATATGATTCATTTTTATTCATCCAATTGTTAATAAATAAAACCTATCAAAATGTGTTGTTTTTTCAGAAAATTGAGACCTGCTTATGCGAAATATATTTTTAAATAAATTCTTGATTATTTTTTATTCTATTAAATAAATAAAGTTCTTTATAAAAACAATTATAAAACGTTTATTAATATTTCTAACGTTTAGGTTGAACAAAATATGTTAAAATCCACAATCACAATACTTCTTCAAGGCCTTTAGAACAATGAATTAAGGCAACCCATTGTCTGCCTGGGTACAAAAGGAAAAGGGAAACCTTTTTAAAACCCTAAGAATGGGATTTGTCTACCTGAGAATAATTAATTTGATTACGAAAAAACCCATCAAAAACAATTTTGTCGAAGGTGAGACCGTGACAGATCGAATTGTCACCCCGAAAACCCCCTAACCCGTGAATTTCATCAAAATCGGTAGAGTCGTTTTCAAAATAGAACCAAGATACAAATATATAAACAAATAAATATACAATTTTTGCTCGTTTAATAAGAGTAGATTTTAAATCTTGATGAGGGGTAATTGAAAGTTATGTGGTATTCAGTAAACACGCCATGATATATATTTTTATCTCTCTCTCTCTTTTTATCAGGTAAAAGTTATATATAAATATAAAAAAAAAATGAAAGGAAAAACAAATCTGAATTTGACATTAAATACTTGTCAGATTCCTTTAGAGGGAGATCAAAGGGCTGGAAAATGCTTTAAAAAAAAATGTTAAGCATTTACCTATATTATGTAAAATAATAAAGCAGAAATTGAAAGAGAGCAAAAAGGAAAACGCAGGGCTTAATATTTATAAAGAGTGAAAAAAAAACTAGGTTGGTACTTCAAAGTGAAGATTGAAGTGTTAGAATTCAAATCTAAATTATAATTATTTCTAAATGAAAAAAAATATTATAATATATATTATTTAAAATAAAAAACTAAAAATAGGTATATACTTAAATTAAACTCATCACATTACTACCAGATCTCTTTATAATGATTTATTTCTATTTTACAAGAATCTACTACACTGCACATGAATTCCGCTTATAATTTCGTCATCTTTGAAACCCCGCTGCCAATTTTACCCTTTTCAAATTAATCTCTATCGTAATGTTTCAAATGAGATATAAAATAAAAAATACTAAAAAAACTTGGTTCTTGCGAGAAAAAAATAAAAAAGTAAAAAGCTTAACTTTAATTAAAGGAAGAAATCCTCACGAAATATTTGGATTTCTTATAAACGTTTTAAGATTGTTTTTACAGAAAGGATTATAATCTAACTACTTTTATTAAACGAGCTAAAATTGTTTATATATTTTATAAATTTATATATTTATTTGTTTATCTTAATTATATTTTGAAAACGGCTCTACCAATTTTTGATGAAACCAACTCTATTAAACAAGTTTTGGGCTGGTATGGAGGTGGGGGTGCCGGGTGGTGTGCAAGTGACGGGGTTGTTTTTTTATCAGAATTTTTAAATTAAAAATAATATTAATATATAACTGCAAGCTGAAGCAAAAAGTTGCCGGAGCACGCTCGGTTGGCTCCAGGTACTCTTATTATATTAAACGAGAAATTATTGGTTAGAAAAAATCATAGATCAAAGATGGTGTCATCTATTAATTCCGATGGAGTGGAATATTTTTAATTATATGTCAGAGGGGTTGTTTTTCACCCCTCGGGAATCGAACCCGAGTGCCAGTAACAGCAATCCGGGCCACCTGGCTCACCTGCGGGATACGAACCTCTCTGACATATGCAAACGCGTAAAATATTTTACTCAAAGATTGTTATCTTAATTTGTAAAATTTCGCGATATAGTGATTCTAAATTTAAACATATAGCCATGCCATATAATTTAAATAAAGGTGGTTGAGTGTTTCGAATTTTGAAGAAATTCAAAATTCGAAGGGCAATGGAATGACTTTTCCTAATTTAATATGAAAGATATTAATTTGCCGATGGTAATAGATTCAAATTTACTAGAAAATCATAGATCAAAGATGGTGTCATCTATTAATTCCGATGGAGTGGAATATTTTTAATTATATGTCAGAGGGGTTGTTTTTCACCCCCTCGGGAATCGAACCCGAGTGCCGGTAACAGCAATCCGGGCCACCTGGCTCACACTGCGGGATACGATAACACTCTACGCACCTGTATTTAAATTATATGGCATGGCTATATGTTTAAATTTAGAATCACTATATCGCGAAATTTTACAAATTAAGATAACAATCTTTGAGTAAAATATTTTACGCGTTTGCATATGTCAGAGAGGTTCGTATCCCGCAGGTGAGCCAGGTGGCCCGGATTGCTGTTACTGGCACTCGGGTTCGATTCCCGAGGGGGTGAAAACAACCCCTCTGACATATAATTAAAAATATTCCACTCCATCGGAATTAATAGATGACACCATCTTTGATCTATGATTTTCTAGTAAATTTGAATCTATTACCATCGGCAAATTAATATCTTTCACGAGAAATTATTGTATATATATATACTTAAAGGTTAAAAATAATAATTTTTTGCTAGTCCTCCAGAGTCAAGCTAAAGATTTTTAAAAGAAATGAAAAAATGATTAATATTAGTATAATATTATCTGTAATATTAGTAGGTGTAATATATTATTAATGGAAATTCTAAGGAATAAAGTATTTTCAGATATAATAATAAAGCCATTAGATTAGATAGCTGGGCGGGTGGAGAATTAAATTCTCATTAATGAATAATGAGAGAGAAACCGAAATAATTCATGAAAGATCAATTTAGAGCAGCAAGCAGAGAAAAGAGAGAAAAAAGGAGATGGGATTAGAAACCCAGCGAGAGGGAGAGGAGAGGGAACTCAATTTTGCCCGAAATCCGGATTATTTGCAGCAGCGATAATATTTTCCCCAGCGATATGATGTATGCCGGAGATTGACTTTTCAAAGATTAAAAGATCACCAGGAGGCTAAAGACAGACAGACAGACAGTTTTAAAGAAAGAATAAAACAAGTTTCTCCACAGGGTTCTTAGCACCCTAAATGCATCCAGAATTGCTTATTGTTTTGTTCATCTTTTGGATTATTAACCTTCAAAAAGGGCCATTTTGAGCAAACATACTTGTTAAATTAATAAAGATTTGTTCGGTAATTGTTTTGTTATTTAATCGAACACTTGTTTTATTTTGATTCAACAACATGATTTATTTTTACACAACCTGCCAATAATTAGTTTAATTACAAAACGTATCAAAATATTTCTTTCCAAAATTAAGCCTTCAGAGATCAATTTCTCGTCACATAAATCCTCTAATCCGTTATATCGACAAACATATTATTTAAAAAATTTTCCATAAACTAGTTAAAAATGTATATCTTTATAATAGAGTATACTCGTATATATTATTTCTGTCGCTTAAAACTAATAAAGCTAAAATCTTAATATGCTACAATACTACATACATTCATTAATTGTAATCGTGAATGAAAAAAGTGTTTTTTCCTTCTTTTTTTCAAAATATCTCAAAAACGGCTGAAACTATTTTGATTAAAAAAATTGAGCGAAACCATGGCATTTCGCTCCACAAAAAAGCCCTAATAAGTGAACATCGAAAAAATTATATTTTTCCAGATAATAATTGGTTTGTCAACATGTCTGTTAGTTAGTCTGTGCGTTATCAAATTTTTGTGGACGAGCTAGCTCAAAAACTAGTGTGAATAACAAAACCAAATTTCACAAGTAGTTTTGGTCCATTGAGATTAAGAGCTGATTAGATTTTGGTGATTATCGACCAACAATTAAGGGGGATGGAGGGGGTTAAAAAATTAAAAATCTAGGCCGTTTGAGCAAACTCAACCAAATTTTGTATACATAATCAGTGGACTCC
This sequence comes from Forficula auricularia, assembly GCA_024734495.1. Classification (NCBI taxonomy): domain Eukaryota; kingdom Metazoa; phylum Arthropoda; class Insecta; order Dermaptera; family Forficulidae; genus Forficula; species Forficula auricularia. The sequence goes on along the minus strand of JALMQS010000153.1, from coordinate 5,996,360 downwards.
CAGATGTCTAAAAATGCAAAAATTAACCGCCCAAAAGGGGGGGGGGGGGGGTATAAGGTCAAAAATTGAAAATCTTGGCCATTTACCAAACTCAATCAAATTTTGTATGCATAATCAATGGTACCCCAGAAGTATAAAAATGCAAAAACTAACCGCTGAAATTGGGTGGGGGGTTGTAGGGTTAAAAAATTAAAATCTAGGCCCTTGTACCAAACTCAACCAGAAGTGTATGGTAAAGTCAAGTGGATGGCCACATCAGAACGTGTCAATTTATTTATTATAAGTTCACGTAGGTTATAGTATATTTGATTTATTTATATATTGATTTCAACCAAAATCTAATCAGCTCTTAATCTTAATGCACCAAAACTACCTATAAAATTTCGTTTTGATATTCAAACTGGATTTTGAGCTAGAGCATACCAAAAATGTTGTAAAGTACTAACAGACATTTTCACAAAATAATGAATATCTCGTAAAATATAATTTCTTCCATGTTCACTCATTAGGGCTTTTTTTGTAGACCAAAATGCCTTGGTTTCGTTCAATTTTATTTGTATCCATCTTATACAATGTTGTGCCGTCGAGAATTTTTTCCTTAAATATAAATATAATTATTCTTAAGGGTAATATTTTGGCAGTCGGCTTCCCTTTTTGATCCTCGAATGTGACCATTTCACAATGGGTAAGGGATTTTACAACTTCCTGGACGTAAATGTCAAATGGCTCTTAACACATGTCGATTGTAAAAGTCATTTTTGCGTGGGAAATTTCTGGAAATGGGAGGGCTCAATGATTTTGAGATACGCCCCGCTAATTAAGAATTTGGCCTATGAGAAGTAATTTTAAAATTTCGACTCTTCAGGCAGGTTTGAGTCAGTCAGAGAGTTAGCAGTTCTAAGCTGAAGCCCATTTGGGGTGGTCAGTTGTCAATTGGAGTTGAGAGACGAGTTTTAAGCTCTCCAGCCATCAGCATGGAGAAATGTAAATTTATAAAATAACTAATAAAAAAACCAATACTAAATAATACTCTTTTCTTTAAATACATCTCTCCTACTTCAATTCCCATCAAATCAGCATCAGGGCTGAAACAGGTCGAATCGCTTGGGCGCGTTACCAGACCTTTCTGCGGGGAGCTTCTTCGAGATAAATCGTCAAATCGTCAACCTTTCTCTGGTCAAGAAGGGTTGCAACCAAAACGCTAAAGTGTTGTCGTAACAACAATCTACACCCTTCATGGCTATTTTGAATGTTTACAATTTCTAAATTTTATACCAAAGATTAGAAGTGAGGGAATGTTAATGGATTTAATTAATTTGTAAATCTATAAAGTTCGAATCGTGATCCTTTCATTCCACTAAATAGAATTGATTAGTGAGGCCCAAAAGGGTCAATGACACCCCACGCACGCCCTGGCTGAATCTGCTTCACTCTAATGTTCCAATAATTCGCTACACATTCAAACAGAAGCTGGTCGATAATAAATTTCAATCCATTATCCACTTAAGATGAAACTTTGTATGAATTGTAAAAATTTTAATCTAGTTTAAAAATGCACAGAGTGGTCTTTGGCGAAAACGTGCTCATTCATGGTCAAAATGGGAAAAATCGGTTGGTCGGAGAAAAAACCTAAATAATGAAATTTATAGAAAATTTTATATACTTTCATTTTGCATAGGAATATTATTTACATAAAGTTGATAGTTTTCCAGTTATAAGCAAAAAAACGTCAAAAAATGAGATTTTTCACCTTTTTTTTTGGAATTTTTGACAATGTTTCGTCACGAAATTTTAATAGCAAACATAAGATTGGGATTCAGTACACCAAAAAACATGAAGAGTCGAAGAAATTACAACTAGCCCAAAACATTCCGAGTAAAAACACAATTTAACTGGACTAAGTATTTGTTTTAATAAAAAAAATTAATTAATAAAGTAAAGGGTGTGTAGTTTCACAGTGAATGAATTAAAACTCAAAGAGGCTTATACAAACTCAATATATTTCGGATTATTAGTCTATCATCAGGGAGTTTACAAGTTAAAACTTATAATAATTGAACGAGCGATCACAATTTTTAACATCTAAATGGAGATGTTAAAATTTGGTGGATCACTCGTTCAATTATTATTAGTTTTAACTTGTAAACTCCTGATGATGGACTAATAATCCAAAATATATTGAGTTTGTATAAACCTCTTTGAGTTTTATTTCATTCACTGTGAAACTACACACCCTTTACTTTATTAATTAATATCATGTTTCACCTAAAACCAATATTTTGCTTTGTGGATTGACCCCCCCCCCTGAAAATTTTCCAGCTCCTTACAAAACATTATTATTTACACTTTACTTCAAATTAAAATTAGGCATACAATGAAAATGAAAAGGGGGCGATAGGTGTTAGTCAACCTCCAGAAAGGGGCGATGAGCCACGAAAGGTTGGGAACCACTGGTGGAAACAAATTCTATTAACAAGTTTTGAGGATGAGAAAACGATCTGGCTAGGTCTGGACCTTGATAAATTTAATCTTAATTGATCTTTTTCTTAATTAAAGTAATTATTGATAGATGAAAATCTCAATAAAAAAGTTTCTATACATTTTTTTCAAATATCTTTTTTATTTATTAATTGATTTTTTAATTTTAAAACCCACTAATAGGTTATAGCAAATATTAATATATACCGGGCGAGTTTTTTTATCTTGAGACAGTCTTATAATTCAAAAACAGTGAAAAAAAGTTTCAAATAAAAGTTTATTTATATGAGGGGGGAAATTAAACTACGCTATTGTTTGTCGACCTAGAACGGGCTTTCATGGGTATTTCGAGGTCAACTTCTGTTTTTTAAATGGTGACCTGTATGTTTCTGTACATATTCTGAATCTACAAAAGGGGCTGAACAACTTTTATTAAAACTATTTTTTTATACAAATAATAAAAAATATTAAATCAATTATATTCACAAACTTCTACTAATTATTTTTAACAATTATTCAACTTAATTATAAAATAATAATGATTAAATAATTAATACTATTTATGTTTATCTAGATTAATTTGTAACAACGCTTAGAGAAATTTCTCTAAAAAAATTACTCTCTTGCCTAGAATCGAACCGACGAACTCTTGAACTATGGTCATCAGCTCTAACCACTAGACCAATGTCACATTAATATTTATATCTTGATTTCTTTTACTAAAACTATATATTTTTGATTTAGACTTTGTGTCTAGATAATATTGTATTCATTTGAACTCGAATGAAAATGAAAAAACACCAATAGATTTTAAATTAAGAAACATTAAATATATATTAATTAACGAGGCAAATTTGAAATATAATTTAAACTGATGGCTCCAATCGATTTTCATTAACCAGGCAAATTTGAAATATATATATTCGAATTTTGAAATGAAAGACTCCAATTCATTTTAAATTAAGAAACATTAAATATATTGATAATTGTTCCTCCCCCCCCCTCGCCACTCAAAAATTAAAGATGCGAAACTTTTAAGAGACGATGTATTTTCGGTAGTTTACGGGTATACATTTGGAGTGTGGTTTTTTAAGAGGAATACAATTTTTGGATCGAGACGGTGCCCTTTGGCAGAGCCCTCGAAGCTCGTTATTAAATAAATATTTATTAAATCGAAAAGTCACAACAATGAAAATAAGTGTTTATAATGATATTACAACTTTGTTATACTCAGATTTAAGAAATTATTTTCTACTTAATAGATCCATTTGAAAGTATCTTGAGTTTAAAAAGGTTTATTTCTCGAGTAAATCCAGTAGACGATTTCAATATAACAGTAGGGGCCGCGAAAATATTATAATTCTTTAAGTTTTTATATAGTTAAACTAAATAAAAACGTTGAGCGCATAGGTAAATTAGATCCAAACAAACAGACAAAGAAAAATTACAAGTTTAATAAAATGGTATAAATATTTTTTATAAGTCTAGGTTTACAATTTTTACATTATAGCAAATATACTTTCATTTGCAAATATACCTATTTTTCAAGAAATATGTTATTACTGACAATCTGATAAAGCAACGAAATTTATCTATGCAAGAAAATCAACACAATATTTTTTCCATGCGAGATAAAATAGAGGCGATGAAAATGAAACTTCGTACATGGGATTCGAAAAATAGAATCGAATGTTTTCGAAAATGTTCTCAAATTATTCACAAATGATTACTGATAGAATTGTGAATTTTGTTAAAGAACATACAAATTATTTAATTCAATATCATATCCAAAAATTAATTGAAAATTAATCAAGTACGTTGGAAGGTATTTGGACAGAAAAGTAGAAAATCAAAAAATTCTCATTGATTTAGGCGACGTTTCGCCAATTTTATTTTGGCTTCATCAGTCGACTAAATTAAAACCCAAAAAAAAATACTTTCAGAGAAATTACAAAAGTTACATCATTTTTTAGACACCTTTTGAAGCCAAAATAAATTGGCGAAACGTCAGGGTTGCGTAAATCAATGAGAATTTTTTATTTGCTATTTTCCTGTCCAAATACCTGCCAATGTACTTGATTAATTAAATAATATGGATGCTATGGACTTGATTAATTAAATAATATGGATTCTATGGACTTGATTAATTAAATAATATGGATGCTATGGACTTGATTAATTAAATAATATGGATGCTATGGAGTTGATTAATTAAATAATATGGATGCTATGGACTTGATTAATTAAATAATATGGATGCTATGGACTTGATTAATTAAATAATATGGATGCTATGGAGTTGATTAATTAAATAATATGGATGCTATGGACTTGATTAATTAAATAATATGGATGCTATGGACTTGATTAATTAAATAATATGGATGCTATGGAGTTGATTAATTAAATAATATGGATGCTATGGACTTGATTAATTAAATAATATGGATTCTATGGACTTGATTAATTAAATAATATGGATGCTATGGACTTGATTAATTAAATAATATGGATGCTATGGAGTTGATTAATTAAATAATATGGATTCTATGGACTTGATTAATTAAATAATATGGATGCTATGGACTTGATTAATTAAATAATATGGATGCTATGGAGTTGATTAATTAAATAATATGGATGCTATGGACTTGATTAATTAAATACTATGGATGCTATGGACTTGATTAATTAAATAATATGGATGCTATGGACTTGATTAATTAAATAATATGGATGCTATGGACTTGATTAATTAAATACTATGGATGCTATGGACTTGATTAATTAAATAATATGGATGCTATGGGCTTGATTAATTAAATAATATGGATGCTATGGACTTGATTAATTAAATAATATGGATGCTATGGACTTGATTAATTAAATAATATGGATGCTATGGAGTTGATTAATTAAATAATATGGATGCTATGGACTTGATTAATTAAATACTATGGATGCTATGGACTTGATTAATTAAATAATATGGATGCTATGGAGTTGATTAATTAAATAATATGGATGCTATGGACTTGATTAATTAAATAATATGGATGCTATGGACTTGATTAATTAAATAATATGGATGCTATGGACTTGATTAATTAAATAATATGGATGCTATGGACTTGATTAATTAAATAATATGGATGCTATGGACTTGATTAATTAAATAATATGGATGCTATGGACTTGATTAATTAAATACTATGGATGCTATGGACTTGATTAATTAAATAATATGGATGCTATGGACTTGATTAATTAAATAATATGGATGCTATGGACTTTACTATATTGAAAAAATTTATGAACATTTTCCAAATAATGAAATTGATAGCATAAAATTGTGGATTCCAGATTTCTATAATAACTGGAATAATAGCAATTTATCACCAATCCACGATGACCCTTTAATTGAACTGATAAAGGGATTTAGGTTTGAATTCACTTTTTAAGAAAAAAAGTTTGGTACAATTTTGGATACATATTGGGAAGGGATATCCACAACCTGTTCACCATGATTCCGCGACATTTCAGCCCCCGACAAAATATCCTTCAGACAAAATATCTCATGACAAAATAACACTTCCCCTCGTGAATCTTATGAGTAATGCAAATCGACTGCGGTTCGGTTAATATATATTCAGTTCGGCTCGGTTGGGTTCGTATAGCTCCTTTCGGGCTGGTTTTTAGACGGCTCGGTTGGCGTCAGCTATACGAACCCAACCGAGCCGAACTGAATATATATTAACCGAACCTCCGAAAGTTTAGTCCGGGCGGGGTGTGTTTCGGGCACCCATTTTTTTTCTAATCAAACACACATTGAAAACCAAACCAGCCAATCGTCGGGCGGGGTGTGTTTGGGGCTCCCATTTTTTCCTAATCAAACACCACAGACAGCAGCACTTTCAAACGGCTAATTAGCCGCCAAAATATGAAAGTCTGTTTACAATATTCAAAACTATGATTATAACTAACTTAACTATGATTAAGCTTCTCACTTAATCTCTTTTGTATACTCCCTTATACTGGGGAATATTTTGTCAGAAGATATTATGTCGGGGGATATTTTGTCTGAAGGATATTTTGTTCGGGGGTATTTTGTCGGGGGCTGTAATGTCGGGGTACCGTTCACCATCGCCATACAACATTTATTGGCCTTTGTTTCCACATATCTGTGCGAAAAGGGATTTTCCACAATGATCAATATTAAAACGAAACAACGTAATCGATTCCGATAGAATCTTGCATGCGAATAGTTTTACAAATAACCCATTTGAAGTGCCTATAGACAAATTAGTGGAGTGGATTCAAAAACATTTATGAATTATTGTTAAATTAGAGAGTTTTTTTGTACAAATAATTACAAGTATGTTACCTAATGGTGGGGGAGGTTACTGGCCGCGAAAATACTTTCAGATCTTAAGGGGGCCGGGACTAATAAAAGGTTAAGAACCACGGGTCTAGACCAGGGGTTCGGCAACCTTTTGAGACGGAAGGGGCCAAAAGTTACAATTTACAAAAATTTCACAGTTTTTAAAGAGCCACTGAACATTTTTGTTTCAATATTATGGTATTTGAATAGGATTAAGTATATAGTTAAATTTGATTTTTGATGTAAAATAAATAGCTTTAAATATGAAATAATATTTATTCATATAAAAAGTCATCATAGAAACTTGAATCCTATCTCACATTGTATAGAAAATTGTATTTATTTGAACGTTTACTTGGAGCACTTTTTTGATAAAACTCTTAGATTTATAGATATTCTACATTTTCCGGACAGATTAAATCTTTAAAATTTTTACGCCTAATTTAAAGAGCTTTAATTTATCTAATAAAAATCTTTTTGATTTGATAAGCCGTTTTAGAGTTATTCAAGAAAAACTGAAAAAACTCTCATTTTGAGGCGCGTAGAAAAATTTCCACAACACAGATTTGGGGGAAAACTTAGGGCAGTAATATTGGAGTACCAACAAAGGTATTTCAGCAATAAAATCTTTACCGGGAATTATTTCCTATTAAAATCGTAATTTGCCTGAACTAAAGATGCTGTAACTAAATTTTTAATTTTAAAAAAATATCTATTTTACACTAGTAGTCTCAACCAATTTGTTAAATATGAAGAACTCAATTAGCGAACTATAGTCCAAGTATATTATAATATACATTTAATAGAGTAGGTAGGTGTTAGGGCCTCGTGAGTGCTGAGTGCTTTGTGGTGCGTGTCCGCGCCCCCCACCAAGTCGGTGCGGTCCTAACAATGTTGCGTGTGTGCAGGGCGTTGTTTGTGCCCTGATGGAAAGCCGGGCTGGGCGCCATCCGCTTAATTAGCGGGGGAGGGGCTACTAGTTGGTGGCTGGCCCCTCCTTCCGGATGCTCAGCCGAGATCGGATTGCTCCACTTATAGCATGACTGATATATTATCAGTCATGCAAAAGTGTCGCAACGATCTGACTGAGTCATCTAGCGGCCGTGTCTAAAGGCTCGCCGCCAAAGCAACAGCGGGCCGCTACAGTAGGTAAACCTGTATATTTTCCCCTTCTTCATGCGCTCTTTTTGTTAGTTTTTAATTCTACATCGTCTCTAAAAACTACTTTTGAAGTCCAAAATTTTAAAATCCCGGGAGGGGGTACATGTTCCCCAAAATGAAAGTGTGGTACGGCACCTGGTATGAGTGAAATATTTCTTTAGAATGTAACCGTATTTCTTGTAAATAAACATTAATTAGTTGAATTTCCTACTAAAATACATTAAAAAATATTCATATATATTGTATTTTTTTAATATGCCCCCCCCCCCATAAAAAATTTCTGGATCCGCCCTTGATAGAACTCGACAGTTGTTTTTGTTTCTTTGACAGCTTTTTTTCTGTGCGTCACCGGTTGGAATTTAGCAGCGAATCGGGTATGTTTTGTAGTGAAGTGTCTCTCCAAAATTTTTTTATGAGTTTTGAAAATAAATTAATATAATTATTAATATTTGCTCATGAAACTGGAGAGCCGCAACTTGACATCGAAAGAGCCACATGTGGCTCGCGAGCCTTAGGTTGCCGACCCCTGGTCTAGACGACTGCTTGAGATCTACCAATGAATAGAATCACGACCATGGGATAAAACAAAATAAAAATATCAGAATATCTTCCTAATAAAGAAACAGGAAATAGTATTTTACTTGGGTTGATCTAAAATGCACGATAAAGGAGAAAAAGACACAAAAAGAACAAAGAGAGAGCCAAGAGAAAAGGAAAAAACTGCCCGGTCAATTGATGGGGTTAAAATGGCTAAGAGAATAGCCGATACGACATTTGACCTCTTCCCGTGAGGACACGCCGGGTGCCTCGTATTTTCAACGGGAAATATTGTATTTGCTATTTGTACTAACAGAAAGAAGAAGAGGAGAAAAGAAATATAATATAAATTCAAAATTTAGAGGAGATACAAAAAAAAGGGGGGAATATTTTAAATGGAATACTTGTAATATTGAGGGAAGATATGTCCCTATTAATAACATCACTAAAAAAGAAAAATTAAAAATAATTTTTATAAAAAATAAATAAAACCGAGTTCAAAAAAATTAAAATGCAACAAATAAAATAAAAATAACTCAAAAATCAAATAAAATACACTAAAAGGTATAAAATAATTATCTAATTTAGTTACAACTAAACGATGAACTTATTACATGAAATCATTTTTTGAAGTCGGTGCCAAACAAACTATATAAGCGACCTTACGCGACATTGTCCATCATTACACGCCAAACGTACTAAAATCCGTCGAGTGCGATTCATAAAATGTATATGTTTGGCACCGACTTCAAAAAGTGATTTCATGTAATAATTTCATCATTTAGTTGAAACGAAATTATATAATTATTTTATATCTTTTAGTGTATTTTATTTGATTTTTGAGTTTGTGTTATTTTATTTGTGGAATTTAATTTTTTTGAAGTCGCCTTTTTTTTATAAAAATTATTTTTATTTTTCTCTTTTTAGGGATGCTATTAATAGGGACTTAAGATAATACTTGCATGCATATCCTAAGAGAAACCGTCGGGCGAATGAATCCGAAAATGATAATAAAATTCACTTCATAAATATAGAAATTTTCTCGAAACGTTTGCGGGTTTTAAATAAATGTTTTAAGATTTTTTTATTATAATTTCGATTATTTGCTGTTAAGAATTGGAGATTTACGTTATTTCATCATTGATAATATCATCAGAACTTGACCAAATTAATTTGGTACCACCCCTAAGGGACCCCTTTTCCAATAAAAAAAGAATAATCGAAATCGGCTTACATGGGAAAAAGTTCTCGCTGAACATACATAAAATAAATAAATTGGTATCTTGACTATTTTGGAGCTATACTGAACCAAACGCAGAAATAATCATTAAAATCGGTTCATAAACAAAGAAGTTATGACTGAACCTGAACATACATAACAAAAAAGGTTCAATAACAATGAAAAAACGGACCCAATCGGAAACTAGACTGAACCCAATGCAAAAAAATCAAAATCAGTTCACAATTGGCAATATCAGCTAACATAGACACAAAAAAAAAATTCAGTCGAATTGAAAACATCCTTCTTTTTTGAAGTCGGTTAAAAATTACCCTAATTCTACTTTTTAAGATCTTTATATACAGGGATGCCCAACAATCCTCATAATATTTTTTTATTTTCAACCATAGAAAAAATTTAAACCTTGTCATAATAATTGGACCGCCTCATTGGTGCAGTTGGTAGCATAGCTGGCTGCCAACAAGGAGGTCCCGGGTTCGATTCCCGGCTATGCTCAGAAATTTTTCTGTAAGTATAGGGTCTGGAACGGGGTTCACTCAGCCTCCTGAGGATAAATGAGTAGCTGCTTGATTGAGAAGCAGCGAATCTAGGTTAAGAACACTGAAACGAAGGTTGTAGAGATGCGTTGAGCTAACCACTTGACCCCTCGGTACTGTTCCCAACCGAGGACAGCAGCCAATTCCAGTAGGCCAATACCTCGCAAAAAGGGTAGATCGAGCCAGAGGCTTTTTTTTTTATTTTATTTGTCATAACAATTATTCTATTACAATTTTGAAGTACACTTTCTGATTTTCGGAGAAAACGAACACACCTAGTTTGTGTCTGTTCTTTTCACGATGGAGGGGCCAGCCCATACAGGCCTTTAGGGGATGGACCTTCTGGTCTATCTCCTTCTCACATCAATATTATTTAAAAAGAATGAAGTTTGTATATAGTTTATTTACATAGTTTACGAGCTATTATACAATGCTCTGACGTAACGATTCTAATAGTGCCCAGATTTTCATTTTTAACCGACTTCAAAAAAAGGAGGAGGTTCTCTATTCGACTGTTTTTTTGTGTGTGCCTATGTTACCTCATATCTCCGCTAATTGTGAACCGATTTTGAAATTTTTTTTGCATTGAGTCCAGTCTAGCTTCCGATTGGTCCCGTTTTTTTTTTCATTGATATTAGATCTTTTTTGTTAGGTTTGTTCGGGCCTAACTTCTTTGGTTATGAACCTATTTCGATGATTCTTTTTTTAACCGACTTCAAAAAAGGAGGAGGTTCTCTATTCGACTGATTTTTTTTTTTTTTTTTTGTGCCTATGTTACATCATATCTCCGCCAATTCTCAACCGATTTTGAAAAATTTTTTTGCATTGTGTCCAGTCTAGCTTCCGATTGGTCCCATTTTTTTCGTTTTTTTTTTCATAGGTATTAGACCTTTTTTATTAGGTTTGTTTAGACCTAACCTCTTTGTTTATGAACCGATTTCGATGGTTCTTTTTTTATCCGAAAGGGGGTGTCTTAGGGATGGTGTCATATTAATTTGGTCAAGTTCTGATGATATGATCACTATTAATAACATCACTAAAAAGAAAAAAGAATAATAATTTTTAAGAAAAAATAAAACCGACTTCAAAAAAATTAAATGCAACAAATAAAATACACTAAAAGGTATAAAATAATTATTATCTTATTTAGTTACAACTAAACGAGGAAATATTAACATGAAATTACTTTTGCAGTCGGTGCCAAACAAACTATACATACCTACCAAACGTACTAAGTAAGATCCGTCGAATGCGATTCATAAAAGGTATATGTTTGGCACCGACTTCAAAAAGTAATTTCATGTTAATATTTCGTCGTTTAGTTGTAACTAAATAAGATAATAATTATTTTATACCTTTTAGTGTATTTTATTTGTTGCATTTAATTTTTTGAAGTCGGTTTTTATTTTTTTAATAGAAACACTAAAAAAGGAACCCAAAAAATCAAATATCAAATCAAAAGTTTTGAAAATGTTTTTACTTTTTCTTTCAATTGAATTCTTTGAAATAAATTATAAAAATAAAATATTTGGTCTCTTATTAGCCTTGTAATTAAGAGATATCTCTTGAGGGCAGGAGATTTAAGGGAAGATGAGAAACTGAAAGGGCGTCTGGTTTAGCCCTCGCGTCCTTCGCTAAGGCCCTTGAGCATTTATTTATTTCAGAAATTTCCAATTAATAGATATAGCAAAATTGACTGACAATTTTCTTCCAATACTATAATTTTTCAACTTTGTTTTAATATATTATGCGATTATTGTCAAATATAAACCTAGTTTATTATTGTCAATAATCACAGCCCACAAGGGCATAGCCGTTGCGTTTCCAGTGGAGATATTGTATTCTGACTTTTAATACTAATATCTCTACATATATAAATTTTTGCAGAGAGATAGTCAAATTGGCTTTTTCTCTCTTAATATATAACAAAACAAATTCATAACCTTTTTCTCTAAATACTTATAGTTTTTAAGGAGTTAGGTGTCGGTTCTAGGTGAAAATAAAATTCCTTCTTGTTCTACTCGAAGATGGGTCAATAGCCCGAAATATATATCGAGATAAAAACTCACAAATTACATTCGTTTTATTTACGTGAAATTCATCTAGCATTTTAATTCACTTTTATCTACTCTTATTAAACGAGCAAAAATTATATATAAATTTACTACAATGCCCATCTGTCTGATTCTTTGGGGAATCGAAGCAGATGAATTTTGTTCAGATATTCAATAATAAATTTTATTTAGAATGTTTATATGTTAGCATTAGATGAAAGCGAAAGTTAAAACTTTTATCCGGTCACTGCCCTATTTTGGTGCAATTGGAACCAGACTCGTTTTTATAGTGAACCAAGAGTTGAAAAAAGATACAGGACCTAGCCGGGTATGATCCGACATCTTCCGCGTTAAGCCCGCAGATGCCTTCTCCATTTAGGCGATCGATCCCCTGACTAGATTCTATAATCAAATTTTATATATATTCAACTCTTTAGCTCAGGCGCGCTTTCTCATATTTTCCTAATAGTATGGTTTTTATAAATTTACTACAATTCCATACAGGACATGGTCAAGTATTGTACTCGTGCATGAGAAAAGTGGTTTTGAAATATCTCAAAAAACGGCTGAAACTATTTTGATTAAAAAAGTTGAGCGTAACCATGACATTTCGGTCTACAAAAAAGCTCTAATAAGTGAACATAGAAAAAATTATATATTTCGAGATAATAATTGTTTTGTCAAAATGTCTGTTAGTTAGTTAGTTAGTAAGTTAGTCTGTGCGTTACCAAATTTTGTGGACGAGCTAGCTCAAAAACTAGTGTGAATATCGAAACCAAATTTCACACGTAGTTTTGATCCATTGAGATTAAGAGCTGATTAGATTTTGGTGCATATCGACGCAAAATTAAGGGGGTGGAGGGGGGTTAAAAATTAAAAATCTAGGCCATTTGACCAAACTCAAACAAATTTTGAATACATAATCAGTGGGACCCCAGAAGACTAAAAATGCAAAAACTAACCGCCCAAAATGGGGGGGGGGTAAAAATAAAAAATCTAGGCCGTTTGAGCAAACTCAACCAAATTTCGTATACATATTCAGTGGGATCCCAGAAGTCTAAAAAGCAAAAACTAACCCCCCCCCTCCCCTACATGACTATAAATAATTTGATTAAATATTAAATATAAGTGAGGGGCCAGGTTTTATGGTAAAGTCAAGTGGATGGCCACATCAGAACACGTCAACTTATTTTTAATTACAATTAAGTTCCAACTTTGTGAACAGCTATGCCTTGAATATGGCCGGGGTGGGTCAAAATGTTTGCAAAAAAATAAATTAAATTTTATTTAATTCTGCCTGCAAATAAAAATTATTTTTTTATAGGAAATTTAAAAATAAACATAATATCTAAATCGTTTGAAGATAATGCAAAAAATTACCGCCGATCATTATGGGAGATCCTTGTAATAAATTGTCTTTTAATTCTATTTTAAGATAGGCTTGTTTTTAATGTGCGGTAAGTGAAAATAACATAGTGAGCACCATAAACATGCCAGAATATTTTTAATTTACGTAATCATTTACAAGTTGAGCCCCGAGGATTCATTTCTCTCTCTTTTCTAAATTTATACTCTCAAGTAAATGAAGTGAGAAATCGGAACGGGGTTTAGTTTGTATTTCTAATGTATATATGTCAAGATCTGTAGGTATGTATGAAAACAGTACATCAGAGATAACCTCCGCTCCTGATTCATATCAAAACGCAGAGAGCCACTTTGCAGGTGCTACTTAAAATCACTCCCCCGGCTGAAACAGCCCCGGGAAATCCCCAAAACACGCCCTTCTCGAATCTAACAAGAACCCTGAGGCTGGACGGACACACACACACACACACACACACACACACACACATATATATATATATGGTATATACTAACGATAATATTCCCCTTAACAGCAGAAAGGGAACGCGGATTACGTCTATTTCAATGGAAATTCAATATCAGATTAATTTTATACACTATTAATATATATGTATATTTAAATAGGTACAGGTATATGGCGATAAATATCCATTCGTGGGTTGATTTCAAAATAGACTAAAAAATAGAAATAAAAATGTTTCGGTACACAATTTATATATATACATTGGACCACCACTGAGTTATATATATATATATATATATATTGAATGTTTAAATTCAAATTATGTTTTTGTTATCGTTGTGATTAAAAACCTAATGAACATGAAATTAATTCAATTGCTCTATCGGTTTAGAACACCCACGCAATAAATAGAAAATCCAAGCATGCATTTACATAACCAATGCTATAACCAGGGCTGGATTTATGTTTCAAAACCCACTGGTTCACAAGCCATGGTCTTGAAACAAATCAAAATTAATCATATCTATCTACTCTTATTAAACGAGCAAAAATTGTATATATATTTATTTCTCTTTTGAAAACGACTCTACCGATTTTGATGAAACAAATTCTATTAACAAGATTTGAGGATGAGAAAGCGATCTGGCTAGGTCTGGTACTCGACAAATTTAATCCTAATTGATCTTTTCTTAATTAACGTATTTATTGATAGATGAAAATCTCAATAAAAAAATTTGTTTATATTTTTTTCAATTATCATTTATTTTTAATTGGTTTTTTTAATTTTAAAACCCAGTAATGGGTTATAGCAAATATTAATATATTATATTAAAATTAGGAATTTTTTGTTTGTTTTTAATTAACAGGTGTCTAAATCATAACATTACAGGTGTGTTTACAAATAAAGTGGTTGAACTGGCTTTTTTTATATAACTTGGAAAGAAATCTTATTTAATTTTATGTTATTATTTCAGATCCTATAGAATAATTTTTTTATTATTATTTTCCTATTTATTTTTTTATAATGTTTATCAATAAGAACGAATGTGGGCAAATTGGTATACGAGTAAACAAATATACACATAATATGTGGACCATTAGAAAGCTAGAAATGCAAAAACTGGGTGCGGGGTGGGGTGGTGTGGGAGGTGCCGGAGGTGGGGTGCAGTTGTGGGGGATCCGGGGGTGGGAGGTGAAAAAAAATATATACCTATTTTATATATATAATAGCCCAGATTAATTTGCAGCAACGCTAACGTAATGCTGCCGACAAGGAGCGCTGATGCCGTCGGTAGATTTGCGACAAATTTGAAATATAATTGTAATTTGAACTCAAATTTTGAAATGAAAGACTCCAATTGATTTTAAATTTAGAAACATTAAATATATTGATAATTATTCCTCCCCCCCCCCCTCAACACTCAAAAATTAATTATTCAATTCGCTTTTCTTTGCGAACAGAAGAATAAATTAATCACATCTTATTTGATTTATATATTATTTGTTTATTTTTTAATAATCACCTGATCTCTTTTAAATATTTGGACCCTTATATCGATCCCAAATTTTAAAAAAATGATATAATATAATTCTCCTCCTCACACGATCCCACATATTTAAATAAATCTATTTCCATACAAAAAATATCAGAATGGTGTAGATTATAGAAAAAAAAATACTTCCAGATTCATATCTAGAGCCTCAATTCTGTAGCTGTGTCAGGAGGAAAATGAGGCGAAACTTTTAAGAGACTATGTATTTTCGGAAGTTTACAGGTATACATTTGGCGTGTGGTTTTTTAAGAGAAATAAAATTTTTGGACCGAGACGCCGCCCGCCAGGAGGGCTGAGCTTCGAGGGCGTGCCGAAGGTACGCACGAAAAATTCGTATAAAAATAATAATTTAGATATTAGCATGGCTTGGGATCGAACCGGAATGAGTCTGAATAATTAAATTGAAAATTAATCCGTAGTACTTGGAACCACCGAGCGATGCACGGTAACCAAATTAAAAAAATATAAATATATAGTAAACTCCCCCTGGACCTTCCCCCGAAACCACGCACCTTGCCCCCATCCCTGCACCCCCACCGGCACCCTCACTCCGCCCTAAGCTTTTAAAAACAATGTACCATAATTGTTTGTAATGTTTTGTAATTACATTGTTTTAAAAGGTTTATTTTTTTATATTATTTGATAAAATTTGTGTGATTTGTAAGGATACTGTTTGAAAATGGTTTTTCTCTTAGTCAAACCCCCAGACAAATAAGTTTAATAAATGAGCCATTGAATAAGTTGCGAACCAGCAACGAAACGTTTGACCTATTAAATAAAAAAACTTTGTATTTAATTTAAAGTCAAGTCCAACTCCCTACGATTCCTTTAATTACATTTAAACCTGTTGTTGAAGGGAATTTCAAGGTAGCCTTTAGAAATGGTCATGGAAAATAGTAGATATAGATCGAAAATCGTATTAATTTTTAAGCTCGATTCTAAATTGGATCTATTCATAATTTATTATGCTCTCTATTACAGTATACGGATAGCTTTAAAGCCAGACTCAACTTTCTACTCCCAGGAGAGTGGAGAAAGTTTTATAATTGTGAAAAAATTCGAATTAGAAATTCCAACAGATTTTGTCGGTTTATGGAATCTATATTCAAATCACCTGGTGTGTTCACCACACGAATTTCACATTTTTATTTATTTGAAATCATCGTTACTAATTTTCAACCCCTTCCTTTATTTCGTTTTTTTTTATTTTCTCAAAATCATTATAGCTCAAGAGCCCACGACGGCCAGACCTTCGTTATTTTATAAAAGCTGAAAGTTTTTCTGTGCATGTCCCCTATACAGGTAAGAACGACCAGCGACTATAGAGTTTGAGTTGTGGTTACTTTGGCAGTTATCTGGTAATAAAGGTGTATAAAATAGTACTTTAAATTAGTTAAAGTATAAAGCTCAATTTTTTTACATTTTCTTCGGGATAACTTTAGAAATCTCGTCATCCATTGCCGGACACTTATGACAGTTGCTACCCCCTGCCAAACACCCCTAAACTTTAAGAAACTCAAGCTTGAGTGGTTTTCCATAAAAGAATTTAGTCTTTTTGATTTTAAGTCGATTCTTCCACGTTTTCAGTAGAAGTTGTCATTAATAGTCAAAACAACAAAAATGGAATGCAATAAGGTTATTCCTCTAGTATTAGATAAGAATCGATGGTTATTTTTGATTTTAAGTCGATTCCTCCATGTCTTCACCAATGGTTATCAATAATAACCGAAATGTCAAAAATCTATGTAAAAACCATTAAAACTGTCCGCCTATTGAGGTAACATTTTTTTATAGGTCGCCAAGTAACATATATAAAATTTATCTTTTATATTATAACGAAAGTATAATTATAATTTATTAAAGTTTAGGGGTGTCTGGCAGGGGGTAGCAACTGTCATAAGTGTCCGGCAATGGATGACGAGATTTCTAAAGTTATCCCGAAGAAAATATAAAAAAATTGAGCTTTATACTTTAACGAATTTAAAGTACTATTTTATACACCTTTATTACCTGTTACCTGCCAAAGTAACCACAACCCAAACTCTATAGTCGCTGGTCGTTCTTACCTGTATAGGGGACATGCACAGAAAAACTTTCAGCTTTTATAAAATAACGAAGGTCTGGCCGTCGTGGGCTCTTGATCTATTAGAGCTGTTTTTGAGAAAATCAAAAAAAAAAAAACGAAAAATCTTTCATGTAAATGTCCACTTCGGGTTTTCAGATTTCAATGACTGATTTATTTCGCCACGTTGAGGGGGGCAGCTCTTTACAGAAAGAATACAGATTTATTTAGAAATTAGGTTAAAACCCTCATGAGATGGACGAACAATTACGCCAGATGTTGTGGCTATTAGTGAAAAGTACATATATATATATATATATATATGGGCGCCAGTAGGACTTCAGAACCAAGGCCAAAGTGTTGGGAGCGCCAAAAGCGCCCCACAACTGTGCAATGCGATCAAGAAAAAAAAACAATACAAAACTACAAACAAAAGCTTGCTGAACTCCTTCTAGCCTATATCGAGCTTAAGTTTCGAATTTCGTAGCTTTGAGACTTATAGTTGCGAAACGCAGGGGTGACACATACGTACATACATATATACATATGTACTCACTGACCAATGGATTTTTGGACCCTTTTTGGCCTCTAGGTCCACAATATCCGGTTTTATGTACCAAACCGGGTTTTCAACTATTAATGGCATCGATTCGATTTCAAAAGTCGAGAATAATTGGCGGAAATTTTTAATTTGTGATTAAATAACGACATTAGTGAATAATTTCATTCAATCAATACAAACTGTGCGGTTAATATGTTGATTTTTCAAATTAAGTTATTAACGGTTTTATGTAATGAATTCAAACTATATAACCAGCAATATATTTAATGTAATTGTTATTAACTTTATTCACAAGCTCAATAAATTTAAGTGTAATTCATTAGTAATGAAGCTGTTGAAGCTTTTATTTTCGTCATTAATTTGATTGAAATTGTATTATAATAAAATATACAATTAATTATAATTATTTATTGATCACGAATAAATAATACAATAAAACTACGACATTTCGATCGTCTTATGCTGTGATCGCTCTCAAGTATGAGCCCTAGGGTGGACCATAGCTATACCTAGTGAATTTTTTTTTCAAAAGGTTTTCGGGACGCCTCCTCAAATTGTGAGGTTGGGTAAGAAAATAATGTGTACAAAATTTGAGATCGATCGGACAACCCTTTGAGGTGGCGCATCTCATTTGAAAATCCCAAATTTTAGGAATTCCGTTTTATTCTGTTACTATATTTTGTTATACGTCGTTAAATTGAAACAAAGAATAAAAACATTGATGGCAATGTAATTAATAAACATTATTTTGTGAAATCCCGCCCCTACCTTCGTTATTCAGTCATTATTAAAACACACACAGCAATTGAAATGAAAAAATCAAGTGAATTGAATATTATGGTTCGTTGCCTACCTCCTAGGCGTACAGATTTATTTGTGTCATATTAGTGTAATAAAATTTAAAAAATTGTTATTATATATATACCGGGTGAGTTTTTTATCTTGAGACAGTCTAATAACTCAAAAAACAGTGCATTATATGAAAACAAGTTTCAAATAAAAGTTTATTTATTTGGAGGGGGAAACTAAACTACGCTATTGTTTGTTTACATAGAACAAGCTTTCAAGAGTATTTCAAAGTTAAGTTCTGTTTTTTAAATAGAAACCTATATATTTGTTTACATATTCTGAATCTACGGAAAAAACTGAACAACTTTCATATGAACTATTTTTTTATGCAACATCAAATAAACAAAATATTAAATCAATTGGATCTCAGAAAAAACCCTAATAATTATTTGTAACAATTATTCAATTTAATTATCATATAATAATGATCAAATATTTAATTATTAAATAAATAATTTAATAATAATGATTAATTTAATAATTTTCGGACACTGTTCTGTGATATTCCATAGTGTTATCGCAAGTTTTCTGGATGAATTCCAGTTCCAATTTCGTTATATTGGCATGTTTCAGTTTTTTCGTACCCTTTACATTTCCTGATGTTTTTTTAACAGATTTACAACACAATAAAATGAAGCTCTTGAGGGAGTATCAGGAAAACGCTCGGCATTCATTTCAATGGCAGCTCCATAACACTTCTTCCACATTCACCATAAATTATGACCATTTTAATTCTATCTTCAACAAAAAATGATCCATTTTTATTATGGTAATACAATATAACTATCTACTGGATTGACACGAGAAATAAACTTTTTTAAGCTCAAGAATTTTAAACAGTTCTAATAAGTAGAAAATAATCTCTTAAATCTGTGTATAATGAAGTTTTCATATCATTATAAACATTTATTTTCATTGTTTTGACTTTTCGATTTAATAATTATTTATTTAATAATTAGTTATTTAATCATTATTATTTGATAATTAAGCTGAATAATTGTTAAAAATAATTATTAGGGTTTTTTTCTGAGATCAAATTGATTCAATATTTTGTTTATTTGATTTCGAATAAAAAAATAGTTGTCATGAAAGTTGTTCAGTTTTTTTCGTAGATTCAGAATATGTAAACAAATATATAGGTTTCCATTTAAAAAACAAAAGTCGATCTCAAAATACCCTTGAAAGCATGTTCTGGGACGACAAACAATAGCGTAGTTTAGTTTCCCCCTGATATAAATAAACCTGTCTCGAATACGGCTCTCATCTATGGAGAGGAGCCTCAAAATATTCTCTTGCTACCCTTGATGCAATTCAGAAACGAGCCGTCAGGCTAATTGACGATTCTACCATCACCGACTCCCTCGACTCGCTGGCTCATCGAAGAAACGTCTCTGCCCTTTCCCTTTTCTATAGATACTATCACGGCAGGTGCTCTGATGAGATAAAATCAATAATTCCCCCCAAAGCATGCTTTGCACGTAGCACGCGTTTTGCCGACTCTCAACACTCTTTCGCGGTCAAATTAGAAAAGTGCCGGACCACTTCATTCGCCAATTCATATATCCCCATGACTTCAAGGAACTGGAACTCTCTCCCAGCCTCCATCTTTCCCAGCACTTATAATCTTCAAACCTTCAAAACCGGAGTGCATAGACACCTACGTCTACACCCTCTCACTTAATCAACTTTCCCTTCTCTTCGGTAATGCAAGGGTCTTTCGAGATCCATAGGGGCTGCATCTTTACTGGTACACCCCTTCTTGCATTCGATTGCATTGAAAAAAAAAACTTTTATTTGAAACTTTTTTTCATATATTGCTCTGTTTTTGAGTTATAAGACTGTCTCAAGATAAAAAACTCACCCGGTATATATATAAAATAAGGGATTTAGCATTCACATAGAAGTAAATAAACAGAAATACGATTATTCTCTCAAAATACATTTTATTTACCAAAAATGGAGTTTTGCTCATTGAGCACCCACTCCGATTTTAGCTTAACCCATACGTTTCGGGAGATTTCTCCCTTTATCAATGGAATTATAAATAGTTATAAAAGAAAAAGAATTCATTAGAAAAAAACAAGTTTTTTTTCTTTTTTAACTATTTAAAATTCTAGTGAAAAAGGGAGAAATCCTCCCGAAACGTTTGAAAATTGTTTTTTAAAAGATTTATATTTATTTTGAAATAAGTATACGTATATAGGGGGAAGTTGGCAAAATCGTGCCTGCCACTAAAATCGTACCACATTCAAATTTCGCTTAGGATCAATTGTTCAAGGTTACTATCAACGCCTTTTATCACCTAATCCTTATGTATTTCAAATAAATCTAAAATAGTATAAAAAAAGTATATGCTCTTCGAATGAATTGAAAAAAAAACAATAAGTAAGTCTAGTATAAAATTTCGATCATATTATAAGTTGCATTGGCTCTTCTAATAAGAAAGGGTTTCACTGTGAAACTACACACCCTTTACTTTATTAATTAATATCATGTTTCATTTAAAACCTACACCACTTTCTCTAAGTAAAAAAATCTGCTAATAAGAGATAAATTTTATTTATTTTTACATTAACAAAACACAACTCTACAAATTTTTTCCCCTTGTCCTAAAGTTTATTTCATGATTTTTCTATTCATTGTTCACCAAAATACAGGAAAAGTACCTATATTCCGTATATAGTTTGCTTTTGTAGTGGTTATAATAATAATAAACTTGAAGGTGACAATAAAAGAGTGTGTCTTCTGCTGGAATTATAAATTTTATTTATTTATAACGAGACTATAGATTCGAGGGCTTTGCCCTTTCATCAGTCTATTACAAATGGATTCACAGGAATCCAGTTATGAATGAAAGTTTATAATCTTTCATGTGGTTAGGTTCATAAATTAATTCCTGTGAATACATTGTAATAGACTGATGAAAAGCAAAGCCCTCGAAACTATAGTCTCCTTATAAATAAATAAAATTTATAATTCCAGCAGAAGACACAATCTTTTATTGTCTCCTTCAATATATAAAAATTCTGCTACTCTCGGCAAAAACTTTCAATTTAATAACAATAAACGACGAAAAAGGCCATTTTGACCTATTTTCGAGTCCCATTAGATATTAAACAGCAATATTTGAAATAAAAATATTTTGTTGACGTAATAGAAAACTGCTTCCTCTTTGATTTTCCAAATTACCACTTGCTTGTAACTCAATTAGAACTCGAGTTATAACTAAAAAAGTAGACCATATATTTTATCTATGTTTATTATGCTTTATAATCATGTAGTTTTAGTTTTTTAGTTACAACTCGAGTTCTAATTGGAGCTAAAAGCAAGGCGTAATTCGAAAATCTTAGTTCTATTTTGAAAATAGCTTTACCTATTTTGATGAAAACAACTCTATTAACAAGTTTTGAGGGTGAAAAAACCATCTGGCTAGGTCTGGACCTCGACAAATTTAATCTCAATTGGTCTTTTCTTAATTAAAGAAATTATTTATAGATGAAAATCTCAATAAAAAGTTTGTTTACATTTTTTTCAATTATCTTTTATTTATTAATTGTTTTTTTAATTTTAAACCCCACTAATAGGTTATAACAAATATTGTTATATTATATTTAAATTAGGAATTTTTTTTGTAGAGAGGAGATTGGGGATGGGGAGAGAGAACCAATCGACTTGATTGGGGAATAATGGAATTGAAATAATTATCGGAAAAGAGGTTTTTTTATCTAATTAGATTTTTCCTCTTATTAAAAACAAGGACTAAAGATGAATAAGGACACTCGATGGTGGAGAAGCAATCTCCGAAATCGAAGCTAAAATACAAGGTATACATTAATTAATGTAAAATAATTGGTTTAATAAAATTTATAAAAAAAAAAAAAAAAAAAAAAAAAATTTTTGTTTTTAATTAACAGGTGTCTAAATCATAACATTACAGGTGGATTCATAACAAAACAGGTGTGTTTACAAATAAAGTAGTTGAAAGGCTTTTTTTATATAACTTGGAAACAAATCTTATTTAATAAGATTGGAGTAATTTTTGGAGACGGACTGATAAGTGAATTAAGTGGATATTGATGAGGCAGTCCAAAAAAAGAAGAAGATAATTTACACTATCTTTTTATTCATAAAACCGACGTTTCGGAGGATATTCCCCTCCTTCTTCAGGGTTTTGAAAAGTCAGTGAAGGAAATCCAATGCGGCATTCCCCTCTGTCTCCTCTTTCAGTAGCAGTAACAATAATATCTTGTATTTCATTCTCAGCAGAATTATAACTTATTATACTTATTTAATTTTAAGTTTTTATTTCAGATCCTATTATTTTTTTTAATATTATTTTCCTATTTATTTTTTATAATCTTTAACAATATGAACAAATGTAGGCAAATTGGAGTACGAGTAAACAAATAAACACATAATATGTGGACCACTAGAAAGCTAGAAATGCAAAAACTGGGTGCGGGTTGGGGTGGATGAGGGAGGTGGAGGAAGTGGGGTGCATTGGGGAATCCGGGGTGGGGTGGGGTGGCGATGGGGATGCAGTGGTGGGGGCGAGGTGCGTGGTTTCGGGGGGGGGGGTCCAGGGGGCGTATATTATATATATATTTGTATTTTTCAATTTAGTTACCGTGCATCGCTCGGTAGCTCCAGGTACTATTGAATTATTTGTTGTTTGTGTTCAATAAATAGTTATCATTCATTATGTATATAATTTAAACAAAATTCCAGCCTTCAAAAATCATAAAATTTGCACATTCATGACTGACATAAAAGTGGTGATATTATAAATGTAGATATCTATGAAAATATAGCAATCTAAAAACTTTTTGAAATTGTTTTGTTCTATTTTTGTGGCTTTTAGCGTCACTTATTGATAAAACTAGTTTATTAGAGAAGTTTGTTGTATGGGTTCTCTCGTGCACTAAGTGAGACTCAAATCCGCCCACCATTTTCCAACATTAGAGTCGAAACTTTCTATCTAATAGACGAATGGATTTTAATAAAAAACAAAACTTTTCTAATAAAAAAGAAAAAGAAAAAAAGCCATTTGTGTGGGTATGTATATTAGAGATCTTCATTCAACATTAAAAAAAGATAAGTATAAAAAATTCTAGCGATGTTTAAATTTATTTTATTAATAATATTTGTGAAACATACCTTAGCAGTCTAATTTTAATTTTATCTATAAAGCAGGGGTGTCCAATCTTTATACTTATTTGGGCCAGATTTTAAGAAAAAAAATTTATCTCGCATATAATGTAATATCGTAATTCTAACGATAGTTATTAATCAGAAAAGATATAGTACCTAAATAATGTACCATATAATGATATCCACCAAGCCAAAGAAGCTAAAATAAAGGGCCGTCCATAAATTACGTCACACCAATTTCAAGATTATTAGATCCCCCCCTTGTGTGACGTCACAATATCACTTTTATATCCTATAATTTAATAATTGTATAATTTTTTTTTATAAATTAAACTCAACTAAAGGGATTTAATATATTTTAAGTTTTACTTAATTTTTATTCATATCATAAATTTTAAAAAATTTTAATTTGCCTTTATGTGACATCATAATTTTTAAGATCCCTGGCCCCTCTTTAACATTTTGTCACAATTCTGAGATGCCCCTCTTCCCTTAATTTGTGATGTGATTTATGGACGGCCCATAATTTATTACTTCTTTTCTCCTATTAATCATTTTTTTTCTTCAATAAGATTGAAGTACTTTTTGGAGACGGACTGATAAGTGAAATTGAGTGGATATTGATGAGGCAGTCCAAAAAAAAAAAAAAAAAGAAGAAGATAATTTATATTATCTTTTTATTCATAAACCGACGATTCGGAGGCTATTCCCTCCTTCTTCAGGGTTTTGAAAAGTCAGTGAAGGAACTATAATTCTGCTGAGAATGAAATACAATATATTATTGTTACTGCCACTGAAAGAGCAGACAGAGGGGAATGTCGCATTGGATTTCCTTCACTGACTTTTTAAAACCCTGAAGAAGGTTGGAATAGCCTCCAAAACGTTGTTGTGATATGCCTTGTCGACATATTTTGATGGTCATTGGTCATGGCACGAGGCTTGCGTAATGCTTACTTTGCAGAGCTTGACCTGAACATGAGGTACTTAAGCAGGAAGTCTCGGATGATCGAGAGAACATGACCGAGGGAGAACATGCGAGGTGGTTGACATAACGATCGTAAGGCTGTCACTCGCCTTTCCGCCCTCCCATTGTAACTATTCAATTAAACCCAAATGTTATAAATATATATTACTTCTATTATTTACCCAGTAACCCTTAACTATAAAACAATCCCAAATATATTATAACAACGTCGGTTTATGAATACAACTATTTTTTGACTGCCTCATCAATATCCACTCAATTTTTCTTCAATACTTTCTTGTCACACGACAGATTTTATAAGCGGCCCCTACACGATCATTGTGACTGTCAGTCAGATTGAATCAATCAGTCATTCGTTACTTCACTCATGCAGAACCCTACACGATCATTCCGATTAACAGTCCGATTGAAGTTTTTTTGGTTCATTCTACAGTGACAAACCGCGAAGACTGATGAAAAGAATGACGGTACTTACACGCTTCATTCGGACTGTCAATCTCCCCTCCTTTTTACATGATTGAAGCTCTGATTTAAAAATATCTGGAAATCCATCAATCTCGTACATCAGTCCATCAGTCCTACCCCTACACGCTCAATCGGAATGTCAATCCTAGACAAGACTCTTAGACCATGAAATATATAGACACGCCCTCTGCTACTCTCCACACAGAGTGAAGTGAGGCCAACATCGCCTACAGATGACGTCACGTTCTCGCATAAATATTTTCGTTATATTAATTTGCGATTATTGTAGTGGTGGGGGCGAGGTGTGTGGTTTCGAAAGGGGGGGTCAGGGGTTACCGTGCATCGCTCGGTGGCTCCAGGTACTATCTGTGTAAAAAAGCTAAACACACTCAGCACAGGTATATCTGGAGAGGTGCCGAAACGTCAGGGAGACCTACTATGACACTTAAAGAAGAAGAATTCACAGGAACAGCAATCTGAGCGTACTGAGACTTGAAAAGTTTCATTTTTTTCTTCAAATTTTGGAGTAAATTCAATGTTAAAACGTGGCCTGCCTCTCGAGTGAGTCTAATTCCAATGAAATGTGATGGACACGACGACTGGCTCTGTTTTATGAACCCAGAGCTCAAGGTGGGTTATCAGACAAAACCATTTATCAAAAAACTACATGTTGCTTAATACTTTGCCACTCAACTCGGGAACAGGTGTTTGCAACTTTACTTTAGAATATTATTAAGTGTATTGATAGAACAAAAAAAAGTTTATTTTTAACAAAAAACGTAAAAAAAAAAAAAAAAGAATTCTTTCACAAAAGCAAACTTATTCTAAATAAATCATTTTAATTCGTATCTTTTTATAAATTATTAATTCTTCAAGTTTATAAATTTACAATGAGCTTTGGAAAATCATTTCCATCCTCTTACTGAAAAGGGGATTTTGACTATAAGTTGAGGGTTGAGGGTGGCGGAGGTCAGAAGGGCAAGAAGGGGAACAACTTTTGGCTCTGTTTGCCCTCAAGCCAGGCACATCTTTTTAAATAAGAAATAAGTATTCTCTCTCTCTTTTGTGATCTTCATTCTTTTTTAAAGTACTATTCCTATTACTAAATTACGTATGGAGAATACCAACATTATTATTCGAATAAATATTTAAGTATATTTATTTTAAAAATATCTTAGAAAAGATAATAGAAGAGAGAATATATGATTATCTTTTGCTACTCCATTACCTGATTAGGACCAAAATTATAATTTTCCATTTAAATTTCTTTTTTACGTTAGTATGAAAAGAGTTCAGATAACATACCATACCATAGATTTAATACATTGTAAATTGAAAGTCAAGTGGTTCACAATAAACATAATATAATACTAAATAAAAGATTCACGGGTTTTTGAACAATTGTTTTATTAATAAATTTTTATAATTTTTCTAACTGATATAACAAAGAATAATTGACCTATCAATGAGAAGTGTTTTAACCGCGCTTTATTTGAAAAAGATATTTTATCACGAGACTACTGCGGATTATGCTATTGAAATCTGTGGAGTCTTAACACTGTACTGGTACGCAAGTTTCTTGGAACGTAGCTGGTATAATGGGGTCTTACGTGACCCCAGTCATATTTAAGGGAAAAAAAGGTCATTAGATTTTTTTTTGTTTTTTGTCATTATTTGGTCCATTGTGGACTATATTATGGGAAAAAAAGTTTCGATTTTTTAAAAAGTATTTATTTAAAAAAAAAATTGCTTTTTACTTTATTTCTATTCGAGATGAAAAAAAAATTTTATAATGTTTTTTTTGGCATTGTCAAAGGAGACAGAAAGTAATTATGATTTGAACTACTTTCATTGACTTTTTGTTACCTTGAAGAAGGAGAGAATAAAGCTCCGAAACGTCGGTTTAACAAATAAATGTAAAATAATAAAACCTCTATAGTCTTATTTTTTTACAACCACCGTGGACTGCTTTCATCAACATCCAATTGCATATATACAGATATATCATCTCGATATATATATGTGTGTATGTTTATTTGCATCAAGCAGAGGACAACCTCTTTGTTTCTCTTTGTGAATCAACAACTCTGCTACTCTCGGCAAAACAAACCAATTAATAAGACATGGTATTATTATTATCTACCCTTACCTTTTTTATCAAAAAAATGCGAAATTTAACCCTGTTTGTGATAAAACCCAACCCTAACCCTGACAATCAATCACAAAATCCTTAATTTTGGGGGTACAACGGCTCCTACCCCTTCATAATAATTCAATCAATTTACCAATAAAAATACAACCAAGGTCAAACCATACAACGTCAATCATCATAAGGGGGCTATCTGTGGCACAGAGAAATACCAATATTCTGGTAAGTTCAACTTGACATGGTGACCGAAACTGTATAGTTATCAATTAAATAATTCAAATAGTTATTGAAATTATTGTTTTATTATATTTGTGACAAAACCAACCCTTCAATTTAACGAAAAATTTAAATCAAGTCACTTAA
Source organism: Forficula auricularia (assembly GCA_024734495.1). Classification (NCBI taxonomy): domain Eukaryota; kingdom Metazoa; phylum Arthropoda; class Insecta; order Dermaptera; family Forficulidae; genus Forficula; species Forficula auricularia. Next base: position 5,968,006 of record JALMQS010000153.1, on the reverse strand, counting down.
GTTCTGGAAGAATTTTAATAAATAATATAATACTTTTAAAAGAAATAAGAAATAATTATAACGACATAAAAATTCAAGAAGGTTTAATTAAATAAACATTTTTCTCATCTAAAATAATAAATAGACAGAGAAAAGAAATTACCTAATATATAAGAAAACTAGAAAGTATTTATATATATTAGTATTAATAAATTTACCTTTAATAGAGCTAACCATGTTGCCTGGAGAATTTCCCGACACTGACTGAGCCAAGAATTATGAAAGGAAAGAATCCTGTTATTCGATAAGATAACCGACCTGGACGAAATTCCCTTGAATTGCGATAATTCAACGGATTCTGAAATAAACATTTATAGACAAGTTTATTTTTTTTTTTACTTTATCCCGAGGGGTGAACCGCGACCTAATATCGTGTACACCTACTTCCACTTCCACTTTCATTTCCAAGTAGAAGACAATAGATGAAGGGACATTTTATAATGAATTCCAAAATAATTCCAAAGACCGTGTACACCTAATTCCAATTGCGGTTCACCTCTCTCTTTATCCAATGCGAAGCATGGGTAAAGTATTGGAATCGGCCTCGCGACAAGAACAACTTCAAAGTGTCATCAGGTAAAGACTACGGAACTCATGGTCTCAAACAAAGTCACAAATTGTAGTATTTATTTAGATGGAATTTTAGCACGTGACGAGAGGTGTACAATTGTACATTCATGATGACTAGAGACCGGATTTTTATATAGTAAAAACTGCCAAAATATGCAGTTAAAAATGCTGAAATATGCAAGTAATATGCAGAATACGTTGAAATATGCAAATATATGCATTAAAAGATGGCAAAATAATTTTTTTATTCACTAAAAAATTAAAATTGAAGACAAAAAGACTATATATTTGAAGAAGTGTAATGAAAATAAAGTCAAATAAAACGATAAAGTAAGCTATAGAGACCAAGTGTCAAATATGCACTTTTATTTTGTAAAAAATTGAACAAAATTTTTATTATATTTAATACATTAAAAAATCTTTAAACTCAAAGTGGTCTTGAATAAAATCAACATAATAAATATAATAATTTTTCAAAAAATGTGAACGAAAAAATACAGGGATGGGTGAGTAGTTTTATTTAACAGACACGATATTGTATCATATTGCTTTTATTTTTTATATTAACAAGCTTTTTTTTAAAAAATCTGTATTTGGCGCAAAATATGCAATATTTGATCAAAAATCCTTCAAATATGCAATTTTATGGAAAATTCGTCAAATATGCAATTTTATCAATATTATTCAAATATGCAAAAATATGCAGTATAAAATTTAACCTACAGTATCCTAGATGCATGATTCGGATAGATAATTGATCCCCTGGGTCGTGTGTGGCGGCAAACAAAATATGCAATTTCAGAGGAACCCGGTCTCTAATGACGCATTGCTTAGTTTTGGCTTCTTTTAACTTCAACAGATAGCCCAAGAGCCCACGACTGCCAGACCTTCGTTATTTTATAAAAGCTGAAAGTTTTTCTGTGCATGTCCCCTATACAGGTAAGAACGACCAGCGACTATAGAGTTTGGGTTGTGGTTACTTTGGCAGGTAACAGGTAATAAAGGTGTATAAAATAGTACTTTAAATTCGTTAATGTTTAAAGCTCAATTTTTTTATATTTTCTTCGGGATAACTTTAGAAATCTCGTCATCCATTGCCGGACACTTATGACAGTTGCTACCCCCTGCCAGACACCCCTAAACTTTAAGAAACTCAAGCTTGAGTGGTTTGCCATAAAAGAATTTAGTCTTTTTGATTTTAAGTCGATTCTTCCACGTTTTCAGTAGAAGTTGTCATTAATAGTCAAAACAACAAAAATGGAATGCAATAAGGTTATTCCTCTAGTATTAGATAAGAATCGATGGTTATTTTTGATTTTAAGTCGATTCCTCCATGTCTTCACCAATGGTTATCAATAATAACCGAAATGTCAAAAATCTATGTAAAAACCATTAAAACTGTCCGCCTATTGAGGTAACATTTTTTTATAGGTCGCCAAGTAACATATATAAAATTTATCTTTTATATTATAACGAAAGTATAATTATAATTTATTAAAGTTTAGGGGTGTCTGGCAGGGGTAGCAACTGTCATAAGTGTCCGGCAATGGATGACGAGATTTCTAAAGTTATCCCGAAGAAAATATAAAAATTGAGCTTTATACTTTAACGAATTTAAAGTACTATTTTATACACCTTTATTACCTGTTACCTGCCAAAGTAACCACAACCCAAACTCTATAGTCGCTGGTCGTTCTTACCTGTATAGGGGACATGCACAGAAAAACTTTCAGCTTTTATAAAATAACGAAGGTCTGGCAGTCGTGGGCTCTTGATCTAAGAATAAAGAATAGATAATACGAATAAGAAAAATATTTAGTACTTTTTGAGTAAGCAACTAAAAATAGCAAAAATTATCCTTATTCAAAAACCAGGCAAACCACACCCACTAAAGTGACTTTTATAGGACAATAAGTCTATTAACTATAATTTCAAAGTACAGTCGCTTATATAGAAGGCTAATAGTCCTAATTGTACGATTGAGAACGGGTCACGCGGCCACCAACGGAAAACGTTTCCAATTTCATTTAAGAGACACTCCTTTTTGTGACTGTGATGGCATCCAAATGGGTGATGTCAATCACATTTTTCTGGGGAGCCCAAAAAATTTTGGAGCATTGACTTATTTTATAAAAGATCTTCTCCAAAAATACCATTCCCTACATCAATGCAATTAATTCTTGCTTATTTCAATCCTGACTGTCATGAGACCGAGATACAAGATACAATTATTAAACTATTAATTGCATCCAAACTATTTATATAAATTTTAAAATTTTAAATGTTGATATATAATTATAAGTACCTGGAGCCACCGAGCGATGCACGGTAACCAAATTAAAAAATACAACTATATATAGTACACGCCCCCTGCACCCCCCCCCCTCAACCATTCCCTATCAGTACTAACAACACTGAAAACAATAGAATTTGCCAAATTAAATTTTCTTCTATTGAAAATTAAAAAGAAATATACCAAGTTGGACAAATGGGCAAAGAAATAGAACTGATGTGGATTAAAAGTCATTCTGGAATTTGTGCAAATGAGAAAGCAGATGCAATGGCCAAAAATGCTAGCATAAATTTTCCAACAAAAGCAATCCCAGTGAACGATATAATGACTACAATTAAAATGAATAATAATAAAGAATGGCAAAGACAATGGATAGAATCTTCAAGACTTAAGGGTTTCAACCTTTATTTGTTGAGAAGTAAGGTTTTTTTTTTTTTTAATGATATTGATGTGAGAAGGAGATACACCAGAAGGTGGATCCCCTAAAGGCCAGTATGGGCTGGCCCCTCCATCGTGAAAAGAACAGAGCAGAAGGAAAAGAAGCCGGGACAAATCTCAGAAACTTAGATACAATTCAATATCCAATTTACTAAGGTTTTAGGGGCTTCGAGCAGTGGTAAATTCTCCGCGCGATAAATTCGGCTAAATTTATCTCCCACTTAATTTTTATTACCAGACCCTATACTTACAGAAAAAATGTCTGGGTATAGCCGGGAATCGAACCTGAGACCTCCGGGTTACCAGTCAGTTACTCTGACCATTACACCACGGAGGCGGACATGGTTGGCAGAATTCCATGGTATCATGAAATAATTGGACCTAGAATATTTTATTCTACTATAAATAGAATGAGACTAAACCATGCTCTGTATCCGGCTCATCTTTTTAAAATAGGACTGTATGATGAGGGAGAGTGTTCATGTGATGGTATATCATGGCGATCTCTTAATCATATGATATTTAGTTTTACATAACTATGTTTATTATTATTTATGATCGTGGAGGTCCTGGGGCCCATCATATTTTCAGACGTCTTCTCAAATGAGTGAAGAGTCTGATTGGGGTGCGATGCCAATTTTCCAAAGTGGATGTTGGCTCTCTTTTTTCTAATGACTTCCTCTACAGAGGGCACTCGAATATCTTCGTGGAGTGCCTTATTTGAGATATACCAATATACAAACCATTATATCGTTCACTGGGATTGCTTTTGTTGGAAAATTTATGCTAGCATTTTTGGCCATTGCATCTGCTTTCTCATTCGCACAAATTCCAGAATGACTTTTAATCCACATCAGTTCCACTTCCTTGCCCATTTGTCCAACTTGGTATATTTCTTTTTTAATTTTCAATAGAAGAAAATTTAATTTGGCAAATTCTATTGTTTTCAGTGTTGTTAGCACTGATAGGGAGTCTGAACAGATTATAAACTTTTTACAATTGACATTTTTTATATAATTTATTGCTTCATAGATAGCCATTGCTTCTGCTGTGAAAATAGATGCTTCCTTAGGAAGAATATAAACTTTTCCAGTTTTTAAATATTGAATTATAAAATATAAATAAATAACTTTACTAATTAAAATCATCAAAATGTAGTCTGAATTTTAACTTGATTTAAATGGCTTTGGTGCGCCTGTATTTAGGCAACCAATTGAGCGCAGAAGAATGAAAGCTGCGTAAGAGCTAGGCGAGTCCAGTCGTTGATGGAATACTCCAGAGCTTATGGCATGCGAAACCATATGTATTAAAGCAGCGTTTCTCAACATTTTTTAGACCACGGACCAGTAAAATTTGTAAAAAAAATTCGCGGACCAGTGATATTTTTTAACAACAAAATTTTACTAGGTATTAAAGAACTACTACATAAGTTAATTGTAAAAATTTTATTATCATTTACTTACAATAATATTTAAGTTTTTTTCGCGGATAGAAAAAATTGTCCGCGGACTAGTAAAATTTCTCCGCGGACCACTGGTGGTCCTTCTGACCAGCGGTTGAGAATAGCTGTATTAAGGGATAATTTTTACATAATAGCTTTAAATATGTAGAGAATAGAAAAGGTAGAGTTTACCACAAAAACATTCGAGTTTTCGAAGCATGGGTAAAGTATTGTAATCGGTTTCGCAGCAAGCGCGACTTCAAAGGGTCGTCAGGTAAAAGGTAAGGAACCCAGGGTCTCAATCAAAGTCACGGATTATAGTATTCAATCAGGTTGAATTACATCATGTGACGGTTTTGTCAAAAATTACATGGAATCTCATCCAGATGGCAAAAACGGCGATTTTTTCATTAAATGCCGCTGCACACGAGGCTTGTTTTAAAAATTGTTTTTCTGATTCCTATTAGACAAAGATGGAAAATAGAATAGGACATCTATCTTTTAAATCAAGAAAGGTAGTCAGAAAGACAGACAGCAGTGACGTCATTTCGACCCCACAGGACTCCAAATTGGAAACAGAAAGCTCCCATCTTAAAAACAGGTAGAGGAGAAAGCCTCGTGTGCCGCGGGCTTTAGTCTGTGCTGATTGTGGACAATTTTTTTTTCTTCTATAAATTATTATCTATCAGTGTCTCAACTCAGCGGGGCCTGAAGAGGCGGAGCCATAAGTAGGCAAAACGGACAAACCAAGAGACTGCTTACTGCTTTATCATATAGTATTGATTTGGTATATACCTAGATGGGCCATTCTACACCAAATCGGACAGTTTGAAAAATTATAATTTTTGATTTGCTTGATTTCTTAACATATTTTTGTACTTTAATTAAAAAGGCTTCCAGGCAAATTTTCAAATTTTTTTGACAACCCGATCGAGGGAACAGTTTTTTTGGGTTTTTTTTAACAATAACTTCTTGAAAAAAAGAACCAAATAGATTATTAATTTTATTTTTTATGTACTTTTCAGAGAAAAATTATTAAAACTGTTGTTACACAAGATTTTTTTTTTCTGTTTGAAAATTTAAATAACTGAGTGTATTTTTTGATTCTTTTGAAAAAATTTTATATAAAACTTCTATCAATTTAACAATATTTTTTTTTAATTTAACACATAATAAAGACTAGTTACTTGTATTTTTATTTTAGTTTAATAAAATAAGATCTCAATAACTAATATGTATGTTTATGTACCAAAAAAATGTTTTGCTGAAACCACAATTGCAGTTTTTTAATTAAAAACACATCTGTTCGATTGTTTATTATTTTTACTTTACCATACAGGGTATGGTGAAGTATTGTAATCGTCCATTAAAAAGTGGTTTTTTTAGCTTATTTTTTCGAAATATTTCAAAAACGGCTGAAACTATTTTGATAAAAAAAATTGGGCGAAACCATGGCATTTCGGTCTACAAAAAAGCTCTAATAAGTGAAAATCGAAAATCTGTCTGTTAGCAAAAGCTAGCTCAAAAACTAGTCTGAATATCAAAATCAAATTGCACACGTAGTTTTGGTCCATTGAGATTAAAAGCTGATTAGATTTTGGTGCATATCGACCCAAAATTAAGAGGAGGGGGAGGGGGGTTAAAATTTATATTATTTTCAAACTAAAAAAACAAGAAAAATGAAATATATATATATATAATTAAGATTTTGTCTTTACATTACTCCAAATCACGCCAAATTTTGGTTGCACACGTTTCAAGCAAAGTTATGAACGAAAACACCCTCAACAAAATTCCTGTATCTCTGTCTGTGCATTGTGTGTGTGCTGGGTGGGTTTAGGGGTGGGGGTCCAGGGGCGGACCTTGCAGCTAGTATACTATAAAATGAACCTAAAATAACGAAATTATTTTTTTTTATGCCGCCAAATTTAGGGGGAGGGGTCAAAAAATAAAAATCTAGACCATTTGAGCAAACTTAAGCAAATTTTGTATACATAATCAGTGGGCCCCTAGAACACTAAAAATGCAAAAACAACCCCCCCCAAAATTGGAAGCGGGGGGTCAACAAATTAAAATCTAGGCCTTTGTACCAAACTCAACCAGAAGTGTATGGAAAAGTCAAGTGGATGGCCACATCAGAAAATGTCAATTTATTTTACTCTAGAAATGATTAAAATATCAAAAAAATATTTTTTGAATAATTTTATATTTTTTAACAAGATTTGGAGTTAGAAAGCTCAAAATCTAATCAGTTCTCCCCATTGGAAATACAAACACACAAGGACAAACTTTCTACGATTTTTCGTTCTTAAATTATTGTAACTGAATCCAGACACACATCCAAACAGATCGAGAAAAAATATGGTTGAAAATGTTCTTTCTCCACGTTCCAGATATTTTTCAACACAATGAGCAAAAAAAATGTTTTTGAAAATTTTTAAGAGAATTTACTAGCAAGCTTCTTTTGCATCCTGAACATAGCGAGTAACAAGGGGTGTAATTTTATATATTTATTGTACTATGGGATTTATTTTCTTCATTAAAGATAATTCAATTTTTCTCTGTTTTTCTTTTTCTGAATAATTTATCACTCCATACACCTATATATATATATATATCATTAAAGCCTTATTATAGGTAAACCCAAGAGGGTAATTAATTTAAAGAGAAAGAATAGAAGCGCCGTAAGCAAGAAAAGGATAACAAAATTTATTTATACCCAGGTTCAACTAAAATAAAATTATGTAAGAGGAATATATATCTCTATATATAGGAAGATATATATCAAGTAAATAGTTAATATATATCAAGTTCATTCGGCAGGGATGGGGGTGAAGGGATTGCAAGCGAAATAAATCCAAATAACAAGACGGCAGCCTGAAGATAGAGAGAAATCTAGTTCATTAAAATGTTCTTACCAATAAGAACGAAAAGTCGTCAAGAATGTGTCGGAACTCATACGTCATGTTAAATAAATTTATAATTTTTCTCATTAATATATCAAAGAATTGTTTTGACCGCGCTTTTTTGAAAAAGATATATCGCGAGACTACTGCGGATGATGCTATTGGGGTCTGCGGATTCTTAAGTCTGGACAAAGAGAGAAAAAGATGTGATCCATTTAGTTACAATCCAACGTCATGACGCATGACATTCGAGATCCGAAATTAATTTGAAATCTAAGATGTTATATATTCAATCTCTCAGCCCAGGGCGCTTGATCTATTAGCATGTATGTAAGATGCTTGTCATTAATTCATCTAAGGTCCAGACTTAAGACTCCGCAGACTCCAATAGCATCTTCCGCAGTAGTTTCGAGATATATATCTTTTTCAAAAAAGCGCGATCAATACAATTCATTGATATATTAATGAGAAAAATTATAAATTTATTTAACATCATTATTTCAAGTTAGAAATATATAAGTTCAGATATTATTTTAACTCTCCAACATTATTTAATTGTGCGTTAGAGGAAATGTTCCATCAACTTAATTGGGAAAAGAAGGGTTTAATAATAAATGGAAAATATTTAAATAATATCAGGTTGGTAGATGATATAGTTATAATAGGGACATCAAAGTTAATATATATATATATATATATATATTAAAATTAAACAATTTAATTGAACGGTGGAAGAATGAGGAGATTGGAAGAATAATGGAATTGAAATAATTATAGGAAAAGAGGTTATTTTTCTTTAATTAGTTTTCTTCTTATTAAAAACAAGGATTAAAAAGATGATCAAGGACACTCGATGGTGGAGAAGTAATCTCCGGAGTCGAAGCTAAAATACAATGTATACATTAATTAATGTAATATAATTGGTTTAATAAAATTTATAAAAAAAATAATAATAATTGATTATAAATTCGAGTATTAAATCCCACAAAGAGTTAATAAAAAATATGATTATATATTTTATTGATCCTAGAATGTTAAAACTTGAATTGGTTGAAATGAGATTGAAGGAACCAATCGACTTGATTGGGGAATAATGGAATTGAAATAATTATCGGAAAAGAGGTTTTTTTATCTAATTAGATTTTTCCTCTTATTAAAAACAAGGACTAAAGATGAATAAGGACACTCGATGGTGGAGAAGTAATCTCCGGAATCGAACCAAAAATACAATGTATACATTAATTAATGTAAAATAATTGGTTTAATAAAATTAAAAAAAAATGTTAAAACTTGGCATGTTGGGAGAGCTTGGGATACAATTAATGGGAAAAATCCAAAAAACGAAATTTTCCCTTCTTCAAGACCTAAAATGAAAGAGTGAATGAATGTTATAGACTTAATTAACATATACTAAAAATTGAATGAACCTAAAATGCTGAAATTTGGCATACTGGTAGAGATATTAATTAAAGATGAAGTTGAAACACCCAAACTTTTACTTCTTTGGGGCCAGTGGTGGGGGTGAGGTGTGTGGTTTCGGGAAGGGGGTAGGGGGTCGGGGGTTACCGTTCATCGCTCGGTGGCTCCAGGTACTTTATAATTAAAAAGACTGATGATGAAGACCAAGTCTTAGAAACTATAGTCTCAAACAAATTAATATATATACAGATATATAATTTCGATATATATATGTCTGTATGTTTATTTGCATCAAGCAGAGGACAACCTCTTTGTTTCTCTTTGTGAACTCTGTATATATTTATTGTTTGGCACACACTGGTATTAATCCAAAGTTAACCTGAATTCGAGCTTAGTTCTAGTTGAACCCCCGTTTTATCTTTAATTTCTAAAGCCATCCAGGCTCTACTGCGAATTAGCTACTCACTCGATTCGGTCTGATTCGCCTGTTAATTTCACTCGTAATCAGCCCTCCATTAACCCAAGGCTTAAACTTTTGACCCTTTCTACCTCTACTTGAGAAGACTTTGAAGTATGTTCTTCTAAATAAAATTAACTGAAAAATCTATTCACAGCAATTCTTTATGCTATTATTTAAAAAAAATGTCAAGTGTTAACGTCAATTGTAACGATTTCAAACATAATCTACTCAGGTATTAATATGTAGGTAAATAAATGTGAAATTTGGTTTAGATTCTCTTATTTTCTTCGATTTTCTTTATTTATTAAATCAATACTATTATTACTTTATTAAATCATTACTATTATACCTGGAGCTACCGAGAGATGTACGCTAACTTTTTGCTTCAGTTAAAAGCTATATATTAATATTATTTTTAATTTAAAATTCTGATAAAAAGGTCAATTTTTATTTGAGAGCCGTTTTCAAATTAAAAAAAATACAAATATATATGTAGTATACGCCCCCTGGACCCCTTCACTCATCGAAATCACGCACCCCTCGCCCCACCCCGCACCAAATTTTTGCATTTCTAGCCTTCTAGTGGCCCACATATTATGTGTAAGTATATATGTAGGTTTGTAGGTATATAAATAAATTCCGTATAATTATTTTTTTAATTAAATAACAATTTATCGATTTTTTTAATTAATTAATTATAAATTTTATTAAACCAATTATTTTATGTGAATTAATGTATACATTGTATTTGAGCTTCGACTCCGGAGATTACTTCTCCATCATCGACTGTCCTTGATCATCTTTTCAGTCCTTGTTTTTAATAAGAGGAAAAACTAATTAAATAAAAAAACCTCTTTTCCGATAATTATTCCAATTCCCTTATTTTTCTTTCCATCACCATCCTCTTTTTTAATTAATTAATTTTTAATTTTTTTTTATTCAATTTATTTATTAAACCAATTATTTTACATGAATTTATGCATACATTGTTTTTGAGCTTCGATACCGGAGATAACTTCTCCACCATCGACTGTCCTTGATCATCTTTTTAGTCCTTGAGGAAAAAACTAATTAAATAAAAAAAACTCTTTTCCGATAATTATTCCAATTCCATTATTTTCCTTTCCATCCCCATCCTCTTTTTTAATTAATTAAATTGTCAAATTCAAATATATAATAATATTTGCTATAAAGTATTCGTGATAGATAATTGAAAGACAATAATTGAAAGATAATTGAAAAAAATGTAAACAAACATTTTTATTGACATTTTCATCTATAAATAATTACTTTAATTAAGAAAAGGTCAATTAAGATGGAATTTGTCGAGGTCCAGAGCTAGCCAGATCGATTTCTCATCCTCAAAACTTGTTAATAGATTGTGTTTCATCAAAATCGGTAGAGCTGTTTTCAAAAAAGAACTAAGATACAAATATATATACAAATAAATAAATATACATTTTTGATCGTTAAATAAGAGTGGATAGATAGATTCAGGAAAGTTTATTTTCATTTTTTTTTTTTTTTTATATTCTTAAAAAGTCACAGGCAGAATTTTCAAAGATTTTTCCAATCCGAGATTTTCGTGCCTATCTATCGAATTCTATAGGTAATTAATTGTCCAAATAATACGGTGAAGATATTGAGGTCAGGGTCAGTTCTAGGTAGTAGCATGGGGGGCTGTCCTGAATTGAACCCCAAAGCCCCAATTACATGAATATTAGATCCACTATCGCCTTTAGAAACGTGGCGTGGCTATTGAATATCAAATTGATCAAGTTCTGCTTGGAATTCACAGATCAGAGGGAGATAGGCGAAAAATGACCAGCGCTCATAAAAGTTTTATCTTTAAGAGAGATAGCCTCATAGGTATATATAAATATATTTTTATTGCAAGATCGAAAGGCGTTAACAAATAAGTATGATTAAGTTTCATAATATTAGAATATTAGCTATTAAGATTGAAAAACCAATTCCAAAAATACAAGGCGTTCCACTAGATGACTCGCAACAAAGTTCCTGAATGACAAGAAATAAGAACGAACTTTTGCATATTTTCAAGTAAGAAATATCGATATTGTCAACACTGAGATTCTATTCAACCAGCTTATAATATAATATAATATAATAATATCATATACTACTAAAGGTCATTTGTGCCTGTTTCTGTTTATTTATACCTTTTTTTATAGAGGAAGGAAAATCTTCCATAGACACCCGGGATCCGAATCGGCTAGTGTCGGATTCCTACCAACTAAAAACTCTCCTCTTTTCTGAATGTTTTCTACATTTGATTCAATCGCGAATCAAATGTAGGAATTTTTGATCAAATATTGAGTGAAAATAATATTTGAACTTATATATTTCTAACTTGAAATAATGATATTAAATAAATTTTAATTTTCCTCATTAATATATCAAAGAATAATTGATATTAATGAGGAAAATTAAAATTTATTTAATATCATTATTTCAAGTTAGAAATATATAAGTTCAAATATTATTTTCATTCAATATTTGACAAAAATTCCCTACATTAGATTCGCAATTGAATCAAATGTAGAAAACATTCGGTTAATTAATGGCAGGCATCTAACATACATGCTAATAGATCTAGCGCTCTGGACTGGGAGATCGAATATATAACATCTGAGATTTCAAATTCACTTGGTGATCCATCCGAATGTCTAGCGGGCTATACGCAAAATGACGTTGGATTGTAGCTAAGTGGATCACATCTTTTTCTCTCTTGGTCCAGACTTAATACTCCGCAGACTCCAATAGCGTAACCCGCAGTAGTCTCGAGAGATAAAAATATTTTTTTCTAATCAGCGCGGTCAAAATAATTCTCGTTGACGTATCAATTATTCTTTGATATATTAATGAGGAAAATTAAAATTTATCTCCTCTTTTCGCCTGCCCATTGTACTGGAACTGCTCTTGCATTACTTTAGTACAATGGGTAGCTCCTACCTCTTACCGGACTTCGTTTCTCTTTGTTTCTGTAATGAGCCGCACCAGCGTATATGTCATTTGCCAGTGGGCTTCGAATTCCAGCATGCCTACCATCAGGTTTGCTGTGCCAAAAGGTTTCCCTGTTGAATTTATATAGTTCCATCGTAAAGATGCCCACCTTACGCATGCCAACGCATGTTTATACCTACGTACCTACCTACATATGTATGTCCGTCCCCCCAGGGGGTGGAGTCCAGGGGAAAGAGCTCCAGGGCATTAGGGGTCTAGGGATTGGGAGGTGGGTCCAGAGGAAAGTTAGAGTAGGTAGAAAATCCAGGGAGTAGGTTTAGTGGTGTGGAGGGTGGTCAGAGGCGGGGGAGAAGTTCCAAGGTTGGGGAGAAAGTCGGTGGGATGGCAAGTAGTTGGAGATGGTGGAGAGGCCCTTATAGAAATAAATAGATTTTCGAAATATGTTTTTTATATATTTTTGAAAATATATTAAAAATATAAAATCTTTATGTTAAATTTATATAAAGTTTATGTTTTCTATATATTCTTAAAATAAAATTATTTTTATGTCGCCCTAGTATAAATTTTATATAAATTTAAAACAAAATTTTTATATTTTTAATATATTTTTCAAAAAAATATATAAAAAACATATTTCGAAAATCTATTTATTTCCATACGGGGGGGGGGGGGGGGCGTTCAAGTCAACGGGGGTCCAGGAGGCAAAGCCCCTTGACTAGCAAGAGGCCCACCGAAGGCAAGCCTTGCAGCTAGAATATATATAAGATTATTTAGAGAAAAATAATACCAACAAAAACTACGAAGAATCTATAAAATTGAGTATGGAAGAGAAATTGCTTAAGTTTTTTGCTGATACAAAGCATATTTTTTCATGTTTTATTTATTTAGCACTTATAATAAGTCCCCTATCAATGCTTGGCAATTATGGCAACCCTATTTATTCAATGCAATAAAACAATCAATAGTTGTTGTTTTTTTTTTTAAATATTCACTTATATATAAGTATGTACTAGTATAAGTTGAATGAAAAGTTGATTCTGTATAAAATGCTTATTCGGCCAATCATGGGACACGCTGCCCCTGCATGGCTCACCTTCGCCTCCGAAACCAGGCTCAACGATTTGGAAAGGGTCCAGTCAAAAACATTAAGGAAAATGACCATTCCTCGACCTGGAATCAACAACCATATAATAAGAATCGGACTAAACATGACTTCTCTAAAAGAAAACCTAGAAAATAGTGTTAAAAAATTCGAAAATAATGCGCAATCAAATCTGAACCCTCTAATTAACAAATATACCGGATGTGACACTTCATTTCTCATTTAGTGCTCTTCATTTCACCATTATTCATTTTGTTTTGTTTTTTTGTGTTTTTTCTTTTTTTATGTTAAAAATAAAAAGTATGGGGTTTTTATCAATTTTTCCCCTTACCAAAATAAGGAGTAACAAAAATATGTTAAAAATTAAAAAAAAAATGGACATTCGATGGTGAGGCTTTTGGGCCTCGAGGTCGAAGTTTTTTGTATTTGTGAAACATTTGTAATTTCTTTGTATTGGATAATAAAGGTCTTTATTTATTTATTTTATTTATTTACTAGTATAAGTACATATATTTTTATTTGAATTAAACAGAGGACAACCCTATTGGTTTGTCTTTATAATCAGAAACTTTCAGCAAATTAAATCTTTTGAACTAAAAGGATCTCGTTTTATTTTTTAACCGACTTCAAAAAAGGAGGAGGTTCTCTATTCGACTGAATTATTATTATTTTTTTTTTTTGTGTCTATGTTACCTCATATCTCCATCAATTGTGAACCGATTTTGATAATTTTTTTTGCATTGGGTTCAGTCTAGCTTGGGATTGGTCCCGTTTTTTTTCATTGGTATTGGACCTTTTTTGATATGTTTGTTTAGGCATAACATCTTTGTTTATGAACCGATTATAATGATTCTTTATTTATTGGAAAGAGGGTACCTTAGTGGTGGTACCATATTAATTTCGTCAAGTTCTGAAGATAGAATCAATGACGAAATAACGTAAATCTCCAATTCTTATGACCAAATAATCGAAATAAAATCTTTTATAAAAAACTCTTAAAACATTCATTTGAAACCCGCAAACGTTTCGAGAGAATTTCTATACTTATGAATTTTATTTTATTATCATTTTCTGATTCATTCGCCAGACGCTTTCTCTTACGAGATGCATACAAAGTATTATTTTAAGTCACTATAAATAACATCACTAACAAGAGAAAAATAAAAATAATTTTTATAAAAAAAAAATAAAACCGACTTCAAAAAAACTAAATGCAAGAAATAAAATAATACAAACTCAAAAATCAAAGAAAAGACACTAAAGGGTATAAAATAATTATCTTATTTAGTTACAACTAAACGACGGAATATTAACATGAAATTACTTTTTGAAGTCGGTGCCAAACATATACATTTTATGAATCGCACTCGACGGATCTTACTTAGTACGTTTGGCGGGTACGCTCGCTTATAGGTATAGTTTGTTTGGCACCGACTTCAAAAAGTTATTTCATGTTAATATTTCGTCGTTTAGTTGTAACTAAATAAGATAATTATTTTATACCTTTTTTGATTTTTAAGTTATTATTATTTTATGTTTTGCATTAATTTTTTTGAAGTCGGTTTTATTTTATTTTTTATAAAAATTATTTTTAAATATATGTGAGAAGGTAATTAATAGAGATTGTGGTGTTGGTGCAAGGTGAATCATCTTTAAAAACTAAATATTTTATGAGATAGTAATTTACTATGAGTTAGTTTTTTAGTTCACTTGTTTCACGTTAAAAATTAAAAAAATCAAAGGAGTAAATTTTTTCAATATATATATTTCGGGCTACCATTTTTACTTTATCCAATGCGAAGCATGGGTAAAGTATTGTAATCGGTCTCGAGGCAAGCGTGGCTTCAAAGGCTCCTCAGGTAAAGACTACGGAAGCCATCGTCTCAATTAAAGTCACAAATTGTAGTATTCAATTAGGTTAAATTTTAGCACGTGACAGTTTTGCCAAAAATTACATGGGGTCTCGTCGAGAGGCCAAAAAGTGCCATTTTTTCAGGAAGTGCGTGCGGATGGATGGATGTATGTTATCGTTTTTTTCGTCCACGATTTTTTCCACATCGTTGAACCGATTAAAATGAAATTGAAAACCTACCATTATTTTAGCTAAATGAAGAGCTGATTAGTTTTTGGTACAAATCGGCCCACAAACATTAGTACTTTATTTCAGGACTTTTTTAGTTTTTTCTAAATATCTTGAAAATGACTTCATTAATTTTGATGAAATTTAATATGTTAATTAAGGACCTTGGGGATCACATAAAAGGTTAAATAAAGTTTTTAGTAAAATTATAATTTAAAGTACTTTACTATAGAGTAAGTAAGTACATTTTTTAAATTCTTTATTATTTTATTTTAAACATGGACCTCAAATAGGCTATGATATATGATTAATAATAAAGGAATAAAAATATTGATATTTCAAATGACTTTGGATAAATTTTAGCAACGATCCGTTGCAGTTTATTTGAAGTCGGTTTTATTTTTTTTTCATAAAAATTATGAGTTCTTATTATTTTATTTGTTGAATTTGTTTTTTTTCTAAAAATTATTTTTTAAACCAAAACTAGTCTTTTGTCAAACCTCCTGAAGAAGTTTTCGTAACCCGAAATATGTATAGAGATAAATAAAAATCTTCAAAATATAATTAATTTTTTTTTTTAATTTTCCTTTCCTCTTTGTGAAACACCACTATAAACTCCTGTGTTTAATATATGTTTCATTATAAACCAACATCGCATTCCCTAAATGTTATTGAAACTTAAAAAGTCACAATGTGAGGCTCTTAAATGTAAATGATAATAATTTATTAAATCCTTGAGATAATAAACTCTATCAATTAAGAAAAGCGTTAAGATTAAGGAATCTAGTTTGTGGACTTTGCTTATGAAATATTTAACATTCTAGTTTGAAGACAAGAATTCCTTCCACCGTCGACGAAATTCCATTTATTTGATGTTATTTGCATCTTGTATCCTCATGAACGCGCGATTCAATGGTACGAAAATGCAACTCTTATCCGTTATTATTCTCTATTATCTTTGCTCCATCTTAAGCTCGTTAAAAGCGACGCTAGCTACAAATTAAGCCTAAAACAGAGCAATTCGTAATCGTAGTCCCCTGACACCCGCCGCCTCGACCGTCTCTTTTTACTCAGCTATAAATTTCATCAACCTAATAATTCATGCCTGGCAAATTTATATATATGCGATATTTCACGTGAAATTTTCAATTTTTTCCTTGACAGATTTTGATTTTGATTTTCCTGCAATTGTGATTTGTTTTTCTAGATAAAAAAATCATCAACACATGAATTTTTTTCCTGAAGTTCATTTTTATAGAATTTACAGCTTGTTAAATTTTCAATTTTTTTTTTTACAATTTCTGCCATTACAATAACTTGAAAACTATCTATTCCACAAATCAATTTTTATTAGTTTTTAACGTAGTTTTCAAAAATTACTCTAATTTAAAAACAGCTGACTGCCTGGAAAGCATGTTAGCTCTCAGGTTCGACTCCTGAGGGGATGAATCCCCTCTGATATCGCAATTTAATAATCACATACTACTAAAGAGCATTTGTGCATGCCTCTGTATGCACCTATGTACCTATGTACCTATATCCGTCCCTCCAGGGGGCGGGAGGTGGCGCCCAGGGGTGGGGGTTGGCGTGTACTAAAGGGTATTTCTTTCTGTGTCTGTACCTATATCCAGAGGGCTACCAAAGGGCATTTGTGCCTGTATATTTACCTATGTTGGGGGTGGGGGTTTGAAGGTTAGGTCCAGGGCGTGGGGAGTCAGGAATGTGGGGGTCTAGGGGTACTAAAGGACCTGTGTCTGTACCTATATCATCACATACTACTAAAGGGCATTTGTCTCTGTATGTTTGTATGTTCCCAGGGGTGAGGTAGGGGCCCAGGAGGCACAGGGTCCAAGGGTGGGGATTTATGGGGTGGGGGTCCAGGGTGCTACTAAGGGGGATTTGTGCCTATGCCTGTACCTATATATACATACCTATGTGGGGTTTGGAGGTGGGGTCCATGAGTGAGGTTTGGAATCCATGAGGAAAGGTGGAGATCCGGCGGATGCGGTCTTCATTGGTGGGGAGTTCAGGGGGTAGGTTAAGTGGGTTGGAGAGTGATCAGAGGCGGGGGAGAAGTTCCGGGGTTGGGGAGAGCGAGGGTCGGTGGGATGGAGAGTCGTTGAAGATGGATGAGAGGGAGTGTTCAAGTGACGGGGTGTCCAGGGGGCTAAGCCCCTTGGCTAGCAAGAAGGCCCACCGAAGGTGGGCCTTGCATCTAGTATTTCTACTAAAATCTTAGAATCCTAATGTCCTAAAAGATTAAATTCTTTCTCTTTTAAAGTACCTATATAAGTGTTTACCCATTTTCTTAAAAAACAAAATTTTCTTTATGGTGGGCATTTTATATATCTAATTTTTATGTTTTTGTAATTCTACAAAATTTTCTAGTGCAAGAAGAAATTGGGGCTAAATTTTTTGAAAGGACTTTAAATAGATAATAAGTAAAAATATATTTTTCTAGGTGGGTTTCACAAATAAAATATTAGATATATTTGTTTGTGTAAAACCCACCTAGAAAAATATTTTACTTATTATCTATTAAAATGTTTCACCTAGAACCGACACCAAATTCTTTAAATGCTTTATATAGCTTTAAGTTTCAGAAAATCGTAACAATTAGAATTTTTTTAAAGAATTGATTGATACCGAGGGGTGAACAGCGCCCTAATATCGTGTACACCTACTTCCACTTTCACTTTCATTTCCAAGTAGAAAGATCAACAGATGTAGGGGCATTATCTAATGAATTCCAAAATAATTCCAAAGACATCTAATTCCAATCGCGGTTCACCCCTCCATTCATACTAATAGGAGTAATAAGCATTAAGTTACTTTGATTTTTAGAATTTTTGAAAAATTATATAGCAATAGCTTCTCTAAAAAATAAAGTCCCACTATCTAACTGCCCTAGAAATTTTTGTAAAAATACAATGAATTGGAAAAAAAATTGTACCTATATTAAAAATGGGCATCATATAGAAAATTAGTTTTTTCTAAGAAAATTTGAAAAAAAAAATTTTTATACGATTTGTTTTCAATCGGACTTTTTTAGAAACCAGTGACGTTTTTTGTAGAGTAGATAATTTTTTGGATGGAAAAAAGGCAGAAATTGTAAAAAATTGAAAATTCAATAAGCAATAAGACTTATGAAAATAAGGCCACGAAAAAAAAATACACATCGATTATTTTTTAGTCTAGATCTAGACTCTAGAGCAGAGGTCGGGGAACTTTTTTAGCCATTACCCCAAAATATTTTTGCATAGTTCGCTGTTATCCCTACATTCTGAAAAGCAAAAAACGGCAAGGTAAAATGTATATTTTTATTGTTTACTAGCCTTCGGCCCGGCGTCACCTAGCCCCTGGCGGGTAGGCTCTCGTTTTATGGTTAAAATTTATATAGATAATAGCTGACCCGACCACGCGTTGCTGTGACTAACCCTTATGCTTCACGGCTAAACCAAATAATTATAGAATAGGTATTAAAACAGTAAATGAATTATATATTACTTGTCGAAATTGTTCCCTTAACCAAAAATAATATTGACATTTGAAAGATTTTCAAAAAGCTATTATCGGCCATCTTGTTTGTTTGCTTTTACCCCCCCCAGAGAGGCGCTGGCGTTGTTTCCTCAAAAAATATTTTTTGCAAGTCACAGGTGTTATATCTATAAAAACACTATATATAAAAACACTCGTGTATTTGAATGGAATGTTGTGTGAAAATTTCAAAGAAATCGGTGAAGAACTTTCGGAGATCCTTCAACGTATCACTCAAGCGTACAGTACATTTTTATTTATATAGATTAAATTGATTGGAATTTAAATAAAAACTACCTGTTATAAAAATTGTAAACATTAACATAATTCAAACGCTTTTACGTTTTAGAAAAATGATGTTGTTCATTTTCGATAAAATGACTTCAAAATTAGGACTTTTTGACATGAGGGCAATTTGAATACAGTCTTCGGCTATAATACTATAATAGTTTATAAAATAGAAAATTTTAAAAATGTCCTTATTAGCCCCGATAGTTTCATTGTTACCCCATTTGGGGTAATTTACCACAGTTTCCCCCACCGCTGCTCTAGAGTCTACCCAAAATTGGGTCGCTAAGCATATTCTTTGGGTCGTGCAGAGTCTTTAACCAAATATTTTACTACATTTATTTTCAATAAGTTTAATTCGTTCAATCCTATTAAAAGTAAAATAATTAAAAAAACGTGATTTTCATTACATTTTCGTTGAATCGAAAAGTACATTTTTGGATGGAGGGTCTAAGAAAACGTGACGTTAGCAGTTCGTAAATTTAATTTTAATTTTTTTCTTAACTTGTTGTTTTTTTTTTAATTTTATTATATTGAGATCTAGCTTTTGTGACGTTATATTTGTTAGGGGGTTCCATAAAATGATGTGACGCAGCGTGACGGGGGGGGGGGGGTAAAATAATCTAAATTTTGTATGGCGTATTTTATGAATGGCCTCTTTGTTTATTTCAAATCTTAAAAAAATAAACTGCAACGGATCGTTGCTAAACTTTATCCAAATTCATTTGAAATATTAATATGTTCTTGAGTAAAGTACTTTAAAATATAATTTTACTAAAAACTTTATTTAACCTTTTTTGTGGTCCCCAATGTACTTAATTAGGATATTAAATTTCATCAAAATTGGTTAAGTCATTTTCAAGATATTTAGAAAAAACTAAAAAGTACTGAAATAAAGTACTAATGTTTGTGAACCGATATGTACCAAAAACTAATCAGCGCTTCATTTTGTTAAACTAATGGTAGGTTTTCAATTTCATTTCAATCAGCGCAAAGGTGTGGAAAAAATCGTGGACGAAAAAAACGATAACACACACACACACACATACATACATACATACATACATCCCCACGCACTTCCAAAAAAATGGCACTTTTTGGCCTCTCGACGAGATTCAGGTAATTTTTGGCAAAACCGTCACGTGCTAAAATTCAATCTCATTGAATACTTCAATTTGTGACCTTAATTGAGTCTATGGGTTCCGTAGTCTTTACCTGAGGACCCTTTGAAGTCGCGCTTGCCGCGAGAGCGATTCCAATACTTTCTCCCATGCTTCGCATTGGATAAAGTAAAAATATAAGTATGTGAGTTAAAAAAAAAGTCATCATTGTAAAATTGAAGAAAATTGTTTAAGTATGATCTAAAAAAAGAAAATTAAAAAAAAATTGGCTTTTTTGTGTCGCGATATGAACATATTTCTCAAATTTGAGTAGCGGCTTAAAAAGGTTAAGAATCACTGCTCTAGAGAAACATGTCACAAATAAAGGAAAATCAAAATCGGTCGGGGAAAAAATTGATGATATGAAATATTCTCTAAATATATTTTTTCTTCATTGTGGCAACAATCTCTGCATGGGTGGTCAGTATCAAAATTTATCTAACGACATCTTATTTTATTCAAGTGAAATTAGCCACTAATTGGTTGGTCTGAAGGAATGCAAGCGAGATGGAGATGGAGACGTGACAACACTGTAATGCATAGAATGAGATAGAAATAGCAGAGCAAAGGGGGTGGGCTAGGTGGCGGAGGAAGGGCTCGGGGGTGGGTTTAGTTTCGGTTCGATCAATATGGCGGCGGGCGAAGGGCGGAGGGCGGCTGCAGGGATTCCCCCTCTCCGAGGGTTTTTACCCTCCCTCCCACCCTGGGCTGGCTAAGAGACCTACGAGATACGAGGGCATGCGCATCCCCCTGGGCCCCCACCCGAAAAACCTACTGGCCCATCATCCCCTCCACTCTTCTGCAATCCCCCGTGAATATCCACTATTACTCCCTTTTTGAAAATATACCATGACAATTTGTTTAAATAAGATTAAGAATATTTTTTTATTTTTTTTGAAAAATAAATTAAAAAAAATAAATAATGTCTCTGATCTGGTCACATCACTTGATAACGACCAAAGAAATAGTGATCAAAACGTCGTGTATAATCAGGGCAATCCTAACCACAGGGGTCAATGGACTATAGCCTCGGGGCAAAAGCCTTTTAGGGGTGGCAATTTTTATTGGTGTTATAATTTTTTGTTATTATTACTTATTTAGTTATTAGTTATTTTTTTTTCAAAATATTTTCATAATAAAAATAACCAAATAACCTATATGTATGCAAATTTTCTTATGAAGAGGGGCGCATTATTTTTAGTAGCCCACAGGCGCCGAATATCTTAGGACGGCCCTGGGTATAATATTTATTTTTGTATAATAAACAAAAAGTACCTGGAGCCACCGAGCGATGCACGGTAGCCAAATTAAAAAAAATACGAATATATATAGTACACGTCCTCTGGACCCCCCCCCCAAACCCACGCCCCTCGCCCCATCCAGGAAACCCCACAACTGCACCCCACCTTCTGCGCCCTTCACATTCATCCCCACCCCGCACCCAGTTTTTGCATTTCTAGCTTTCTAGTGGTTCACAGATTGTGTATATAGGTATATAAATAAATTCGGCATAATTTTGTTTTTTAATTAAATAACAATTTGTCGAGTTTTTTAGTCAATTAAATAAATAATAAATAATAATTTTATTGAAGCAATTTGTTACATGAAATAATGTATACATTGTATTTGAGGCTTTGATTTCGGAGATTACTTCCCCACAATCGACTGTAGTTGATCTTCTAGCTTGGGATAATATCTTTAGTAAGTGTTTTTTAATAAGAGGAATTTTAATCAAATAAATTGGCAAATTCTAATATATATCAATATTTGGTATAAAGTATTCGTGGGTTTTAAAATTAAAAAAACAATTAATAAATAAAAGATAATTGAAAAAATGTAAACAAACTTGTTTATTGAGATTTTCATCTATAAATAATTACTTTAATTAAGAAAAGATTAATTAAGATGAAATTTGTCAAGGTCCAGACCTAGCCAGATCGTTTTCTCATCCTCAAAACTTGTTAATAGAGTTGGTTTCATCAAAATCGGTAGAGCCGTTTTCAAAATAGAACTAAGATATAAATATATATAATATATATACAATTTTTGCTCGTTTAATAAGAGTAGTTAGATAGATATGCAAGTAATAATCTATTTTTTGAGAGAAAATGGATGGGAAAATTTTTGTCTAAGTGTATTTTAATAATAAATTTAATCGTGGAAACAATTTATTCGAAATAAAGAAGCAGCTAATAATTTGTTCTTTAGAAAGGAATAAATAACGAAAAGGGACTTAAAAATGTGTGAGTAAAAAAATAAGTCTTTCATTTGCATTTAAAAGATTGGCAAAAAGAATCAATATTAAAAAATTAAAGACAGAATGGGGGTAGAGATAGGAAAAAAATCTCTTTGCAAGAGTGGCGGATTATTTCGTTTTAAAACATTTGATTTGGGGTGAAAAAGAGAAGAAGAGAGAGAGAAAAAGGGCGGGGGGTGGGGGGGGGGTGGAAATTTTAATTTACTGATCAATCTCGATGAAATCCTCTAAAGCTTGGCTTATAGGCTGTTCTCTACATGTATGAATTACAAATCTCCAATTTAAACAAAATAAATAAATATATAAAACAAGAGGCTATGCAAAGTAAAAAAAATTAATGAATTTTGTATATGTAAAACATGGGTAGATAAAAAAATATTTCTTGTAAAAAAAAATTATTTTATTCCTTTAAAGAATAACGTAAAAACTAAATTAACTTTTAATCTTTTTACATGATAAGCTCGCAGGTAAGACCACCATAACGATTAACTTTATCCATGTCGTAGAGTAGCATAGCGAAAAGCCTATAAAGTATTGTTTTCGTGTTTTTATCAAATATCAGTCAGAAGGAAAAGTCAACTTCAAAAAGACCAAGAAATGCTGTGAAAGCGTTCTTTTTTACTTTCACATTTATAATTTCTAGAGATTGTGGTGTTGGTGCAAGGTGAAACATCTTTAATAAAGATAGAGTAAGTAAATAAATATTATATTTAATATTGATTTACTATGAGTTAGGATACTAGGTCACTTATTTCACATTAAAATTAAAAAATTAAAAAAAAAAAATTTATATCTTTTAATTTTTTAATTTTAATGTGAAATAAGTGACCTAGTATCATTAATTCATAGTAAATCAATATTAAATATAATATTTATTTACTCTTATCTTTATTTCACATTTATATTCATAGAATATAATGTGGAAGTATTGCGATGCCCTGTCTGGGTCCTGACTCTTTGAGAGCAATTATCTCAGAGATGAAAAAAGTAAATTTCATTTTGTAACTTCAAGGTGGAAGTAATTGATACCCTTAATAGTTGGAATACGGATTTAGGACATAAAACCGGAAATTGTGATCCCCAGAGGCCAAAAAGGAGCCAAAAATCCATTGGTCAGTGCGTATGTATATTAGGGCGGTCCTTATTTTGGGTATTTTCGAATTTTTACGCTGGCAGAGACTCATATGTTTCGAAATAAATAAAAAAAAATATCGCCCAAGTTTCAAGTCCCTATCTCAATTTTAACCTGTGCCTCAGAGCGATGTAAGATTCCCATCTAAATAACATGGGGTTTTTGGCATTGAACGATCAATTTTTTATTCTGGCCAAAGCAATGGTTTAAAAAATTTGAATTTATCCTTATAGATCAAGAGCCCACGACGGCCAGACCTTCGTTATTTTATAAAAGCTGAAAGTTTTTCTGTGCATGTCCCCTATACAGGTAAGAACGACCAGCGACTATAGAGTTTGGGTTGTGGTTACTTTGGCAGGTAACAGGTAATAAAGGTGTATAAAATAGTACTTTAAATTCGTTAAAGTATAAAGCTCAATTTTTTTATATTTTCTTCGGGATAACTTTAGAAATCTCGTCATCCATTGCCGGACACTTATGACAGTTGCTACCCCCTGCCAGACACCCCTAAACTTTCTTTTTGATTTTAAGTCGATTCTTCCACGTTTTCAGTAGAGGTTGCCATTAATAGTCAAAACAACAAAAATGGAATGCAATAAGGTTATTCCTCTAGTATTAGATAAGAATCGATGGTTATTTTTGATTTTAAGACGATTCCTCCATGTCTTCACCAATGGTTATCAATAATAACCGAAATGTCAAAAATCTATGTAAAAACCATTAAAACTGTCCGCCTATTGAGGTAACATTTTTTTATAGGTCGCCAAGTAACATATATAAAATTTATCTTTTATATTATAACGAAAGTATAATTATAATTTATTAAAGTTTAGGGGTGTCTGGCAGGGGGTAGCAACTGTCATAAGTGTCCGGCAATGGATGACGAGATTTCCAAAGTTATCCCGAAGAAAATATTAAAAAATTGAGCTTTATACTTTAACGAATTTAAAGTACTATTTTATACACCTTTATTACCTGTTACCTGCCAAAGTAACCACAACCCAAACTCTATAGTCGCTGGTCGTTCTTACCTGTATAGGGGACATGCACAGAAAAAACTTTCAGCTTTTATAAAATAACGAAGGTCTGGCCGTCGTGGGCTCTTGGGCTATTATAATAGTAGCTACCCTTCAGAATTTTTACAGATTTGTAGCTATTATAATTTTAGAGTCCATAAATAACTAAGACTAAGATATGGCAGTATTTTATCTAGCTGTAACTCCAAAATTATAATAGCTACAAATCTGTAAAAAATTCTGAAGAAGTAGCTACAATTATAAGGATAAAATCTACATAGTTTCAAATTTTTTAAACTATTGCTTTGGCCCGAATAAAAAATTGATCGTTCAATGCCAAAAACCCCATGTTATTTAGATGGGAATCTTACATCGCTCTGAGGCACAGGTTAAATTGAGATAGGGACTTGAAACTTGGAATATGTTTTTTTTTATTTATTTCGAACCATATAAGACTCTTCCAGCGTAAAAATTCGAGAATACCCAAAATAAGGACCACCCTAATGTATATTTGTACCCCTGCGTTTCGCAACTATAAGTCTCAGAGCTACCAAATTCGAAACTTTCTTGACACTTGATAGATAAATAGACTAATTAAAAAAAAAATCCTTAGAGCTCAAGCTTAAGTTTCGAATTTCGTATCTCAGAGACTTATGGTTGCGAAACGTAGGGGAGGGGGTTCTTAAGTAAGTAAACATGAACTTCCGGTTTTTCTATTTTAGCCAAAATCTTGTTATATAGTATTTCTTCTAGCCTCTAGATAGCTTAAGTTTCAAATTTCAAGGCTCTGCGACTTTCCGAAGACGAGATATGAACGATTAAAATATTTATTTTACGACACTCCTAATTTACAACCATTTTCTTTAATTAAAAATTTGACACAACTATTAACTCATGACACTTGATAAATACACTGATTTTAAAAAAAATTTGAGAAAATCCAAAAAAACGAAATAAAGGAAAGGGGTGTAAATTAGTAGTGTCGCGATGACATCAAATAAATGAAAATGTGAAAGTCGTGTAGTGAACACACCAGTTGATTTATTTTATTTTTTATCACAATAGTCATCATTTTCTTAGATATTTCAAAAATCGAAGCAAAAAACACTTTTTCCATGCATGATTACAAAACTTGATCATACTCCAATTATGGTAAAGTAAAAATTGAATAATATTATAGGTACTCGTATAGAATGGAGAGTAATTAGGGTACGTTCTTGATAACTAAAAAAATTATAATTAATTAATATATTGCATTTCAGAGTGTGTTTTTGTCTCGAGGGTCGAACTAACGCGGCCGGCAAGCGTGTTAGTACTCGGGTTCAACTCCTGAGGGGACGAGGCCCTCTGATATCTATATATATAAAATTAAGGTTTTGTCTGTACATTGCTCTAAATCATGCCAAATTTTGGTTGCACACGTTTCAAGCAAAGTTATGAACGAAAACACCCTCAACAAAATTCCTGTCTGTATGTCTGTCTGTCTGTCTGTATGTTTCCGTCGTTTCCGAAAAGTTGCTCACGGTTCACGTAAAAACGGCTGAAGGGATTATTATGAAATTTCATATTTACATCAGATGTCTTCTAACTTACGTTTTTAGCTATATAACGTTTTGATATTTCGACCCCAGAAGGGGGTTTGGGGGGGGGGGGGGCTCTCGAATGAAAATTATCAAATAACTCCTAAACTATTAACCCTACGGCAAATTTTATAATAAACAAAGTTGTAGGGGATGTGATTTCTGACAACTTGTGTTTAGAAAAATTTCCCCAAAAACCCACCCAAAAAGGAGGGTGAAAAAATGTAAATTCTTGCCCTTGGAGCAAACTCAACCAAATTTTGTATACATAATCTCTGGGTCTCTAGAGAGCTAGAAATGAAAAAACTAACCACCCAAAATGGGGGGGGGGGTCAAAAAATGAAAATTCTTTCTCTTGGGGCCAAACTCAACCAAATTTTGTATACATAATCTGTGGGTCACTAGAAGGCTAGAAATGCAAAAACTGGGTGCGGGGGTGGAATGGGAGTGGGGTGAGGAGTGAGGCGGAGTAGGGTGGGGGTGCATGCTGGTGGTGGAGTCCAGGGGGCTAGGCAGCGGTGTGGTGCGCAGGGTTGGAGGGCACAGGGTGGGGTCCGGGGTGGATGGGATACGGGGTCCGAGGTGGGTGGGGTACAGGTGGTGGTGTGGGGTGTTAGTGGGTTATGGTGCGGAATAGAGTGTTGGGATGGTGGTGTGGGGGCGGGGGTTTCGGGGGATGTGGTGGGTGGGAGTGGGGGGTGAGGGTGGGGTTCGATGGCTTGGGGTCCAGGGGGCGTGCCCCATAGCTATGAAGGGCCGCCGAAGACGGTCCTTGCAGCTAGTGCCATATAAAATTATTCTATTAAAATCTTAGATTAGAAGCCTTAAATATAAATTCTTATCTTGATATATTTGGTTGGTTTATACCGTGGGTTGTAATAGTAACTTTCTTGCCAAATTTCAAGTTTCTTGACCCAAGTAGTTCTGGAGAAATCGTTATGAAAACTTATTTCCTTGTTTGGCCTCTTTATAATTTGAAATTTTCACAAACTGAGCAACCATCTATATATTAAAAGTAACTTGCATTCATTCATATACCAATCCAAAAAATTGATTAGATTTTTTTGGGTTTTTAGCTTCAGAGCTTTTAGTTGAAAAATGCATAATCCTTGAAGAAGTTTTTTTTTCCAATTTATTTTTTAATCAAATAATAAATTCTATTTGAGAAATTTGCTATCTTCTTATGTGTATTATCTATCTTGTTGACCAAGGTGATGGATCTATGAGAAATTTGTCTTATCACATCATATATTGTTAAATGTTCCATATTTTTTTCAAGGAAAGATGTTGAAAACCCAATTTGTTATTTATTAAAATTCTTCCAGAACTTAAGTGACTTGATTTAAATTTTTTGTTAAATTGAAGGGTTGTTTTTGTCACAAATATAATAAAACAATAATTTCAATAACTATTTGAATTATTTAATTGATAACTATACAGTTTCGGTCACCACTGGTTGACCATCCTCAGTAGTTATCTCGTTCAAGAACTGGAATTTGTCATTTCACATGAAACATTCATTCCCAAATCTTCAATACAGATACATCACACAATTCATTACAATCACACACACAATATATATATAGCAACAATTTATAAAAACATTTATCACTGAACCAGAAACTATTTTGAATTCAATTTATTATTTATTTTTTAAGATAATTAATTATTTATTTATTTTTTAAGATAATTAATTTTTTTTCTTTAAGATAGTATATTTCAAATCTGAGAACAAAAATGTTTCAATTGTGATTATCTGTGAATTTTCATCAAGTTTGATATTTGGCTTAGTAAATAATTAACCCTTTGATATTTAGAATGTTAATGAAATTATAAAAATAAATCCCTTCCGCGTAGATGATTGACATAATTAGAACTGAAACATTATCATATTATAGAATTAATGAATTTAACCTATAACCATGCTCATACAAACAATTTTCATCTCTATTATAGTTTCAATTAAAAAAAGCAACAACATTTTGATTTAATTCAAGTGGATTTGCTGGTTTGTTGTTGTTGCTAAGCTTTATTGATAGCGACTTGAAATTAAAAAAAAAAATTTAATAAAACTACATTTATTAATTATATATAGTACATATATATATATATGGATGTTTTGGAGCTAAATAAATAATTTTTATAAAAAAAATAAAACAGAATTCAAAAAAATTAAATGCAACAAATAAAATAATAATAACTTAAAAATAAAATAAAATCCACTAAAAGGTATTAAAAATAATTATCTTATTTAGTTACAACTAAACGACGAAATATTAACATGAAATTACTTTTGAAGTCGGTACCAAACAAACTATACCTATAAGCAGAGCGTACCCGCCAAACGTACTAAGTAAGATCCGTCGAGTGCGATTCATAAAATGTATATGTTTGGCACCGACTTCAAAAAGTAATTTCATGTTAATATTTCGTCGTTTAGTTGTAACTAAATAAGATAATAATTATTTTATACCATTTAGTGTATTTTATTTTATTTTTGAGCTATTATTATTTTAATTTGTTGCATTTAATTTTTTTGAAGTTCTGATGATATGATCAATGATGAAATAACGTAAATCTCCAATTCTTATGAGCAAATAATGGAAATTATAATAAATAAAATCTTTTATAAAAAAAACATAAAACATTCATTTAAAACCCGCTAACGTTTCGAGATAATTTCTCTATTTATGAATTGAATTTTATTATAATTTTCTGATGATTGAATTCGGAGGAACGATGTGGGAATTAAAACCAATCGACTTGATTGGGGAATAATGGAATTGAAATAATTATCGGAAAAGAGGTTTTTTATCTAATTAGATTTTTCCTCTTATTAAAAACAAAGACTAAAGATGAATAAGGACACTCGATGGTGGAGAAGTAATCTCCGGAATCGAAGCAAAAATACAATGTATACATTAATTAATGTAAAATAATTGGTTTAATAAATTATAATTTTCTGATTCATTTGCCCGACGCTTTCTCTTACGAAATGCATGCAAGGTATTATATTAAGTCACTATTAATAACATTACTAAAAAGAGAAAAATAATAATTTTTATAAAAAAATAATAAAACCGACTTCAAAGGTATAACCGTCGAGTTCGATTCATAAAATGTATATGTTTGGCACCGACTTCAAAAAGTGATTTCATGTTAATATTTCGTCGTTTAGTTATAACTAAATTAGATAATTATTTTATAACTTTTAGTTGATTTTATTTGATTTTTGAGTTCTTATTATTTTATTTGTTGCAATTAATTTTTTTGAAGTAGGTTTTATTTTTTTTATAAAAATTATTTCTAAAACTTAGAAAGATTAAATTTTTACAAATTTAAAGTTCCGGCACCACTTTTTTTAGCATTATATCCCTGTTTAATAATTTAATAAATATATATTTATAATAATTCATAATATATTATTGCCAAAAATATGTTGTTCATAATCTCGCATATTAAAAAATAAACTAATAAACATAATGAAGAAGCTAGTATACCTATGTATAAGTATATTCGTATTTACGAGCCGTGTATTCTCGGAATAAATCTGTTTTCTCATTTCATCAGATAATTAAGAAAATAAGAAAAGGGAAGGAAGGCTTGGAGGGGAGGGGGTTACTTTCAGATTCAAATTTTAATTAAATTTCAATTTAATTAATTTTCCTGCGCACAATGACTGAAGAAACCTCCTTCTCTCTTTTAAAAGAACAACTTTGAATGGGGGATACATTTATAGATTTTTAATAAATATAAACTCTGTACACCAAATGATTTTTACTTACCCCCCCCCCCACCCTAGTCTCTCTCATTTAATTAGAAATCAACATTTTATTAAGTTTTCAAATAAGAATTTGGATAATAAAGCGAAAACTTTTTGAAGACTCGATATCACCTAAAAATCCTAGGATATTAAAATCGAAAAAATTAAAATTAAAATTATTGAAAATTCAAATACGTCCAGGCAAATTACGATTTTAGCAGGAAATCTGTGTTGTGGAAATTTTTCTACGCACCTCAAAATGAGAAATTTGTGAATTTTTCAAGTTTTTCTTGAATAACTCCAAAAGGATTTATCAAATCAAAAAAAAAAAATTAGATAAATTAAAGCTCTTTAAATTACGTGTAAAATGATAACAATTTCATCTATTTAGGTTCAGTAGAACCAGTACTAGCGCATCTCAAAAAACAACCCCTGGGATCACTTTTGAATATCCCTAAAATTCGTACTTTTTTCGATTTTTCCCCATTTTGACCATGAAGGAGCAGATTTTCGACAAAGACTATAATATACATTTTTAAACTAGATTAAATTTGCTACAATTTAAACAAAGTTTCATTCTAATTGGATAATGGTAACCCGTGCCGCAATGAGGTTGAAGTTTTGAATTTATTGCAAAAAATCGCAGTTTTTCCTTTATTAAATGAAAACCACTCAACCAAGAAACTTGATTTTTAGTTTATTCTCTAGGAAATTCTATTTACTTGAAGGTTTACTTGGACAACTTTTTTGATAATTCTCTTATATTTATAGATATCGTACATTTCCCGGACAGGATATGATGCGAATCCTCAAAAGCGTCATGGCAAATGATAGACGTCTATAAATCTATAAATCTAAGACTTTTATCAAAAAAGTGGTCCATCAAAACGTTCATATCAACAAAATCTCCTAGAGGATGAGATATGAATCAAGTTTCTAGGATGAGTGGTTTTCATTTTATGAAGGAAAAACTGCGATTTTTTACAAAAAATTCAAAACTTCAACCTTATTGCAGCACAGGTTATCATTACCCAATTATGAATATGAAACTTTGTTTAAACTGTAGCAAATTTAATCTAATTTAAAAATGTATAAAGTCTTCTTTGTCGAAAACGTGCTCCTTCATGTTCAAAATGGGGAAAAATCGTGAAAAGTACGAGTTTTAGGGATATTCAAAAGTGATCCCGGGGGCTTTTTTGACAGGCGCTAGTACCGGTTCTACTTAACCTAAATAGATGAAATTGTTATCATTTTACTCGTAATTTAAAGAGTTTTACTTTATTTAATAGATATCTTTTTGATTTGATATGCTATTTAAAGTTATTCAAGAAAAACAACAAAACTCCGAAATTTTCTTTTATTCTTTAGAAAGTCAATTGTATTTTATTTACTGTATTTATTTATATAAAATAAAGATCTATAGTACCCGATGCTCGGTGCATTCATTGTTAGATAATTTTTTGTGTTAGTTAAAAGCGGTAATATTAATTTTAGTTTAAATTTTAAATTCAGGAAAAAGAATATCTACAGTCAGCATTAAATAAAATTGATATAAAATTTAATTTGAAACAATCAGAAGACAACCTCAGTGATTTCTCTTTACGAGTCAGACTTAAATTCTTCATGCTGAGGCTGGGCATTTAGAAATAAGATAAAATATCTAATCAAAAGAAAGTTTGAATTAATATTTAATTTAAGATTATTAGTATATCAGCAAACAAATCGATTCTAAAATATTGTTAGAATTTCGTATAATATTTAACTAGATTGATTGGAGCGTAGATACATTTTCGAAATGTTTCTTTTTTTGTTTAAGAAATCAATGGATTGCACAATAGAGGGGCGGATTCGAGGCTTTCATCCAAAAGACATGGAATTGCCGGGTTCGAAGAAAAAGATTGCATTAGAAATAGAAAGAATATTATTATTACAAGATATTAGGAAAACCGATGTACTATATTAGTAGTATATTGATTTAGGTTTTTAAGACTAGATTTTATTTTAATGATCATGAAGCAAAAAGGTGCAAGACTTTAAGTCTAAATAGCGCTCTAGACTCTATAAGATTTTATTGAAAAATGGGGAAAAAAATACTGAAATAGTAACCTATATCAATATAATAGTTTTGGAATTCTATATCTCTATGTTCACCGAACACCAAATTAAACGGCTAAACCGATTTACTTTAAATTTGAAACATAGACTCCTGAGGGGCCAAGTAACCGATGTGATTCATAAAAAGCGAGCTTTTAGTCCCAAGAGGATCTTTTTTCTATTCTTATTCCAAGTTCTAATAAGAAAACTCTAATTGAAGTAAAATTGTGAACCTCATACAAAAATGCCTAAATCTGCTGCACAAAATCGTAAGTTTGATATAAAACAAAAAAGATCGCTTTTTATAAATCATCGGTTACTGATAAAAGAAAGGCTCAAAAATGAAACTGAAAACCAACGAGCGAAACGTATTCGTGCCAATAGTGATAGACAAAGACAACGGATCGAAAACGAGACCCCTGCGGGCACGGGCTAAGACTTGTCGAATTTATTTTTCAAAATGTTTACATAAAACTAAAAAAGTATATTCCTATGGATAGGGAAATGTTTAATCTTATACCTATAAAATATCATATTTTACAATCTGAGAGAGTAAAAATATATAGAACATATTAAATTATCAATACTATATAATAAAGCAGTAAGCAGTCTCTTGGTTTGTCCGGTTTCGCCCACTTATGGCTCTGCCCCCTGTATACTCTACCTAACGTAGACTTTCCGGAAGCTTCTAGAAACTTCGGGAACATTCTGGAATGGTCAATAAGGACAATCGTTCACATGAATTAAACTCCGTCTAGCGGAGTGATGTTGAGCGACGGCTTGCGAGCCAACAAGAAGCCCGTCGAAGGCGGGCTTTGCAGCTGGTTTCAAAAATAATTTATTTTAAATAGGAATGAATCTAAGATTTTAGTAGAAACTATTTTTATATTTCATATCAGAGGGCTTCGTCCCCTCAGAAATCGAACCCAAGCGCTAACTTGCTTGCCGGGCAGTTAGTCCAGCCCTTACGACACATTTCTCTCCGATATGCAACATATAAGACAAAAGCTAAAGATTTTTCACTCCTTTCAACTCGAAGGGAACTAGGGGGGTCGGGCTGGTCTAGTTGTTAGCGTCTCCAACCAAGTGGACCCGGGTCGACGTGTTCAGCTGATGGCTGATCCACTGCCTTAGAGACATATTTTAATAAAAAAATAACTGGTATCGTAAATTGGCTTATGGCTTGAAAGGTCGAAAAGCCAAAAAAAAGACTAGAAAGGAAAAGCAAAAAATCAGGCTAAACTGGAAAATATATTCAGTGTTGGACCATTCATTTAAATAATTTTAAGATTTAAGGATCTTTTTTGAGTTTCGTTTTTTGAATTTCTTTTTTTTTTTTGAAGAAAGAAGAAATAAAAAAAAAAACTCAAAAAAGATACTTAAATCTTTACATTAATAATAACATTATAATACTTTTAATAGAAATAAGAAATAATTATAACGATCTAAAAATCCAAACAGTTTTAATTAAATAAACATTTTCTCATCTAAAATAATAAATAGACAAATAAAGACATATATAAGAAAACTAGAAAGTATTTATATATTAGTATTAATGAATTTACCTTTAATAGAGCTAACCACGTTGCCTGGAGAATTTCCCGACACCGACTGAGTCGAGAAATACGAAACGAAAGAATCCTGTTATTCGATAAGATAAGCGACCTGAGCAAAATTCCCTCGAATTTCGATAATTCAACGGATTCTGAAATAAACATTTATAGACAAGTTTATTTAGTTATTTTTCTTTACTTTATCGAATACCAAGTATGGGTAAAGTAATGGAATTGGTCTCGCGCTAAGCACGATTTCAAAGGGTCGTCAGGTAAAGACTACGGAACCCATGGCTCAAAAAAGTCTCAAATTGTAGTATTCATTTAGATTGAATTTTAGCACCTGACGGATATGCCAAAGATTACATGGGGGTCTGTCCAGAGGCCAAAAAGAGCAATTTATTTTATTTAGGAATGAATCTAAGATTTTAGTAGAAACTATTTTTATATTTCATAATAGAAGGCTTCGAACCCAGGCGCTAACTTGCTTGCCGGGCAGTTAGCCAAACCTTAAGACCAGAGAGTAATATAGAGTGGAAGGCTACCGTATATAGAAAAAGCGCTCTCTAGCGACTGTAGGGCGAAAACTCTTAGTTCTTAAGAGCTATCCAAAGATCATAGAACATTCAAAGCCTTTGTCATAGATAAAAGATACATACCCTTTATGTTATATATATATATATTTTTTACTCTTGATAATGTCACCAAAATTCGCCCCAAGAGAGCGGTTTCCGCCATTTTATTGCCCAATGGTTTCGCCCTGGACTCGCCAGAGAGCTCTGTAACTCGTATACGCTCAAATACACTGGCTCCTTATGGAGCCTTCCATTCTATATTACTCTATGCTTAAGACAAACCTCTTTCCGATATGCAACATATAAGAAAAAATCTAAAGATTTTTCACTCCTTTCAACTAGAAGGGAAAAGCAAAAAATCAGGCTAAACTGAAAAATATATTCAGTGTTGGACCCTTCATTTAAATAAAGTAAAGAAAATTTTGAAAAAAAATTTTTAGAAACTTTTTAAAATTTAAAATACTAGATAGGTTTCACATAAATTTATGTGAAATCTACCTAGTATTTTATTTTTTAAATTTTCAAAATTTTCTTTACTTTATTTAAAATGTTTCACCAAGAAAAATTAAACAATTAGTGTAAAGATATAATCATATTTTTTTTTGAGTAGGTATCTTTTTACGTTATCATACAGGGTATGGTCAAGTATTGTAATCGTGGATGAAAAAAGAGGTTTTTTTTTTTTGAAATATCTCAAAAATGACTGAAATTATTTTGATTAGAAAAATTGAGCGAAACCATGGCATTTCGCTCTACAAAAAAGCTCTAATAAGTGAACATCAAAAAATTATATTTTTCGAGATAATAATTGTTTTGTCAAAATGTCTATTAGTTAGTCTGTCTGGTTGTCTGTCCGTTAGTCTGTGCGTTACCAAATTTTTGTGGACGAGCTAGCTCAAAAACTAGCTTGAATATCGAAACCAAATTTCACACGTAGTTTTGGTCCATTGAGATTAAGAGCTGATTAGATTTTGGTGCATATCGACCCAAAATTAAGGGGGGGGGTGGAGGGGGGTAAAAATAAAAAAATCTAGGCCATTTGAGCAAACTCAACCAAATTTTGTATTGATAATCAGTGAACCCCAGAAGTCTAAAAATACAAAAACTAACCGCCCAAAATGGGGGGGGGGGGTAGGGTCAAAAAATGAAAATCTTGGCCATTTACTAAACTCAACCAAATTTTGTATACATAATCAGTGGGACCGCAGAAGTCTAAAAATTCAAAAACTAACCCCCACCCCCTTAGATGATTATAAATAATTTTAGGGACCAAGTTGTGTGGTAAAGTCAAGTGGATGGCCACATCAGAACACGTCAGCTTATTTTGAAAAAAGATGGAGCTTTTAAAAAATCAACCCAGATTCGTCCCTAAATAAAATAAATTATTTTTAATATAATTTTTGTTAAAATACCTGTAATGATTTTTGAAAAATTTCATCTTTTTTAAAAAAAAAACATATTAATAAAGAAGATGCTTAAATCGTTACATTAATTATATTAAATTGTAATATTTTTGTATAAAGGCTATTCATCAAATCAATACTTGGTATAAAGTTGAGGTCCATTAAGACAGTGCATGCCAAATTTCATTCAAATTATTATTTACTGCATTTTTGAACCGTATGTTTTGTAGTTAGTAATTAGTTTTGAAAATAACAATATTTTAGTATTTTAGTACTAGAACGAGCTTTGTCAGTCCTTGAGTTGTCGTGGGCATCGGAACCAAAACCGTAAAAGAGACCAGTAAAAAAATTCAAGTATGAAAATGTTTTGTCATCATATATTTAGACAAAGATAAACAAAAAATATTTGCAAATTGTTGAATGAACAGAACACTAAGGCCGCCCGGCGAGCGCCGCTCGGTGAGCGTTACCGAATAATCTATCTACTCTTATTAAACGAGCAAAAATTGTATATTTATATATTTGTATCTTGGTTCTATTTTGAAAACGGCACTACCGATTTTGATGAAATTCACGGGTTAGGGGGTTTTGGGATTGACAATTCGATCTGTCACGGTCTCATCTTCGACAAAATTGTTTTTGATGGTTTTTTTTCGTAATCAAATTAATTATTCTCAGGTAGACAAATCCCATTCTTAAGGATTTAAAAAAGGTTTCCCTTTTCCTTTTGTGCCCAGGCAGACAATGGGTTTCCTTAATACATTGTTCTCAAAGGCCTTGAAGAAGTATTGTGATTGTGGTTTTTAACATATTTTGTTCAACCTAAACGTTAGAAATATTAATAAACGTTTTATAATTGTTTTTATAAAGAGCTTTATTTATTTAATAGAATAAAAAATAATCAAGAATTTATTTAAAAATACCTATATTTCGCATAAACAGGTCTCAATTTTCTGAAAAAATAACACATTTTTATTTATTAACAATTGGATGAATAAAAATGAATCATATGGTTGAATCAAAACAGGTGCAGGAGGTGGGGTGCAGTGGTGAGGGATCCGGGGGTAGGGCGAGGTTTCGGGGGTGGGGTCGAGCGGGGTGGAGGTGGGGGGTACAGTGGTCGAATATTATATATTTTAGTATTTTTTTTAATTTGAAAACGGCTCTCAAATAAAAATCGACATTTTTATCAGAATTATAAATTAAAAATAATATTAAAATAAAGCTTTTAACTTAAGAAAGAAGTTACCGAGCATCGCTCGGTACCTCGAGATACTATTTATAATGGCTATATTAGAATATTTCATGAATAAATTCCTACCATAGGTGCATCCCTGATCATTAAACTATTGCTAATAATAACATTTGGTTAATGGACTAAAATGCATTCAATTGTATCAACTGAGCAAATTTAGTTTACTAAGTAGATAGAGCTGGCTAGGTATTATAGGGAAATCCCAAAAGATTAAATCGGAGACGGATAATTCAATCAGAGAGAAACAATCTCAACAGTTATTCACACACTTTAAAGATTATTATTATTATTAATAATATTGTCAATTTATAAATAGAGAAACTATTTTAAAACTTGGTACGAAATTTTGCTGATTTAACTTTACCATACAGGGTATGGTCAAGTATTGTAATCGTGCATGAAAAAAGTGTTTTTTTTTCGAAATATCTGAAAAACGGCTGAAACTATTTTGATTAAAAAAATTGAGCGCAACCATGGCATTTCGGTCTACATAAGAAAAAAATAAAAACCGACTTCAAAAAATTAAATCCAACAAATAAAATACACTAAAAGGTATAAAATAATTATTATCTTATTTAGTTACAACTAAACGACGGAATATTAACACGAAATTACTTTTTGAAGTCGGTGCCAAACATATACCTTTTATGAATCGCACTCGACGGATCTTTACTTAGTACGTTTGGAGGATATGCTCGCTTATAGGTATAGTTTGTTTGGTACCGAATTCAAAAAGTAATTTCGTGTTAATATTTCGTCGTTTAGTTGTAACTAAATAAGATAATAATTATTTTATACCTTTTAGTGTATTTTATTTGTTGCATTTAATTTTTTGAAGTCGGTTTTTATTTTTTCTTAAACATTATTTTTATTTTTCTCTTTTTAGTGAGTGTTATTAATAGTGATCATATCATCAGAACTTGACCAAATTAATATGACACCATCCCTAAGACACCCCCTTTCGGATAAAAAAAGAACCATCGAAATCGGTTCATAAACAAAGAGGTTAGGTCTAAACAAACCTAATAAAAAAGGTCTAATACCTATGAAAAATAATCGAAAAAAAAATGGGACCAATCGGAAGCTAGACTGGACCCAATGCAAAAAAATTTTCAAAATCGGTTGACAATTGGCGGAGATATGAGGTAACATAGGCACAAAAAAAAAAAAAAAAATTCAGTCGTATAGAAAACCTCCTCCTTTTTTGAAGTCGGTTAAAAACTAGTAGGAATATCGAAACCAAATTTCACACGTAGTTTTGGTCCATTGAGATTAAGAGCTGATTAGATTTTGGAGCATATCGACCCAAAATTAAGGGGGGGGGGTTAAAAATTAAAAATCTAGGCCATTTGAGCAAACTCAACCAAATTTGTATACATAATCAGTGGGGTCCCAGAAGTCTAAAAATTCAATAACTAACTCCCACCCCTACATGATTACAAATAATTTTATTAAATATTAAATATAAGTGAGGGCCAGGTTATATGGTAAAGTCAAGTGGATCGCCGCATCAGAACACGTCAGCTTGTTTTTGTCAGCAAACAATATGAGTGAAAATAAGCTGACGTGTTCTGATGTGGCCATCCACTTGACTTTACCCTACAACCTGGCCCCTCACTTAAATTTAATATTTAATAAAATTATTTATAATCATGTAGGGGAGGGGAGGGCTAGTTTTTGAATTTTTAGACTTCTGGAACCCACTGATTATGTATACAAAATTTTTTTTATTATTTTTGGTTTTGACAAGTAATATATAATTCATTTACTGTTTTAATACCTATTCTATATTTATTTGCATTTTCAATTTATTTTCAAAACTATTATTATTTTTTAGAAACGCGTGGTCGGATCAGCTATTATCTATATAAATTTTAACCATAAAACGAGACGCTCCCTCCCAGGGGCTAGGTGACGCCGGGCCGAAGGCCCGAGCGTCAGCTAGTCTATATATTATATAAAATTAAGGTTTTGTCTGTACTTTGCTCCAAATCACGCCAAATTTTGGTTGCACACGTTTCAAGCAAAGTTATGAACGAAAACACCCTCAACAAAATTCTCTGTCTGTCTGTCTGTATGTCTGCATGTATGTAACGTATGTCTGTATGTCTGTTTCAGTGGTTCAAAAGTTGCTCACGATTCTCGTAAAAACGGCCAAAGGGATTATTATGAAATTTCATATTTACATCAGATGTCTTCTAACTTACGTTTTTAGCTATATAACATTTTGATATTTTGACCCCAGAAGGGGGTTTGGGGGGGCGCACGAATGAAAATTATCAAATAACTCCTAAACTATTAACCGTATGGCAAATTTTATGATAAACAAAGTTATAGGAGATGTGATTTCTGACAACTTTTGTTTAAAAAAATTCCCAAAAAACCACCCAAAAAGGGGGGAGGGTGAAAAAATGTAAATTCTTGGTCTTGGAGCAAACTCAACCAAATTTTGTATACATAATCACTGGGCCTCTAGAGAGTTAGAAATGCAAAAACTAACCACCCAAAATGGGGGGCAGGGTCAAAAAATGAAAATTCTTTCTCTTGGGCCAAACTCAACCAAATTTTGTATACATAATTTTTGGGTCACTAGAAGGCTAGAAATACAAAAACTAGGTGCAGAGGGTGTGTGTGGAGGTGGAATGGGGGTGGGGTGAGGAGTGAGGCGGAGTAGGCTGGGGTGCAGGGGGTGGTGCAAGGTGGAGTCCAAGGGGCATAGCGGGGGTGGTGCGCAGGGTTGGGGGCACGGGGTGGGGCCCGGGGTGTATGGGATGCGGGGTCCGAGGTGGGTGGGGTGCGGGCGGGGGTTGGGAACGGGTGCATGGTGCGGGGGTAGGGGTGCTGGAGGGGTTTTGAGGGTGGGGGTGGGAGTGAGAGGGGTTAGTGGGTTAGGGTTGTGGTGGGGTGGGGGTGGGGCATGGTGCGGGGGTGGGGGTGCTGGGTGGGTTTCGGGGACTGGTGAGGCTGGGGGTCCAGGGGTCGTATCCCCTGGCTAGCAAGAGGCCTTCCGAAGGCGGGCCTTGCAGCTAGTATTAAATAAAAATGAAAATTAGATTTAGATATTTATCATTTAAAATTATTAATTCACCGCAACTGCAAACTGCGTATCAAGTCTTGAAAAAGTCTCACTTTTTCCTCCAGTTAGATGTTAAATTCTTATGTATATTTGAGTCCACCTACACCTGTAGATCTATCTTATAGTATCATAGATAAGCCTATAGAAGGGGAGATCGAGAGACCATTTCAGGTAACCTTTTCTCGATGTTTTCCCTTTTGTGACTTTTGATCTTTTCTTTTTCGTTTTCCCCTTTTATAGTTAAACGATGCCCTATGCCGTTAACTCTTTTTTTTCACCCTTTACCCTCCCTTTATATATAGGTATATATATTTCAAAACAATTTTTTTTTAGAAGATAAATAATTAAGGTGGCATTTAACATGACTCGCTTGTTATATTAAAAACAAAAGAAACAACAACAAAAAACAAAAAAAAAACACCGAACAACACATTAGGCACAAAGAGTGAGAAGTTTTGGGGGTAAAAAGAAGAAAAAGGGGGTGTGGGGTAAGGGAAACCGCAGCTGGGTGACACTAATGGCTTTCCAATAAAAATGCCAATTCAAACGAACCCACCCACCCACGCACATCCCCCTTTTGCACATCCATTCATCCCCATACTCGGTGCCTTGGCTTCGTTTCCAATAACGCTTTGTAATATCCAGGCAAAATACTTGCCGTCCTCGTCTAATACTACCCTCCACCCCCTCCTCCTCACCCCTTTGCTTACACATCATTAAGTCTTTCTTGCTTGTGCAAAAATTCCAGCCAATATATTTTCTCAAATAGAAATATTTAAACTTAGAAGGAGAAGCAACTTTATTAAAAGAGAGAGTAATGAGCCAAATTATTTAGTATTATGACAGACACACACA
The DNA here is from genome assembly GCA_024734495.1 of Forficula auricularia. Taxonomy (NCBI): domain Eukaryota; kingdom Metazoa; phylum Arthropoda; class Insecta; order Dermaptera; family Forficulidae; genus Forficula; species Forficula auricularia. The sequence continues at coordinate 5,926,729 of JALMQS010000153.1, read as the reverse complement.
CACTCATACACATACAAATAATTTTCCAGAAAGAGAAGGAAAAAATTTCATTAAAACATCTTCTAATAAATTGACTTTTAATCTTTTTCTTTTTTTTATGGAAATTTCAAAAAATTTTAAGGACGCCGGGAGATTATAAGCTTTCTAAGATTAAAATGTGAAAACTCGTTAAATAAATAAATAAGCGTACACTGAAAAAACGATATATTTATAGTTAAGAAATTATATTTGATATGAATAGATGGTGAAATTAATTATGGCGAAATCGATCTCTGTTCAATATGAATAAATGATATACGTATTTTAAGTATTCTCATATTTTTGGAGCAACTCTTGATATATTAATAGTTAAGAGGCCGCTATTTGAGCTAAGCACCAATAAGTAAATTATGAAAATATTGTTACATGAATAAAATAGTGGAATAGTTAAATTGAATAGTTGAGTATTTTAATGGAATAATATGTAATTACAACAAGAAATTGTATTTCTAATTAGAAGATGAGTATATTCATTTGATGTAGAATCTATATTCAATCAAATGAATTATTATTATTATTTGTTGCGTTTGGACCCTTGGGATCACGCAAAGCTTGATGTTTCTTTCTGGCTGGACCTTCCTCGCCTCTATCTTTTTCCGGAACGTGTTATCGAGTTCCATGGTCAGGTAATTTTTCCTGGCCGGATGAGTGTGTTGATGTTAAAGGTGCCCAGGTATGTATGGATTTTTGGTGTTATTCTTCCATTGTTTCTTCCTTGATTTGGTGATGGTCCGGATCCCCCAGAATCTGAATGCCCGGTTGCCACTCGAGGGTGGGTGGATTGGTTACCACCTGGGGTAATCTTGTTTTTGCCTCTCACGATTCATGGTTGCTTGTTACGAAATTTTGTCCTGCGCATGAGCGAGGTTTTGTAGAATCAGAGATTGTCAGTTTCTGGAGCTGAGGGGCCGGTTATTTATTATTTTCAAATAAATTCACTTTGCTTCTTTCTGGGATCGAACTGATGAAGTCTAGGTTGATGTTCTCCTAATCGGATTAGAAAAGTTGGTGATTTAACCGATTGCGCTACCGACCCCTCCAAATGAATTATATAAATATTTATTTTAATTATTCATTTGGTTGAATTAATTAGATAAAAATTTGAATTATTTTATTTGATTTAAGTTACGAGGTAATCTAATTTTAATATATATTAATATTTCTTATAATCTTATAGTGGGTTTTAAAATTGAAAAAAACAATTAATAATGTAAACAATATTTTTGTTAATTTTTTAAATATCTTAATTATTAAGATACCACTATTTGCAAAAAATCCAAGTCGTTTTAATATAACAAGACATTCGTTTAGATATAATAAGAGGTTTTACTAGAAATAAAGAAGACATTCATTTGATATTAAGAGATATATTATAGAATAAAATAGATCACTCAAGTATATAACATATTTGGATTAAATACCTAAAAATTTGGTCATATTTGGAATGATTTCGATATATCTTGATTATTAATAAAATATCTTTGGAATAAATAAGAGCTCATTAAAAATGCTCAACTCTATCAATATAATTACTATAATGAAATTGTTTTTTCAGTGTACAAGTGCAAATTGGGCTCGTATAACCAACCATATGTTATGGCTATGGCCAATGTGAGAAATTCAATTAATAATAATTGGAGGACAAATTAAAACTTTTTGCAATTTCGATAAATTAATAATTTTTGATGCCAATTCCTTTAGAAGGATTGACTGATTTTTCAATGAAATTTTTTCACCCTAACCGATATTCCTCATTCTCCTAAAATAAAATTTATTCAAAAATAAAATACATTATGTATTTTTGTATACACTTTATTAAAATGTTATTTCAAAACACACTTGTACAATTGTTATTTTTTCCCTATAGAAACGGATAAAAAATCATTCAAAGAATGATATTTTCTTCATTTTTGATCCAGAAGTTTTTAATAACTTTTAATGAGTTAGGGTTGGTTCAAGGTGAAACATTTTAATATAATAATAAAACTTGAGCAAGATGCGAGGTAGGTTTCACATTTTTTTTGTGAAACCTACCTCACATCTTGCTCAAGTTTTATTATTATACAGAAGTTTTAAAGCTATAAAACTCAAAAATCTAGTCAGTTCTCCACATAGATATACAAATATTTTAGCACAAGAATGAACTTTCTATGGCTTTTTTTCTTAAATTATCTTGGGAAAAATATCATTAATTTAATAATATTTTTGAGACTTTGATCCGTTTCTATAGTAAAAAATAATGAACAATCGAACAGATTAGTTATGCAAAATTCCCGAAACTTCAAAAAGCTTAACAAGTCTTGAAAAAATTTCACTTTTTCTTCCAATTTTAAGAAAGTTTGCTGACAATTTTTACTTTATCCAATGCAAAGCATGGGTAAAGTATTGCAATCGCTCTCGGGGCAAGCGTGGCTTCAAAGGGTCCTCAGGTAAAGACTACGGAACCCATGGACTCAAATAAAGTCACAAATTGTAGTATTCAATTAGGTTGAATTTTAGCACGTGACGGTTTTGCCAAAAATTACATGGGGTCTCGTCGAGAGGCCAAAAAGTGCGATTTTTTCATTTAGTGCGTGCGGATGTATGTATGTATGTATGTATGGATGGATGTATGTTATCGCTTTTTTGGCCCACGATTTTTTCCACACCTTTGCGCTGATTGAAATGAAATTGAAAACCTACCATTAGTTTAACAAAATGAAGCGCTGATTAGTTTTTGGTACATATCGGCCCACAAACATTAGTACTTTATTTCAGTACTTTTTAGTTTTTTCTAAATATCTTGAAAATGACTTAACCAATTTTGATGAAATTTAATATCCTAATTAAGTACCTTGGGGACCACAAAAAAGGTTAAATAAAGTTTTTAGTAAAATTATATTTTAAAGTACTTTACTCTAGAGTTAGATGGTACTTTTTAATTTTTTAAATTCTTTAAAATTTATTCATTTGAAAGTTTTAATATAGCTCATTTAGCCTTGCTTAAGTAAGAATGGATAGGCTTCTCTCTGTGAAATGCTAAAAATTTGGGAGGAATTTTTATGAGTAACCATAGCAACTGCGTTGTTTTCTTATCCGTTACCTTTGCTGAAGACAGAGAAATCGATTTTAAACCAAAAATAGCGATTGATTCTCATCTAGTACTTGAGGAATAATCATTCTATATTGGATTTTTGACGTTTCGGTTTTTATTAGTAACCATTGCTGAAGACATAGAGAAATCGATTTTAAACCAAAAATAGCGATTGATTCTCATCTAGTACTTGAGGAATAATCATTCTATATTGGATTTTTGACGTTTCGGTTTTTATTAGTAACCATTGCTGAAGACATAGAGAAATCGATTTTAAACCAAAAATAGCGATTGATTCTCATCTAGTACTTGAGGAATAATCATTCTATATTGGATTTTTGACGTTTCGGTTTTTATTAGTAACCATTGCTGAAGACATAGAGAAATCGACTTTTAAACCAAAAATAGCGATTGATTCTCATCTAATACTTGAGAAATAATCCATTCTATATTGGATTTTTGACGTTTCGGTTTTTATTAGTAACCATTGCTGAAGACATAGAGAAATCGACTTTAAACCAAAAATAGCGATTGATTCTCATCTAGTACTTGAGGAATAATCATTCTATATTGGATTTTTGACATTTCGGTTTTTATTGGTAACCATTGCTGAAGACATGGAGGAATCGACTTAAAATAAAAAATAGACATCGATTCTCATCTAATACTTGAGGAATAACAATTCTACATTAGGCTTTTGACGTTTCGATTATTATTGGTAACCATTGCTGAAGACATGGAGGAATCGACATAAAATCAAAAATAACGATCGATTTTTATCTAATACTAGAGGCAATAACCTTATTGCATTCCATTTTTGATGTTTTGACCATTAATGGCAACCTCTATTGAAAACGTGGAAGAATCGACTTAAAATCAAAAAGACTAAATTCTTTTTTGGTAAACAACTCAATATGAACTACAAATTGCAAGTGATATCTGATTAATAATAAAGGAACTAAACATATTAATATTTCAAATGAATTTGGATAAAGTTTAGCAACGATCAGTGCAGTTTATCTTCAAATCAACAACAAATAGCACAGACCTTCCCGAAAGTTTTCCTTTTACTCAAAATTTAATTTGTTTTTAACCGACTTCAAAAAAGGAGGAGGTTATCTATTCGACTGAATTTTTTTTTTTTTTTTTTTTTTTTGTGTGCCTATGTTACCTCATTATCTCCGCCAATTGTCAACCGATTTTGAAATTTTTTTTTGCATTGGGTCCAGTCTAGCTTCTGATTAGTCCCATTTTTTTTTCGTTTTTTTTCATAGGTATTAGACCTTTTTTATTAGGTTTGTTTAGACCTAACCCCTTTGTTTATGAACCGATTTCGATGGTTCTTTTTTTATCCGAAATGGGGTGTCTTAGGGATGGTGTCATATTAATTTGGTAAAGTTCTGATGATATGAAGAGAAAAATAAAAATAATTTTTAAGAAAAAATAAAAACCGACTTCAAAAAATTAAATGCAACAAATAAAATACACTAAAAGGTATAAAATAATTATTATCTTATTTAGTTACAACTAAACTACGAAATATTAACATGAAATTACTTTTTGAAGTCGGGTGCCAAACATATGCACTTTATGAATCGCACTCGACGGATCTTACTTAGTACGTTTGGCGGGTACGCTTATAGGTATAGTTTGTTTGGTACCGACTTCAAAAAGTAATTTCATGTTAATATTTCGTCGTTTAGCTGTAAATAAATAAGATAATAATTATTTTATACCTTTTAGTGTATTTTATTTGTTGCATTTAATTTTTGAAGTCGGTTTTTATTTTTTCTTAAAAATTATTTTTTCAGAAATCATAACGTTTTGACTTGGACATTACTGATGAATTTCGAATTTAGCCCTTTTAAATATTCATTGACGCTGAAACTAGCAAGCTATTTAGACAGATGATGCAATATCTAATCAATATAATGTGATATATATTGATTTGAGATTTTTTTATGGATTTTGATATCAGCAATCGCATCAATTTCAAAATATTGTTTGAATTTCATTAACTGGATTGATTGATGGGTGGATATGCTGTATAAATAAATATCTCTGGTTTGATTTAAGAAATCAATGCATTGCAGCACAATAGAGGGGCGGTTCGGAAGATTTCATTCAAAAGGAATTGAATTGCAAAAGACGAAGAAACCGATTGCAATCCGAACAGTAAAATAATGTTGTTACATTAGATTGAGAAAAACGTTGCATTGGTGATCTAAAAGTGAACTTAGAAATTACTTATTAATCATAGTGGTGCAAGAAGATGCAAAAGACCTTTAAGTATAAATAGTGCTGCAATCCAACTTTAATTGGATCCCTAAATAATAGAGAAAAAGGGCTATGTTCTCGAGGACAAAAAAAAGAGTACTTGAAATTAAGCGGCTAAATACGATACCGTGCCTCAGTAGATAAATATATTAGAAAATTGACATATTTTTATTAATAGGGCTCGGATTTATAGGCACTAAAAATCTTTAAAATAGGTAGGCAACTAGTCACTAAAAATAACTAAAATAGGCACTTATAAAGGCATTTTAATTAAAAATAGGCACTTAAAAATGCATTTTAAGAACAAAGAGGCACTTAAAAATAAAAGTAAAATATTGAGTAAGTGGTGGCGAAAGTGTAAACAATTGTTCGCATTGTAAATACAAAAATTTGGGCATCTGAACGAACTTGCTATAGCTTCACGTTGATTTTTAAGTCATTTATCTAATCAGGTCATTTTTTACTTCACCTCTTTCCTCCCAATTTGAGCAATATATTTTTACCTCATTTATTCCGCAAGATCATACAGAGTCAGTGTTCAAAATATTGCACAAATCAGCTAAAAATTTATTTATTTTGATTTCAGCCCTCAAAATTAGAATACTTTGTTGTCTTTATTCTGTGTGGTCTTAGAGATTACCTGTACAAAAAACTTTTAAATAAATAAATAGTTAGGTATCTTGACTATCTTGGAACTATACTGATCCAAACACAGAAAGAAATCGGTTCATAAACAAAGAAGTAATGCCTGAACAAACATAATAACAAAGAAGATCAATACTAATGAAATTTATATTTTTATCAATCGGAAACTAGACTGAACCGAATGAAAAAAAATCATCAAAATCGGTTCACAACTGGCGAAGATATTAGGTAACAGAGACACAAAAAAATAAACTGATCGTTGCTAAACTTTATCCAAATTCATTTGAAATATCAATATGTTTATTCCTTTATTATTAATCAGATATCACTCGCGATTTGCAGTTCATGTTGACTTTAATTCAAAAATAATGATCGATTCTCATTTAATAGTCGAGGAATAACAATTCTACATTGGATTTTTGACGTTACAGTTATTATTGGTAACCATTGCTGAAGACATGGAAGAATCGACTTAAAATCAAAAATAGCCATCGATTCTCATCTAATACTTGAGGAATAACAATTCTACATTAGATTTTTGACGTTTCGATTATTATTGGTAACCATTGCTGAAGACATGGAGGAATCGACTTAAAATCAAAAATAACGATCGATTCTTATCTACTACTAGAGGAATAACCTTATTGCATTCCATTTTTGATGTTTTGACTATTAATGGCAACCTCTACTGAAAACGTGGAAGAATCGACTTAAAATCAAAAAGACTAAATTCTTTTATGTCAAACAACTCAGCGAGCCGATTACAATCACTTTCCCCATGCTTCCGCATTGGATAAAGTAAAAATCGCACTTTTGTGCCTCTCGATGAGACCCCATATTTTTGGCAAAACCGTCACGTGCTAAAATTCAACCTAATTGAATACTACAATTTGTGATTTTAATTGAGTTCATGGGTTCCGTAGTCTTTACCTGAGGACCCTTTGAAGTCGCGCATGCCACGAGACCGATTACAATACTTTCCCCATGCTTCGCATTGGATAAAGTAAAAATCAGTCGAATTGAAAACCTTCTCCTTTTTTGAAGTCGGTTCAAAAATAGGTTAAAGATTTAATTTGATTAATCTTCCCTTCTCCGAAAATATGAATAAATTATTTTTGTTTTATGTATTTAGTGAGGTCATGATAATGAATAATTACACAATTCTTTAATAAAGAACAATAATCAACATTATATATATATAATCGTTATTTTGGGCTTTTAAGTTTCTTGGTAACCTTTACATTTCCGGTTTTTTTTTTTTTAATAGATTTACAACAAAGAAAAAAATGAAGCACCTGATAATATATGATATATATAAATATAATAATGTTGATTATTGTTCTTTATTAAAGAATTGTGTAATTATTCATTATATTAATCAAATCAAAGAAATATAAAATTATAAATAAACAGTTGCAAATCGGTGACAAAAATGTTGGCGACAACCTTTTTGTAACGGTTGCTTTATAATCTTTGCGACTATAATTTAACCATAATACAACAGTTGCAAAACGGAAAAAAAAACGAGACATAACTACCGTTTTGAAACCATAATTCAACCTAATTAAAACTATATAATGACTATAATTCAACCAATCAAAAAAGTTGCATTTGGGTTTTATTTTGGTCTCTGTGCTATACGGGTTAAGGTTCACAAAAAAGGTCATATAAAGTTTTATTGTAAAATTATATTTTAAAGTACTTTATCCTAGAATAAGATAGTACAACGATCCGTTGCAGTTTATTTTCATACACGATTACAATAGTACCCCACACATCGTATTAAAAGTAAAAAAAAAAATTGCTTCCAACGCGAATAAAACTATTTTCGTTATGATTTACTTGAATTCCAAATTGTATTTACGACTACATATTTAAAATTTCATTTAATCTTTTTCTAGAGCTAGAGTAGATAATAGAAAAGTATAATTAATTTTCTATTTAGCATCTAGGTGGTTTGTTTGTATGTGTGTAAATTCCAAATACTCTCATATTAGGATTGTATGAACAATTGCTGTTGAATTATTCTAGAAATGGAACGATATTTTGATGAAAAAGCTATTATATATGAATATTCAGACATAGAATTTATGCTTTGATAATTTGGAATGTAATTAAAATTGAATTATATATTGAAACAAGATAAACTGATCATGGATTTTTAATTATCGTTGTACCTGCCCTTTGGCATTCCAACGAGATATCTACAATAATAGAATTATCGTTAATTTTTAATATTATATTTTCATTATTATTAAAATTGTTCAATTGTTCAATTATATCTTCTTGTTTTAGTGAACAATATCACTGATTAAAAATCGCTAAAAATGTATTGATAGCCTACTGATTTATAAAAGTTTTCAATTTATCTTATAATTATATTTGTCCATATTTAAGACATACTACTTTGATCAAAAAGTTTCAGGAATTTTTTCAGAAAATCAAAAATACAAATTTATTCATCAAAATCGATATTGTTCCATTCAAAGTACTCCCCATCAACTGCAGCGCGTGATCCAATCCTCGAAACATTTTTTATACTCGGTTTTTGGTATGGACTATCAGAGCTGTTTTCGATTTTTACGATTTTAAAAATGAAATCGTCTTTGCATCAACGAGTTTGTATTAAATTTTGAGTTAAAAATGTTAAAGAAGTGTTACTCAATCGAAAACAAACTTTTATGTGTGAGTTTGACGAGGATGACGAACTCAGTCGACATCAAAAACGGAAGTAAACGGCGATAAAAACAAAAAATGATGGTCAAAAACTGTAAATTGACCATTGGAGAGATGGCAACGAAATTGAACATCGCTTATGAATCCGCTCAAGACATTTTGTTTAATGATTTGTCTTTGAGACGCCAGAAAAGACTGGATTCGTGCGAATCACGTAAAGCGCGGTCGAACAATGCCAACGTTATCCGCAACTTTTTAACCAAGAAGGGAACGAATACCATCCACCAGCCACCAAATTAGACTGATTTGGCTCCCTGCGACTTCTTCCTGTTCAGTCGACTCAAAAAATCGCCCCGGGGAACTCGTTTTAGCAGCCAAGAGGAGATAATCAAAAAATCGGAGACGGCTCTGATGACCAAACCGAAAACCGAATATAAAAAATGTTTTGAGGATTGGATCAAGAGCTGGCATGAGTGCGTTGCAGTCGATAAGGAGTACTTTGAAGGAGACAATATCGATTTTGATTAATAAATTTGTATTTTTGATTTTCTGAATAAATTCCTGAAACTTTTTGATCAAGGGGGTATTCTTCGTTTTTTTGCTCATCAGCTATTATTAGTGTATTTTATGTGTTGCCCAAAACAGCTCATATTCTTCAGATGTGGCCCAGGGAAGTCAAAAGGTTGGACCCCTCTAGAATATATTCAAATAAAAATTATTTGTTGCTTGCTTTCCGGAAAAATTTAGTTGACTATGTAGCAAAAAACTTTGATGTTATAGATTTTTTTTTTAGTTAGAAATTTCTACTTTAATTGGGTGTACCAATCAGAATATTACCTACTCAATAATACGTAAGTACAACTTTTCAATTGCTAAATTTAGCAGACCTTTGTTGATATATACCAGGTCTGTAACTTTAAAATGCGGGGGGGTTTTCAAATAGATGGCCCACAAAGCCTATAGATTCTGGCCAATATGTCGTTTTGTAGCTATGACAGAAAGCTTCAAAACATCATATTTGTTTAAACGGTTAAGAGTTAGTAGAGTACTTTTTTTAGGTGGTAAACATGTCGAGATTTGAGGCAAACAAAGAGCATTTGCGGCACGTGCTGATTTTCTTATTCAATCAGAAGAAAAATGCAGCAGAAGCAAATCGAATACTTGTGGAAAGATACGGTGCAGATACTCTATCTGCGGACACTTGCGAACGGTGGTTTCAACGATTCAGAAGCGGTTATTTCAATGTCAGTGACAAAAAAAACGTGAAAATCGACTGAAACAGTTTGAAGATACCGAATTGTTGCTGAAACCTGGCGAAACAGTTAATACGGATTGCTACCGACAACAAATGATTAATTTGAATCATACGTTGATCGAAAAAAGAACAGTATGGGCTCGAAGGCATGGGAAGGTGATTTCGCTGCATGACAACGCATCCAGCAAAACTGGTGGACAGTCTGATAGCACTTGGATGAAAAATATACTCCCCAGATTTTGCTTCTTCCGACTACCACCTGTTTTCATCTATGGTATACGCACTTGCCGAGCAGCATTTCCATTCTAATGATGACATCCAAAAATGGCTCGACGACTGGTTTTGCTCACGGGACTTTCAATTCTTTTGCAATGGCATCCATAATTTGCCTACTAGATGTTAAAAATGTGCAGAAAGCAAGGGCCGATATTTTGAATAAAATTTATTTTTCCATTTTTTCTAAGTTATGGAGTATTTTTATTGAAAAAACCCGCATTTTAAAGTTACAGACCTCTTATATGAATAACTTTTAAGGAGTTAGGTGTTGGTTTTAGGTGAAACATTTTAATCTATATATATAAAATGAGAAAAGTATGTGGATATATATGTGTGTGGAAACGATCTGATTGGCCAGTGCATAGCCAATGCCAAAGCGTTAAATTATTAGAACGATTCTGATTGGTCAGATATTGGATCGCTGCTTAGGCAATGTGTTAAATAAATCTTTCCTTTATTCTTCCTCTTATTTTTGAATCAATTTCATTCAGCACATTCTTTCGATACTTACAGTAAGATTTTAAATTTCAATTATATAAATTGGTATGAACGAGACGCTCCCCGCCAGGGGCTAGGTGACGCCGGGCCGAAGGCCCGGTCGCCAGCTAGGTATAATAATAAAAAAACTTGGAGCAAAGATATAGGTATAAAATTAATAGAAGAAATAAAACAAATTGAGTTTTGAATTCAAAACTCAATTTTGTTTTATTTCTTTTTTTGTGAAACCTACTCTCATATCTCTCTCAAGTTTTATTATTATCCCAGGTAACACACAATATCCTCAGAATATTCTAAGAAGATTTAAATGTCCGCAGAATATCCGCAGAATATTCTTAGGATGTTGTGGTTACCTGGGATACTACTGGAAGATGAACTTTGAATTCTTTGTTTTTATGAATAATAAGCTGACGTGTTCTGGTGTGACCATCCACTTGACTTTACCATACAACCTGGCCCCTAAAATTATTTATAATCATGTAGGGGGGGGGGGTAGTTTTTGCATTTTTATACTTCTGGTGTCCCACTGATTATGTATACATAATTTGGTTGAGTTTGCTCAAACGGCCTAGATTTTTAATTTTTAACCACCTCCACCCCCGATTAATATTGGGTCGATATGCACCAAAATCTAATCAGCTCTTAATCTCAATGGACCAAAACTATGTGTGAAATTTGGTTTCGATATTCACACTAGTTTTGGTAACGCACAGACTCAACGGACAGCAGACAACCAGACAGACTAACAGACACTTTGACAAAAGAATTATTATCTCTAAAAATATAATTTTTTTGATGTTTACTTATTAGAGTTGTTTTTATAGAGCGAAATGCCATGTTTTAGCTCAATTTTTTTAATCAAAATAGTTTAAGCCGTTTTTGAGATATTTCGAAAAAAAGAAGAAAAAAAACCCACTTTTTTCATGCTCGATTACAATACTTGACCATACCCTGTATGGTAAAGTAAAAAATATAAATACATAGAGGTGGATAGGAGGAAGAATGGGAGATATACGTAATTCGATTAATTTATTTTCATTAGTGGATGTCATTCATCTTGATTATCCATGCCCCCCCCCCACCTATTGCAAGCCCTGGCATATATCCGCCTCGCCCCTCTTCTCGTGTAGTACCAACTAGTGATGGCATATTTTGTGGTTTAGTGACGTTAGGTCATTAATCATGCAATATATATCCGAGAGTTGGCGAGCAAGCGAGCCTGGCTGGCCTAAATAGTCTCTCCAACTCCGATAGTAATTAGCAAAACAACTACTATTTTCAGATTGATAATTTCCGCCCTCTTCAATCTAGTTCGACCCTCTTTATTTTATTTTACTTTAGAAACATAGTTTCCATTAAGTTTATCCATTTAGTTAATATGAAGTTGTTAACTTTATTTTCAAGTTTCTTCATTAGTTAGAAATTGGAGAGGAAAAGTGAAAACTTTTTCAAACCTCGGTATACTATATTTTCTGAAAATTCCATTGATAAAGGGAGGATTTTTCACCGTAACGTTTTGGGTTTAAATAAACGTTTTAAGATTTTTTTATATAAAAGATTTGTATTTATTTATATTTATATATGTATAACAATCTTGGTCAACTAACCTAAGACATAATTTTTACTTTTCCAACCCCAAAATTTTGACAAAGAACGGAAATTAGAAAAAAAAGGAGAATTTATCTCGAAACGATTGGACTTGTTCAAATAAACGTTATCAGATTGTTTTTACTTTACAATACAGGGTTATGGTCAAGTATTGTAATCGTGCATGAAAAAAGTGTTTTTTTCTTCTTTTTTCCGAAATATCTCAAAAACTGTTGGAACTATTTTGATTAAAAAAATTGAACGAAACCATGGCATTTCGCTCTACAAAAAAGCTCCAATAAGTGAACATCGAAAAAATTATATTTTTCGAGATAACAATTGTTTTGTCAAAATGTCTGTTATTCTGGTTATCCGTTAGTCTGTGCATTTTTCAAATTTTTGTGGAGGATCTAGCTCAAAAACTAGTCTGAATACCGAAACAAAATTTCACACGTAGTTTTGGTCCATTGAGATTAAGAGCTGATAAGATTTTGATGCATATCGACCCAAAATTAAGGGAGTGGAGGGGGGATTAAAAATTAAAAATCCAGGCCATTTGAGCAAATTCAACCAAATTTTGGATACATAATCAGTGGGACCCCAGAAATCTAAAAATGCAAAAACTATCCCCCCAAAATGGTTGTAGGGTCAAAAAATAAAAATTTAAGCCCTTGTACCAAACTCAACCAAATTAAAATTACGTGATTATAAAGGTCAATAAGCATAGATAAAAACATAGTCTTAGTTTTTTACTGATAACTCGGGTTCTAATTGAGCTACAAACAAGTGGTAATTTGAAAATCAAAGAGGAAACTGTTTTCTATTACGGTGATAAAATATTTTGATTGCAAATATTGCTGTTTAATATCTAATGGGACTCGAAAATAGGTCAAAATGGCCTTTTTCGTCAATTTAACCGATAATATCTCGAAAATCTGACCTGTTGTAAAAAATCGAGAAATTGTATGAAAATCAGCTTATGAAACTCTACTGGAAGCCATTGTTAGGTTTACGGGTACAAATTTTTGTCGACCTGTGTTATTATTAGTAACCATAGTGCTGAAGACATGGAAGAATCGACTTAAAACCAGATCTCACTTTTCAAAATAGTTAGTTTTTTTAATTAAACTAATTATTAACAGGTGGTTGAATAAAAATGAATCATGTGTTTGATTAAAATAAAAAATAAGCTGACGTGTTCTGATGTGGCCATCCACTTGACTTTACCATACACCCTGGCCCCTCACTTACATTAATATTTAATAAAATTAATTATAATCATGTAGGGAGGGGGTTTAGTTTTTGCATTTTTGAACTTCTGGGGACCCACTGATTATGTATACAAAATTTGGTACAAGAGCCAAGATATTCATTTTTTGACCCTCCCCCCCCCCATTTTGAACGGTTAGTTTTTGCATTTTTACACTTCTGGAGACTCACTGATTATGTATACAAAATTTGGTTGAGTTTGCTCAAACGACCTAGATTTTTTATTTTTAACCCCCCCCCTCCACCCCCCTTAATTTTAGGTCGATATGCACCAAAATCTAATCAGCTCTTAATCTCAATGGACCAAAACTACGTGTGAAATTTGTTTTTGAATTTCCCACTAGTTTTTTAGCTAGCTCGTCCACAAAATTTGGTAACGCACAGACTAACAGAAATTTTGACAAAAAAATTATTATCTCGAAAAATATAATTTTTTTGATGTCCATTTATTAGGGCTTTTTTGTAGAGCAAAATTCCACGGTTTCGCTCAATTTTTTTAATCGAAATAGTTTCAGCTGTTTTTGAGAAATTTTGAAAAAAAAGAAGGAAAAAAAACACTTTTTTCATGCACGATTACAATACTTGACCATACCCTGTATGGTATAGTAAAAAAATAAAAAATAAAAAAAATATTGAGCGAAGATAAGCCCTCCAGGTAGTATTTGATTTAAGCTAGAAAATGGGGCCAAAGTTAGGCGGATGGACAAAGTTACCCAGAATGACTGTAATTCACAATGAATTAAGTAAACATTTAAATTTCTTTTAAATTATAAAGAAATCCCGTGAGAGTGATTAAATCGTTTAGACAGTACATAATGTAGTGTCGGTTGGGGATGTCTCTCTCTTTACTATTAAGCTAAGTGCAATCGATAATCCCTAAAGCATTGCATTCGAATATACATATCGTAGATGAATTCGAATTGAGGTGGCTAATATAAAGAAAAATTCAATTTTTGATAAGGTGGTTCCCTTTTCGAAAAGGACGGGTAGTATTGATGGATATTGTGTGTGTGAATGGCAGGGCGGTTTGTCACATACCCCCTAGACAACCATCAATTGAATTACATTGAATTATTTTACGTTCTTAGCCTCTGACCCGAAAAGACAGACGTTATTTGTTTGACTCATATGTTTGTGTGTAAGAATGTTATATGTATGTAAAGTTTTGCTTTGTGAAAATATCCTATTTTTAACCGACTTCAAAAAAAGGAAGAGGTTCTCTATTCGACTGAATTTTTTTTTTGTGCCTAGTTACCTCATATCTCCGCCAATTGTAAACCGATTTTGAAATTTTTTTTGCATTTAGTCCAGTCTACGTTCCGATTAGTCCCATTTTTTTTTCATAGGTATTAGACCTTTTTTGTTAGGTTTGTTCAGGGCTAACTTCTTTGTTTATGAACCGATTTCGATGATTCTTTTTTTTATTGGAAAGGGGGTATATTAGGGATGGTGCAATATTAATTTGGTCAAGTTCTGATGATATGATCACTATTAATAACATCACTAAAAAGAGAAAAATAAAAATTTTTAAGAAAAAAATAAAACCGACTTCAAAAAAATTAAATACACTAAAAGGTATAAAATAATTATCTTATTTAGTTACAACTAAACGACGAAATATTAACATGAAATTACTTTTTGAAGTCGGTGCCAAACAATCTATACCTATAAGCGAGCGTAGCCGCCAAACGTACTAAGGGCCGGTTGTATTTCGCAAAGTAAATGCTTTTTACCACTAACCAAAGGTAGATGGTAAATGGAGGGGCTAGGATGGCCAATCAGATGACAGGCATTGAAAGTTCCTGTCATCTGATTGGCCATCCCAGCCCCTCCATTTACCATCTACCTTGGTTAGCATTTACTTTGCGTCATGCAACCGGCCCTTAGTACGTATGGCGGGTACGCTCGCTTATAGGTATAGTTTGTTTGGCACCGACTTCAAAAAGTAATTTCATGTTAATATTTCGTCGTTTAGTTGCAACTAAACAAGATAATAATTATTTTATACCTTTTAGTGTATTTAATTTTTTTGAAGTCGGTTTTATTTTTTCTTAAAATTTTTATAAAGCATCATTTTATAAATGATGGACCATTTCGTTCTTAAACTTGCGAAACCTCTAAACCAGGGGTTCCCAGCCTTTTTATAGTACCGTACCTGTACGTTGTAAACAATTCGATGACGTACCGGTAGACCAAAAATTTTGAAATGGGCAATAAATTTTGACCTATTTTCGAGTCCCATTAAATATTAAACAGCAATATTTGAAATCAAAATATTTTGTTGACGTAATAGAAAACAGCTTCCTTTTTGATTTTCAAATTACCACTTGATTTTAGCTCAATTAGAACTCGAGTTATAACTAAAAAAATTAAAACTACGTGATTATAAAGGATAATAAACATATGGTCTTTGTTTTTTAGTTATAACGTGAGTTCTAATTGAGTTACAAACAAGTGGTAATTTATTAGTTGAAAGTCGAAAAACAATTTTTAAATATAAAGTGCGAATTCTCTCAATATATCAAATATTATTATAGATATGTTGACGAGGTGATTGTCTTATGGACAGGGACTGAAAGAATTCTCAATAAATTCATAAAACATATAAATTCATTATATGAAAAAAATCAAATTTACCGTAGAAAAAGAAAAAGAAAAAACATTAAATTATTTAGACCTTAAAATTAAAATTGAAAAAAATAAACACACATTCGAAATTTATAGGAAAGAGACATCTACAGATACCGTAATTCACAACATGGTTGTCGACCAATGTCACATAAATTAGAAGCATTCCATTCAATGATCCACCGTTTAAATAGTATCCCATTAAAGAAAGAGCATTTTTTAACAGAACTAGAGATAATTAAAGAAATAGCTATGAATAATGGTTATGAAAGCAATTTAATAGATCAAATATTAAAAGGTAAAATTCAAAAATCAAATTTAAATTTAATCTATTCACAAAATTCCCAAATTAAAGATCTGCCAAAACTAATATTACCATATTATGGTAAGATGTCCGAAAAAATAAAACATAAATTAAAATCTTTAGGGTACGCGACAATCTTTAGATCACCATATACATTAGGAAGTGAATTAAGTCAAATTAAAGATAAAATTCCGGAAAATGAAAAATCCGGTGTATATAAATTGACATGCCAAGATTGCAATTCAACTTGTATATAGTAGGAAAAACAGAAAGAAATTTCTCCATTAGGATCAATGAACACAAGACGGCCTACAAATTAAAATTTAAAATTATGCATTTGCAGAGCATTTAAATGCTAATAATCATAGTTTTCCAGATCAATCCAAAATTAAATTGATCAAAGAAGTCAATGACCCCTTAATTCTTTCTTTAAAAGAATCCATAGAAATTTTAAATTCCTTGGAAAAAAGCCCACTTGAATCTT
The DNA here is from genome assembly GCA_024734495.1 of Forficula auricularia. Lineage (NCBI taxonomy): Eukaryota > Metazoa > Arthropoda > Insecta > Dermaptera > Forficulidae > Forficula > Forficula auricularia. The sequence goes on along the minus strand of JALMQS010000153.1, from coordinate 5,909,718 downwards.
TAAATGAAAAAATAATTTTTAAGAAAAAATAAAAACCGACTTCTAAAAATTAAATGCAACAAATAAAATACACTAAAAGGTATAAAATAATTATTATCTTATTTAGTTACAACTAAACGACGAAATATTAACATGAAATTACTTTTTGAAGTCGGTACCAAACAAACTATACCTATAAGCGAGCGTACCCGCCAAACGTACTAAGTAAGATCCGTCGAGTTCGATTCATAAAAGGTATATGTTTGGCACCAACTTCAAAAAGTAATTTCATGTTAATATTTCGTCGTTTAGTTGTAACTAAATAAGATAATAATTATTTTATACCTTTTAGTGTATTTTATTTGTTGCATTTAATTTTTTGAAGTCGGTTTTATTTTTTTCTTAAAAATTATTTTTATTTTTCTCTTTTTAGTGATGTTATTAATAGTGATCATATCATCAGAACTTTACCAAATTAATATGACACCATCCCTAAGACACCCCCTTTCGGATAAAAAAAGAACCATCGAAATCGGTTCATAAACAAAGAGGTTAGGTCTAAACAAACCTAATAAAAAAGGTCTAATACCTATGAAAAAAAAACGAAAAAAAATCGGACCAATCGGAAGCTAGACTGGACCCAATGCAAAAAAAATTTTCAAAATCGGTTGACAATTGGCGGAGATATGAGGTAACATAAAAAAAAATCAGTCGAATAGAGAACCTCCTCCTCCTTTTTTGAAGTCGGTTAAAAACTATAAATTATCAATGACCCATTTTTAAAAGCATTCCATTCATTCAGGTAAAACTCTTTACAAAAAGCCTAAACAAAAGAGTAACCCAGATATTGCTCCATTTACATTCTAATCCCCAAGAGGAAACATGAAGAAAAAGACAAATTTTCAAAATTTTCAATGTATAAATCTTAATTTGTAACTAATTTGTAACTAAATAATGAAATATTTGTGATAGAGTGATGATGAAGGCAATGCCTTCGAAACAATAGTCTCTAGAAATAATTAAAAATTATTTTATTTAAAAACAGAAGACTCTCTCATTTTATTTTTAACCTAAAATAAAAAAAAAGTGGTAATTTGAAAATCAAAGAGGAAACTGTTTTTTATTATGTCAACAAAATCTTGTGATTTCAAATATTGCTGTCTAATATCTAATGAGTCTCGAAAATAGGTCAAAATGGCCTTTTTCTCGTTTATTATAATTATAACCTCTACAAAAGCAAACTTTATATGGAATATAGGTATTTTTCCTTTATTTTGAAGCACAATGAATAGAAAAATCATGAAATAAATCTTAGGACAAGGAAAAAAAAATTGTCGACCTGTTTAATGAATTTTTATAATTTCACAGTTGTTGTGTGATATTCCTAGAATAAACGCCGACCCTATTTTTTTTGAAAATTTCTAATTCAAGTTTCATTATAGAAAAGGACAATATGTTATATTGAAGGATATTGTGTGAATGGTAGGGTGTTTCGCGTCACACCTAACCAATCATCCTTAAAGAATACATACTATAGAATAAATTGAATAATTCCATTATTATATATATCGAATGTTTAAGTAGGTCGTTAATTAATCATTCACAAGGGCTTTTCTAGGCGTTAATGAACCTCCCAGTGGGGAAGATTAGTAACTAGACAAGACCTTGGAGAGTTCACCATCTCCTTCAAACGACAATTACTTAATAGACAGATATTTTATTAAAATAATTGATTTATCTTTTTTTTCGAGGAATTTCATTTTTCATTTTGATTAATCAGCAATCAATATTTTATTAATTTACGAGCTATGCAATGTAATGGTTTTGTTTTATACCCCTCTCTTTTCCCCATTAATCTAATCGATACCTGCGGGTAATCAGCCAAATCAGATCCATCAAGGATAAATAAGAAACAAAAGATTATAAAGGAGGTGATAATAATATGGCCTGCTGTTTTTATCTGTTATAAAAACAATTACTCGGTTAATAGAGCTCGGTATATTGATTTCACTAAAAGATTTCTTTTGGATTAAATTAAGATCCCCATGAGGTGGACGTGTGAACTCGTTGTTGATATCACATTTTAATTAGGTAAGGTCAGGTGGGGTAACTGGGGGCGGGGGCGACTGGGCCAGGGGTCCTGTAACCCTAGAGCTTTTTAATTTTACCGCATTTTTTTAGCGCAATTCACTTTTTCATATTGGTCGGAAATTTTCAGTGTTCCTGAATTAGAGAAATTTCTTTAAGTTTATTTTATACTTAAGTAATTAGTTAATTTTATACTTAAGTACTTAGTTAATTTACTTATTTACTTATTTACCTAGTTATGTGCTTACTTCTTACCTAGTTGCCTTACCCAGTTCCTTGAAAATATTGAGACTTGAGTAAGTACTTAATTAAGGCTTTCTTAAGCATAAGGAACTTATTTAATTTTATTTCAATGGGTAAAATGAAATTATTTTGTTTACTTGTTTGATTTATGATACTTTTTTTGTATTTTCTGTAATAAAAATCGATTGTAAAAATTATACTTGGCGTTTAAACTTATCTACCTTAAAAAATTCAATAGAATAAAAAAAATAGAGGTCTTGGTGCAACTGGGCCAGCCTAGTCAGGGCCCAATTACCCCGAATCGCTTACATCTTTGATTATTTTTAATCCATATACAAATGAGACTAATTCTACCTACGGCCAGGGCCTTGAGGGATAGGGGAACATGTCCAACTGCTCAAAAGATGTTAAAAATTAAAAAAACAGCAAATAGGCTGGACTGGTCCAATTACCCCACAACGCGTTTAACTGGGCCAACCGCAAAACTTTACATTCAACTTGAGATAATTCCAAAATTTTGAATAATCAAATGTTGAAAGTATCATGATTATTTGAAGAAAATTTTATCTTTCAATTAATATAGTCACGAGATCTATAAATTGTGAGGAAGCTTAGTTATAGACTAAAATATGGAGTACTATCCTTGGGAAAACAAAAGAAGCTTGCCCAGTTACCCCACCTGACCTTATGTGATGAAGAGTTCTTGAAAATGGTTAAAAAAATAATAAAAACAATTCATATTTTAATTTTTTGAGGGCGTTTAAGCGACTACAAAAATATATGAGAAAAATTTCCGTACCAATTTTGACATATGCGGCCGAAACAAGAACGTACACCGCAAAAACAAGAGACATATTGGAAGTTTGTGAGGTGAAATCGTTACGCAGAATTGCGGGTAAAGCAAGGATGGACAGGGTAAAAAATGAAGATATTAGGGAAAAGTGCAATATACAAAAAGTCAGCTTATGGGTCCAAAGGAGAAGAACAGAATGGAGTGCACACGTATTTTTTTTTTTTTTTTTTTTTTTTAATGATATTGATGTGAGAAGGAGATACACCAGAAGGTGGATCCCCTAAAGGCCTGTATGGGCTGGCCCCTCCATCGTGAAAAGAACAGAGCAGAAGGAAAAGAAGCCGGGATCACGAGCCAATCTCAGAAACTTTGATACAATTCAATATCCAATTTACTAAGGTTTTAGGGGCTTCGAATGAACGAAGACCGGCTGCTGAGGAAGGTACATGACAACAACCCAACAGGAAAAAGAAGACGAGACCGTCCAAGAAAACAATGGAAAGACGCTCTGGAATAAACAGGCTCTTAGGCTAACAATAAGAAAAAGAAGAAGAAAAAAAAACTGAAATCACAAAGAGAAACAAAGAGGTTGTCCTCTGCTTGATGCAAATAAACATACACACATATATATCGAGATGATATATCTGTATATATATTATTTATTTGTTTGAGACTTTATCGGAAATCAGGAACGCCTCAGAAGAAGATGCTCTAAATCTGTATTTTAAACTACGCTTAAAATACGCAACAGCGAACAAAAATATTTGGTTCAACAAAACTTGTCTTTCTGAAAATATAACTCCAAAATATGTACAGATCAAGACAAAAAATCGTTCAGCAATCGCCTCAAAAGTCGTTCAGGATAGCCGGAAAAAATGGGTAAGCCTGGAAATTAATAAACATTATTCATTAAGGGACACATTCAAATATTATCTATATGAAATCGACACTAGGTTGAAGAAAAAACCCTTCTTTTGTCAGCCTTTTTAAGGAGAAAGGAGAAAGGGAAACATATTGTTATATTTGAATGTGAACCGAATAGAATGTCTTGATTAGATCCTAGCCGACCAGCAGTGACGAAGGAACACCAAGTTTTCAATATCCATATGATATTGACTCCATGAAAAACATTTATAATTGAAGAAAGACTGATGATGAAGACCAAGTCTTCGAAACTATAGTCTCAAACAAATAAATAATATATATACAGATATATCATCTCGATATATATATGTGTGTATGTTTATTTGCATCAAGCAGAGGACAACCTCTTTGTTTCTCTTTGTGAATCAACAACTCTGCTACTCTCGGCAAAACAAAAACTTTTCAATTAATTCAAAACTGAAATCATGAAGAAAATCAAAGATTTGCCATTATCTTCTAAAACAGTACAAGATAGAACTGGTAGAAAGTCTTCAAATGTAACATGCAATTAATCAACTGGGTTTATCACTTGCTATGGATGAGTCTTGTGACATAAAAGACACGGCACAAGCTACCATTTTCGCCAGGTCTATGTCGTCCCAAGGTCCAAAAGAAGAACTGCTAGGATTGGTGCCGTTCTCAGGGCAAACTCGTGGAGAAGATATAGCAAATAAATATAATAAAAAGTAAAGTAAGAGGTCAACTAACAAATAAAAATCTGGGACATTTAGAGAGGTCAAACAGCTGGCGGGGGACAGAGCCGAGTGGAGACGGGTGGTTGCGTCAAACCAGTCTTAGAACTGTATACTCAATGATGATAATGATATTCAATAGTTATAGTTATTTGATGATTATTTTTTTATTCTAGCAGAGTTAGCTAAAATACTTTAATATGTTTTGTGTGAAACATTTGTATGTTTTTATATGAATAAATATTATTTCATATTTTAAAGCTATTTATTTTAAATCAAAAATCAAATTTATATACCTAATCCTAATCTAATACCATAATATTGAAACAAAAATTTTAGTGGCTCTTTAAAAACTGGGAAATTTTGTAAATTGTAACTTTTGGCTCTTCCGTCTCAAAAGGTTGCCGACTCCTGCCCTAGCCCATCGTAAATCTGTCTCCGCCCTTTCCCTTTTTTATAGATATTACCATGACTTTTGTTCTGACGAGATAAAATCAATAATCCCACCAAAGGCTTCATTTGGGCGAAATACACGATTTCCTAAGATTCAACACCCCTACGCGCTTAAATTGGATACTAATCGAACAAACGCATTCGCCAATTCGTTTGTCCCTATGACATCTAGAGACCGGAACTCTCTTCCCAGCAACTTATAACCTTCAATCTTCCAAGACCCGCATCCACAGATACCTTCGACTCCGACCCAATCCCCAAATCTCTTCTTATCTTCACGATACAAGGGTCCAATGCGGACTACAGAGGTTGTACCTTTTTGGTGCAACTTCTTCTTGTATCAATTATATATATATATATATATATATATATATATATATATATATATATATATATATATATGTCATAGAGGTTTTCGGGTTCTCCGCGTGGGTTTGAGAGTTTTACTCGACGTTTCGGCTCTCCTTTTGGAGCCACTTTCAAGAGAGGGTGGGCGGTCTACGTGGTCTTAACCTTGTAGTCAAGGTTCGTTTTCAGGGTGTCTTCCGAGTGAATTTATTCAGTCGTAAGGTTGGGTAGATTTGGATATTTAGGAAGTTTTGGGTGTTGTTGTTGCTTGACAGGTGTCAATAACTTACACACCCAAAACTTGCTAAATATCCAAATCTACCCAACCTTCCGACTGAAGAATTTCACTCGGAAGACACCCTGCAAAACGAACCTTGGACTACAAGGTTAAGACCACGTAGACCACCCACCCCCTCTCTTGAAAGTGGCTCCAAAAGGAGAGCCGAAACGTCGAGTAAAACTCTCAAACCCACGCGGAGAAACCCGAAAAACCTCTAATGACATAGAACCTATCCGCGGAAGCCTCACTGAACATATATATAATAATTCTATGATTTTTCCTGGAAATATCCCGACTCTTCCCCTTCAATCCATAATCGATCAATGTTGAATTTTGTATAGTGGGAAAAAATCCCTGCCATTTCCATTCGTTTTAATTTATTTCTCAATTTGACTTTTTATTTTTATTTTTAATGGAAATCATTCCTCTCTTTAATTTGCAAATATTTCTCCACAGTTAGTTTAATTTAGTGAGAGAGAGAGATAGAGCAATATGGATTTGCCACTCAATACTTTTATAAATAAAAAAAAAATCAATGAGTAACGCTAATGGTCTGGTCAAGAAGGAATGGAAGGTTGCAAAATCAAAAATTCAATTGGACGAAGGACCCATGAGAACTTGTCAGAAGGCCGCATTATTGGGAACTGCGAACATTGTTCAAAAATTTTTGAGTCTCCAGTAAACCACCCAGTGTCATGCATTGATTTCAATCTATAAAGCTGGACTTTCATTAAATTCCTTTGTAAATATTGTATATATAACAACCTTTGTACATAAATTGTTGCCTTGGGTAAATACCCCGGCAACTTTGTAAAAACAAAAAGTAAAATAAACATAATAATAATAAAACTAAAGATTTGAGCATCTTTTTTTTGAAAATAGTTGGAATGTTTTGCAAAAATTAAGCTCGGGTTCAGATTAACCAAGATGTATTTTAAAAGAAAAAGAATTCAGTCTTTAGGACAAATTCTAAGATTTTAGTAGAAAAATTATTTAAATTGCGATATCAGAGGGGATTCATCCCCTCAGGAGTCGAACCTGAGAACTAACATGCTTTCCGGGCAGTCAGCTCACACCCTCGAAACAAAAAACATCACTCTGAATCGCAATATATTATATATTTTTTGAAAAACATTCCAACAATTTTCAAAAAAAGATGCTCAAATCTTTAGTTTTATATTTAAAAAAGAGGACTTGTATGAAAAACTTTTTTTCACTTTAAGCTAAATTTTTTAATTCCCGTTATAGAATACTGGCGTAAAATAATTCTGTGCTTATATTATACTAGATGTGCCGGTTAATAATGTCCTTTTTTCGGCATGAGGAAAACACAAATTTTTTCAGAACTGGCAAAAGTGGTTTATTCAAAGTATGCACCATCGGATTCTACACCTTTTGACCAACGATCCGGCAAATTGTGTATCCCCTCCCAGTAGAATTTCTCCCCTTTCGAGGCGAGCCAAGATTCGAGCCATTTTGCCACTTCTTCGTAATTAGCGAAGTGCTGGTTAGCCAATCCGTGTGCCATTGACCTAAAGAGATGGTAATCCGATGGAGCGAGGTCTGGAGAGTAGGGCGGGTGGGGTAGGGCCTCCCATTCGAGCGCTTTGATGGTTTCTTTCGTCGATTTGGCGGTGTTCGACGAAGCGTTGTCGTGGAGCAAAATGACACGTCCATGTCTTCGAGCCCATTGCGGCCGTTTTTCGATCAATGCATGATTCAAATTGATCAATTGTTGTCTGTAGTGCATTCCTTGCGATTGGCGCGGATCTTCTGCCAGCAAGTCCTCCAGGTCAGCATCCTCAAACTTTTTCGGCTGTCCAGGGCGCTCCTTGCCGTTCACATCAAAATCACCACTTCGAAACCGTCCAAACCAACGTTGGCAGATTTTTTTTCAGATGGAGCATGGTCCCCATAAACTCCCCCGAGAATACGAGCCGTTTCCGCAGCCGATTTCTTCATTAAAAAATAGTGCAACATCACCTCCCGCAAATGCTCTTTTTCGTCACAAAATCCGCCATGTTTACAAGCCAATATCTCATACACAAATGAACCGAATGTTGACATGTTATATGCCGTTTGAAAGGTGATTACCAACACTATAAAACCAAAAAAATATTTGGATGAGTTTGGTGGAAAAATACCGAAATGCCATCTGTTAGAAAAAAGGGACATTATTAACCAGAACACCTAGTAATACTTTTGAGATTCAGAGAGAGGTTTTTTGTCTCGAGGAGATCTTGATATTTTGGGTGGTGCACTTTGTTGAGTATTTTCCTTTTTCGGTTCCAAGGGTTCTGTACCCCCTCCGCCGCTATCCGAGAGACCTTTTATTTGCAACGATTAGGCTGCCTTAAGTAATGCTCCAAATTGATCTTCCAAGATATTCACCTCGCCTCTGTTCATATAGTCCATCATTGCATTTAATTCTTGAAATTTTACATCTTTCAATATCACAATGGGATGTTTTTCGTAATGTTGACTTAATAATGCCACGAAATATGGACTGAAAACCAAAAGGACGACTTTGTGGGCCTTCAAGTATTGGCCCTCTGCGGCTAGGGTACAATCGACGAGTTCCGCTTTCTAGTAGGGCAGGGGTTCCCAACCTTTTTGCACCTGCGTACCACTTGACTTTTTGAGAAATTTTGGCGTACCACCAAACCTAAATATTTTAATAAACGTATAATATTTACTCTTCTAAAAGTGTTCAAAGGTTTTTTTGAATTAAATTCCTGAGAAAACTTCATATTTAATGGTTAGATATTTGTTTATTTATAACATGCTTATAATAAAGGAGAAATAAAATGATATTAATTTACAGTTTTATTTATTACCCATAGGTCTAAAAACATATAAATAAAAAATTAGTACAAACTCAGCAAAAATTAATCATCATACAAAATATACTTTTATAGTATTTAGTGCGAAACTTGTTGTTATTTGTCTGTGATTAAAATATCAACATTAGGAGTAATGGAACATATCTTCACTCTTAAGTCCTCTTCAACACTTATTCTGCTTATATGTTTATTTTTTATGTACAAGAGATCAGAAAATCCACTCTCAAACAAGTAACTCGTAACAAATGGCATCAAAAATAGCAGAGCTTGCTGGAAGATCAAAGAGGGTACTCGGTTTTACATCCGATCCAGAAGTTAATCAAAGATTTCTCTTTAAAATAATCTTTCATGGAACTATCTTCTGTAAGATCGATAAAACTTTCTTTTAGTTCTAATTCATTTGGTGAGGTTCCCGAAAAAGGTTTTCTGATCCAGTCCACTTTTGAATAATCTTCAGAGAAATACTTCTTAAAGCTTTTTTGAAGGCCTTTCAAGTGAACAGTGATATCTGCTACCACATCTGGTTTTGGAGTTATTTCATTTTCTTCAAAAAATGATGATAGAGTGGGAAATGCAAATAAATTCTCCTCCTGTATTTGTAGAACAAAACAGGACCAACTTTCTCTTGAAGGAGTTTATTTTGTCACTGGCTGTGAAGGCTGTTGTACACGCGTACCATCTGAAACGTTCCCGCGTACCACCAGTGGTACCGTCACCAGTACTCGTACCGGTTGGGAACCCCTGTAGTAGGGTATCGAAAACGGGGACCAGAGTGCTTTGTTGATTGTTCCATCTTAAACAGAATTGTTGATCTGTTGTACCCATGATCTTTGGCACTGGGTGTTAATTCTAAGCTTCAATTCAAGGGCACAGTAGAACCAGAAGGGACTCTCTGCTCTTTTGACAGTTCCAGATTTTTATGCCCCCCGAACCTAATTTTCTGCTGGCGCTCATTGTAGAGGTCCTGGCTGACTTTGCCTCATTTTGAACTAATATTAAAAACAAATTCCATTTATTAATTCAATAGTTTTTAAAATTATCTTATAAAACAATGAACACTAAAAAAATTAAAAAATAATCTGACAAAAACATTAATAAGTACAAAATGCAATGGTCTGTCAACATTTATAGGGGTGCCTCTTCTTGTTTCGAGTCGCATACTATCGCATAAAAATGAAAAAAAGGCTAGTATCAAAGCTGGTCTGAGAAATAGAAAAGTAAAATGAATTTATTTTAAGATAATTTCAAATTAAAAAGCAAACATACTATATTTTTATAAGGGGGAGGTAATTGAATCGCCTCCCGGACTACTCTCTTGCTTATACAGGGTCGATTAAGGATAAGCTAGGGGCCCCAAATTATATTTGTGTAGCCCCAAAAACGAATAAAATTAATATAATTTCATACTTTTATATAAAACTTGTTTGAAAAGTAAAAAACTTTTTCCAAGAATCTCAATACTCTCTGACTAGAGACGATCTAATAATATTAATGGATAAAATTACTAAAATAATAATATTAATAGACTGATGAAGAGGGCAAAGAAACTATAATTGCCTCCTTCAATATATAAAAATTCTGCTACCCTCGGCACAAAAACTTTCAATTTAATAATATTTGCATTTGGGGACCGTGACGTCTAGAGTTAGAAAGCAAAAACCTAAAAGCGGGACGTCTGGTCACCTTATCATATGCGAATAGACCACCTAAAAGTTTCAAAAAAAACCTCCATTTATTTTTCGAACTAAAATTTCAAATGTTGTTTGATTACTTTTGACAAATTTATAGGCTAAAACTAACATTATTTAACTATTAATTTAACAATCATTAAATAGTGACAATCGGTTGTTTTTAAAATTGTTCATATTCATTAAACATCATTTAGAGCTTATGCTACAGCCTCCTATGGCTTGATTTGTTACTTTTATCTGGACATTTAGAAATATGGAACGTCAAGATCAAAGGTGCCGACAGAAAGAGTCCCTAACTACAGCGGTCGGGGAACCGGGGTAAATTAGCCCAAATGGGGTAACAATGAAAATATCGGGGGTAATAAGGACATTTTTTTAAATTTTCTATTTCATAAACTATTATAGTATTTTAGTTTGAATTATGTTAATGTTTACAATTTTTATTTATTTACAGATATTTTTTCATGTAAATTCCAATTTATTCAATAAATAATAAATAATATACATTTATAAAACTAAAGATTTGAACATCTTTTTTTGAAAATAGTTGGAATGTTTTTCAAAAATCAGCTCGGGTTCAAATTAACCAATGTATTATATTTTAAAAGAGAAAGAATTCAATCTCTTAGGACAAATTTAAGATTTTAGTAGAAATATTATTAAATTTCGATATCAGAGGGGGATTCATCCCTCAGGAGTCGAACTTGAGAACTAACATGCTTTCCGGTCAGTCAGTCAATCAGCTCACACCCTGGAGACAAAAATCTCTCGCCGATAGTAATTTTTTCAAATTTGAATCTTATTTAGTTTACGAGTATATTGCTCTGATAGACTGAAGGACGTTGTTGTTACACTGTTAAAAAAAATTTTAAATTTACTATATGTTTTTACTGTGAATTGACTGCCCGGAAAGCATGTTAGTTCTCAGGTTCGACTCCTGAGGGATGAATCCCCTTTGATATCGCAATTTAATGATATTTCTACTAAAATCTTAGAATTTGTCCTAAAGATTGAATTCTTTCTCTTTTAATATACATTTACCTTACTATTTGTTGCTTTACAGAATGTAGGGGTAACAGTAACCTACGAAAAAATATTTTGGGGCAATGGCTAAAAAGTTCCCCGATCTCTGCCCTACTGGTTGTACTTTGCTTAGAGTAAATGAAGCTTGCTGGGATCTTCAGAGAGGTGCATGTGTAACTGAAGGTTCTTTGAGAACTTCTGGGCTTTGTTGGCGCCGAAACATGTGTATTTTTTATCAAGCAGAGGACAACCTCTTTGTTTCTCTTTATGATTCAACAGCTTTTTCTTCTCATGTTAGTTTAGTTTTCAATATATAAACGAAAAGAAATAAAGGCATATATAGGAAGAAAAAAATGAAACTAAAAGAATTGATTTAGAGGAATCGGATATATCAGATATTTGGTTAGTGCTAGAGGGTATGGGGTAAGAATCGAAAAACATATCCACTCTGCGCTATACACAAGTGAAATCGGGTTGACTTTTGCCTTGAAGGGTAGATTCGATTGGGGGGATAAAAAAATCCCCGTCAAAATCGCTAAAATATCAAACAAAATAATATATAGCAACGGTTGGCAAATTGCGGCTCGCGAGCCTCGTTCGGCTCTTCAAGCGTTTTATTGTAGCTCAACTAATAATTAAAAAGTAGGTGTTATTTTTTTTTTATTTTATAAGTGTATAGACTAGGGATGTTCCGGAGCTTCGACTCCGATTCCGAAAGGTCGGAACTTCCGATTGATTTTACACCTCCGGCTCCGATAATTTTGAATTCGAGGCTATAAGGAAGTTTTGATACTTTTACAGTTAAAATTTTTAATTAAGCATATTTTTCTATTGTTGTATGTTATTCTACTTACGTATTGTATTATTATTTATTTGCAACGAGATTTTCTCTGGAGAGAGACGGACTGGTAGAAATTTTATTGTATGTAATGAAAGGCAGCCCAGAGGTAGGGAAAGAAAAAATTAGCAATAAGGTGTAATTTATTGGAACCCTTCTCCTCTTTCAAACCGACGCCTGTGATTTTCCTCAGGTTAGCAGAGGGTCAATGAAGGAGGAAACATTTTATTTGTTTCATTCATTGACCCTTTGAAACCCTGAAGAAGGAGGGAAAATCCTATGAAACGTCCGTTTGAAAGGAAAGGAGGAAGGATTCCAATAAATTACACCTTATTTGATATGTGTTAATTTTTTCTTTCCTCACTACCCCTGGGCCGCCTTCCATTACATTCAATTATTATTATTTATATTTGACTGATTAAAGAGACTGATTACTGAATTGTATTTCTATTATTTCATTAAGCTTGCCCTTAACAGTTAGTTAAATACGAGGGGTGAACCGCGACCTAATATGCTGTACACCTACTTCCACTTGTACTTCCAAATATTTCCAAGTACTTCCAAATATTCCCAAATACTTCCAAATATTTCCAAGTACTTCCAAATAATTCCAAGTACTTCCGAATATTTCCAAGTACTTCCAAAATTCTTCCAATGAGATGTACACCTACTTCCAATCGCGGATCACCCCTCGGTTAAATACATCTCTCACTTCTACTTCGACTCCGCCTCCGACTCTGGTTCCGACTCCGACAAATCAAATTTAAAATCCCCGGTTTCGACTCCTGTTCCGGTAAATCTACCTCCTTAGCATTCCTAGTATAGACGCCGTAACAAATTCATAAACTTCAAAAAGTAAATACAAAAATGTAATAAATATGTAAAAATTGTTAAAATAAATATATTTTGATTCAGAAAAAAACTTTTTTATTTTTATATCAAGAACTTTAAGTTCGCCACCCAATATTTTCAGTTTGGTAATTGCATCATAAAATCTGACCACTCCTGATATATAGGATTATTCATGTCCAGGATTTATAAATTTATTTGACGATGTGTAGGGATCTGGGAAAATATATATATTTTTTTTTTTAATACAATAACATTGTTCGACAAAAAATTTTCCCCGTAAACCTAACATTGGATTCCAGTAGAGTTTTATAAGTTGATTATCATGTGATTTCCCGTTTTTTTTTACAACATGTCAGAGTTTTGAGATATTATTGGTCAAAATGACGAAAAAGGCCATTTTGACCTATTTTCAAGTCCCATTAGATATTAAATAACAATATTTGAAATAAAAAATATTTTGTTGACTTAATAGAAAACAGCTTCGTCTTTGATTTTCAAATTACCACTTGTTTTTAGCTCAATTAGAACTCGAGTTATAACTAAAAAACTAAAACTACGTGATTATAAAGGATAATAAACTTAGATAAAAACATAAGATTTTAGTTTTTTAGTTATAACTCGAGTTCTAATCGAGCTAAAAACAAGTGGTAATTTGAAGTTCAAAGAAGAAGCTGTTTTCACATACGTCAACAAAATATTTTGATTTCAAATATATCTGCTTAATGGGGGTCGGGTAGGCTAGGCGGTAGCATGCCAGCCAGCTAACCAAGAGGACCCGAGTTCGAATCCGACTCGAGGCATCCGGCTAAAATCTGACCCCCGAGGTAGAGACAAATTTAAATAAAATAATTAGTATCGTAAATGGCTTATGGCTAGAAAGGCCGAAAAGCCAAGAAAAAAGAAAAAAAAATATCTGCTTAATATTTAATGAGACTTCGAAAATAGGTCAAAATGGCCTTTTTGGTCATTTTGACCGATAATATCTCAAAACTCTGACGTGTTGTAAAAAATCGGAAAATTGTATCGATAATCAAGCGTAGAAAACTCTACTGGAATCCATTGTTAGGTTTACCGGAAAAAATTTTTGTTTAATTTTTGTCGAGCAGTGTAATTATTCAAAGTATAATGTTTCGTTGATTTAATTTTGACTTTTTCATCAACTCATATTTTGTTTTAAAAGTTATGAAGGAATTCATTTAATATATTTAATCATTAAAATAGTGAGGGAAACCACGATTAGACAATTAATTATTTTTTTTACGACTACATTATAATAAAGAAAAAGTATCTATATTCTTGATATCAAAAATAAAAATCTTCATCTTGGTTGTTAATTTAAGCTTTTTGGTAGGTTTTTGTTAGTTCTCGTTTTTTAATAAAGATAAGAGTAAATAAATATTTTATTTAATATGGATTTACTATGAGTTAACTCATAGTAAATCCATATTAAATAAAATATTTATTTACTCTTATCTTTATTAAAGATGTTCCACCTTGCACCAACACCACAATCCCTACTGATTAGTTCTGTTTTTGTCTCTTTTTGGGGAAGGGGGTTTGTTAACACTTCTTTCCATTTAGAGAGATAGGAAAAGGAAGGGTTGGTTTTGAAATTAGGCTGGAATAAGGAAATCTCTGCGTTACTAAATTAAATATTTTGTTTATTTTTAAAATATTTTTTCTTTTTTTTTTTAGATATTATGGTTAAAAGGGATAGTCAATCCAGGGTTGGGACTAGAAGTATAGGTGTTGAAACCAGTGGTGGTATTTTTGTTATGTGGATGATTCAGATGGTTATATAGATTATAAGGATATAGGGAAGAATGGTATTAATTTAAATACAGTCTGGTTCCTACAAGTTAGTTAATTCAGATATTAATATGTAGGTTTGCATTCATTTGTAGGATCTGGCATTGATTTGTGGAAGTCTGTCTATTTATTACTACTTGGGATTATAGTCTTCTGCCTCCTATGATTAAATCAATTATAAATTTTGTCAAGTCCTAAAGTCCTAGAATTGTAAAAAATTTTATTTAGTTCTCACAAGCAGAGATTAGCTGAGGTAGAGAGAGGTCATACCATCCTTGTTAAGGTTTTGACCAGGTTTCCTTAACAACTTATGGCAAATGCCGGGATGGCTAATGCGTCGCTTGCTCCTGGTATCGGGTTTTTGCGCGGAATTTTTAAATTACTTTTTGTCTTTTGATGGAAATCTATGGTCATGTTATTTGTTAATGAGCATACATTTCTATTTTTTTTTCTTTTCTTTTTTTTTACTTGTTTATTATTTGTTAAATTGTTGTAATTAATTTGTATTGATGTTTGTTAATGTATTGTAGCTAGATTGTATTGATGTTTGGAGGACCTAGCCACGGAGGACCTGTGCCTCTAAGCAGGTCGAGGAATAAAGATTTATTTATTTATTTATTTATTTCTTAGTTCACTGAAAAATTTACATAAAATGAAAAATAAAAGAATAAAAATTAACTATTGTAAAAAATTATTAATTGTCTAGTTTGGTGTCTCTATCTGTATCAGTGATATGAATTTTAATTTATTGAATAGATTTATTCACGAATTTCAAACATTAAAACCGGACTTGCTGAAGAAGTCGAAATTGAACTGATGAAACGTTCAATTTGGATTAATGATTGTTTTTTAAGAAACTGATTTTGTCTACATGAAATATATTTTCAGGTGTTATGTATTTCAAAATATATTCAAACAAGCACGCCTATTTTCAATCAGGGGTCAAAACCAGCTGTTTTCATTGGATTACTGAATTTTAACCCCTTCATTGGCAAAGTGTATTCAACTCTTCAAGATAAATCTCCTCGGGCAACACAACCCACTGCTAAAAAACTAGATAAATGGCTGTTATAGCAGCCTGAATTTCTCTCATGGCTAACAAAGTATACAAACAAACAATGCAAACAATGAAAACGGCTCTCCTAAAGTTTCAAAGACAAAAAATATCGGGCCACAAGTTCAGCCGTTTATAAATTTTATTGAAATATATTATTTAGATTAGAGTATACTAAATTAAATAAATAAATAACCCTTCAGTCTGAGTTTATACGTAATTATTCATCAAGTTAATTATTTTTTAATAAACGATTTTTTCCTTTATTCCCATCGATATGCTTGTCAAAAGTGTAGTGTTCTCGTGCAAAATGACCGAGTTCAAGCTCAGTTTACTGCCTAAATTTAATTGACTATATATTATTATACCTATAGTTAAAATGACGCACATAAATAGGTATAAATTGCACCACTCTACTTCAAGTTCGCCCTTTGGACTAAAAACTTGCGCTTTTAGGTGTACCCAGCTTCAAATTTCGTTGATTTGTGGCTTAGAATTATTGAAATCAGGAAATTTTTAGCCACATTTTAAGATTTAATAACCAAAAAACCCGTTTTTTTTATATATATATAAAATCAATTTCTTAAGTCTTGTGTATACTTTCAGATGTTAGAATTTTTTTTTATGATAATGATGAGAGAAGGAGTTACACCAAAAAGGTGCAACCCCTAAAGGCCTGGGTTGGCCCCTCCATCGTGAAAAGAAGAAAGAATGGAAGCGCAGACGCTGAATCATTCTGTTAGTAAAGGGATACTAACGGATATAGGATTTAGAAGTTTTCCAGCTATTGCAGACCCTACAGCACGCTTTATACAATTTATTAATGATCTTTTTGACTGCTTTAATAGTATAAATTTACATGATGCTTAAATTTTTATTTTTTTTAAATCATTATTTTATTTGTTTCATTTAATTTTTATGAAGTCGGTTTTATTTTTTTTATAAAAATTATTTTTATTTTTTCTTTTTAGTGATGTTATTAATAGTGACTTAATATAATATTACAATATAATTAATAGTGACTTAATATAATATTTTGTATAAAGAAAGCGTCGGGCGAATGAATCAGAAAATGATAATAAAATTCAATTCATAAATACAGAAATTCTCTCGAAACGTTTGGGGGTTTTAAATGAATGTTTTAAGATTTTTTTTTATAAAAGATTTTATTTATTATAATTTCGATTATTTGCTCATAAGAATTGGAGATTTGCGTTATTTCGTCATTGATCATATCATCAGAACTTGACCAAATTAATATGGGACCACCCCTAAGGTACCTCCTTTCCAATAAAAAAAGAATAATAGAAATCGGTCCACGTGGCAAAAAGTTCTGGCTGAACATACATAAAATAAATAGTTAAATAAATAGTTAGATATCTTGACTATCTTGGAGCTACTTATACTGATCCAAACGGAGAAAGAATCATTAAAATCGGTTCATAAACAAAGAAGTTATGCCTGAACAAACATAACAAAAAAGGTCCAATAACAATTAAAAAAACGGGACCAATCGGAAACTAGACTGAACCCAATGCAAAAAAACATGAAAATCACAATTGGCGAAGATATCAGGTAACATAGACACAAAATAAAATCAGTCGAATTAAGAACCTCCTCCTTTTTTTGAAGTCGATTAAAAATAAAACAAATATATATTTTGAGTTTTTATATAGTATATATTTCGGGTTTTGAGCCCATCATTAGGAATTAACATAGAAAACTTAGCTACCTTGAAATTTGACTTACCTATTCATAAAATTTAATTGAGATTGAAATCCCGAAAAGTGTCAAATCTACTAAACTTATTTTTATAAGATACTCAACAAATCCGGAATCTTTTACAACGCTATTTATCATTTTAATACGAGTTAAATATACCTATATAAATAAATTCTTGGTCTTATTTTATAAATAAAAAATACATATATTTTGTTTTGTTTGGTATTTTTAAGCCATTTTTTTTGAAAAATTACGATCTATTTGTCTAGGCAGCCATTTCTTTTTTTCATATCCAATAGAAAGAGAAAGCGAGCGAATGTCTATTGAGAAACATAAATTTGTTACTGTAATCTTTTTAAAAGAGCTTTAAACGGGAAATCGAGCTCATTTTTACTTTCCGACGACAAAATATTTGACCACAAAAATTGTTTATATTTTAGATAAAAAAAGTTATGTATAAGAAAAAAATATTATTTAAAGTTACGATAGACATTTTTCATAATAAATGATGAAGCAAAAGTGATGATTTTTTGATAATATCGTAAAATTCTTCATTTAATGGATACGATTGGAATAGATTGCCAGAAAGAGTGTATAGCACTGAGACGTAAGAGGGAATTAATATATTTTATAGTCGTTGTAGGAAAAAAATCATATACTTGAGGAAAAAGCTTAATTTTTTTGAAGATAATTTTGGAAATTCCCCCAAACTCCAAGAGGGATTGACCACCCGAAGACGATTTAGCATCCTAGTAACAAGTTGATATTCAATTAAATATTCAAAATTTAAATCTTGAAACACCTAGTTATGTTTTTTTGCATACCATCACGTTACTTAAATCATCCCCAAAAAATATTTTACAGCCAAAATTTCTGAAGCTAAAAAGCTCGAAATCTAATCAGTTCTTAGTTTTAAAAATACAAACATATTGTGCTTTAGGAATGGAGGAAGAAAAAATAAAAAAAAACCAAATAAATAATATAAAAAATAATTTTTAAGAAAAAAATAAATCCGACTTCAAAAAAATTAAATGCAACAAATAAAATACACTAAAAGGTATAAAATAATTATTATCTTATTTAGTTACAACTAAACTACGAAATATTAACATGAAATTACTTTTTGAAGTCGGTGTCAAACAACTATACCTATAAGCGAACGTACCAACCAAACGTACTAAGTAAGATCCGTCGAGTGCATTCATAAAAGGTATATGTTTGGCACCGACTTCAAAAAGTAATTTTATGTTAATATTTCGTAGTTTAGTTGTAACTAAATAAGATAATAGTTATTTTATACCTTTTTAGTGTATTTTATTTGTTGCAGTTAATTTTTTGAAGTCGGTTTTATTTTTTTCTATAAAAATTATTTTATTTTTCTCTTTTTAGTGATGTTATTAATAGTGATCATATCATCAGAACTTGACCAAATTAATATGGCACGATCCCTAAGACATCCCTTTTTTAATAAAAAAAGAATCATCGAAATCGGTTGATAAACAAAGAAGTTAGGGCTGAACAAACCTAACAAAAAAGGTGAGTCCCGACTTGTCACCAATAGAAACTCTTTGGCACACAATGAAAAAGCTATTACGAATACAACCAGCTAGAAACGTAGTCGAATTAAAACACAAACTTCAAAATATTTGTGATACTTTCACTCAAGATAAGTGTCAAAACTTAATAAATACGTTGCCCAAAAGAATTCAAGCCGTAATTAAAAATAAAGGCGACGACATACAGTGGTAAAGGTTTTGGAATTTGTATGTTTTTCTTGTTTTTAACAATTAAAAAATAATTTTAAGTTGAATGTTACAATAAAATGTTTTAAATGTTGTTCCAAATGATAATAAAAATAAATATTTAAATTAAATTTACCGTGAATTAGCATAATTTTATTTAAAAAGAAAAAAATATTGGTGGGCCAATTGAGATGGGACGGGGCTCGTATTTGGGATACCTGTTTAACGAAAATAACAACCACAATAAACACGTGGACACACAAATAAAGAAGGCAAAAAAATAATATATATACAACTTGGAGCGTAATAAGAGAGCAACGCTAAGAGATTTAAATGAGAAAATTTACTTATTTGAGTCACTAATTAAATCAATTATAATATATGGATATATAATATATAATTATAATATATCAATTATATGGAGTAGAAAACTGGGGGTGGGAGGAGAAAAAAGAAATAGTAAAGATACAAGGAGAATTCTTTAAATTAATAATGGGGTGAAGAGAAACACACCGGAATATAATATATATGGAGGAGAGAGATCGGAAGAATCAAGCTAAGAACCTACCAGGCGAAAAGACTAGGAAACTATATGTAAAATATCTTCATATTTAACCGCGTACAACTTTGGGCCTATCAAGTTGGTCCCACTGCTATCCATGTCAAATATAAAACTTATTAAAATTTGTTAATGGCTGACGGCTTGAAAACTAGTTTAAAATATTAAAGTTATAAAATTGGTTTTAAAATATAAAAAGATAAAATTGAACTTTCTAATTGAATGTAATGGAAGGCAGCCCAGAGGTAGTGAGGAAAGAAAAAATTAACACATATAAAATAAGGTGTAATTTATTGGAATCCTTCCTCCTTTCCTTTCAAACCGAACGTTTCGGAAGAACAAATAAAATGTTTCATTCATTGACCCTTTGAAACCTTGAAGAAGGAGGGAGAAATCCTCCGAAACGTCGGTTTGAAAGGAAAGGAGGAAGGATTCAAATAAATTACACCTTATTTTATATGTGCTAATTTTTTCTTTCCTCACTACCTCTGGGCTGCCTTCCATTACATTCAATTAAAATTTCTACCAGTCCGTCTCTTTCCAGAGAATATTTCGTTGCAAATAAAAATTGAATACCAGAAAACAAACTATAAAAACCAATTTGTTTTTAGGTAATTATATTATGTTTGTTTTTTTATTATATTAAATATAATCTCTGTATATAGAAAACTAATATCAAAGCTGTCAATTCGATCGCGACACACTTCCGAGATAAAAAGTAGATCTTATATACATCGGCCACCTTATATTATGTTCCCCCCCCCATAAAAAATTCTTGGAAAATGCCCTTGCAACTAGGTTCACTCTATGTATACGTGCATCGTAGTGGATATATAATACACCCTAGCCAGTTATGATACACTCAGAAACTGGTAAGTTAACGACGGCTTTCTAGCGAAACTCTCTACCCATACGAATCCTTGCCTCAATACCGGGCTGGAGACAGCGTCTCCATGGCTTGAGCCTCGGTTCCCGTATTACCAGCAGTTTTATAACTTTTGGTGGGGTTATTCGAGCTATCTCTTGCGTATTTTCATAGGGGAGAACAAGAAATACCTATAAAAGTGATGAGCTGGGAAGCTGAGAGGACCAGAGATACTATGGAAAAAGCTATAAAGAAAGGCATAGAACAAGAGATACAAGAAGACTGGTCGAAAATAGAAAACTCTTCGTATTTTCCAATATACAAAAAAAATCAAAGAAGAAATCGGAAGAGAGAATTACTTTGAGTGGAAGAATGTGAAAGAGAGTGGGATAAAGATATGGACAAGAGCGAGATGTGGAAACACTTGCTTGTACGAGTCTGAAGGTAAGAATGTTCTTTCTGATAGCTAAAATTCATATCCTATACGTGTTCATATCTTTAATTATTTTTTCTCTTTTATCCTTAAGGTTACCTCAATGTATATGTTTTGCCGTCCGCTCGATTGACAAAGCACAAAACATATACAAACTCATGCCCAGAAACCACTCAAGGTTTTCTTTAATAGCGCTAAACCGCGCTTAGCAAAATATGTTTTTTGACACCCGCTCGCTTGGTGGACAACAAAACTTATATGCTCCTTTGCCCACTCAGGCGGCAAGAAACACACTAACTTTTCCGGGCAAATAGCACCGGAATTGTAGCGTCGAGCATAGACGCTTAAAAAACGCACAATCAGTGCATTTTTTCGCAAGGGAACAATTGGAACGGCGAGCCAGCCTCCAATAAACTATACTTTTCCCAAATACAATACCTCTTCTTAATCAATCCACCTAACTCCACTTCTATCAAAACCTTTCCTTTATTAATATCTGAATAAATTTTATATCAACGTTAAATTGTTTTATCTTTTATTTCATACGCATTTGCAGAGAACTACCTTGTCTCCCCTCCACTTTTTCTTTACAGGATATCATATATGCATAACAATAATTAACTAGATAATCGAACCAGCAGCCCCTATCGAAACATTCTATTTTTTATAAAGTAACTAACAGCTACCTTGAGGTCTTACAAACCTCATAACAAAAAGGAGCGATACTTTCAATCACTATCAATATATTTATTATAAAAAGTAATTGTTTTTTTAGTGTATATATGTAATTTCTGATTGCCGATAATAAATAAAAAAGTATTTTTGAGTGAATTTTTGAATAAATTCAATATTCCGGAGAACTTCATTCATTGGTCAGCGAAAAAAGAGTAATAATTTTTCATTTCATTTTATCAGCCAATTCTTTTAACTTTTACAATCACGAGTGAAAAAAAAATAATTGAATATTGTAGCTCTTGAATTTGAATTATATTTTCATTTAGAGCTTTTTAAATAATTAAATTTTTTTTGCACAAATAAGAAAAATATTGAATTATAAAATATAAATAAATAACTGTACTAATTAAAATCCTCAAAATGTTGTCTGAATTTGAACTTGATTTAAATTATGCTTGTGCGCCTGTATTTTAGGCAACCAATTGAGCGCAAAAGAATGAAAGCTGCGTAGGAGCTAGGCGAGTCCAGTCTTTGATGGAATACTCCAGAGCTTATGGCATGGAATCCATCAAGTATATTGGATTTCCTTCACATACTTTTCAAAACCCTGAAGAAAGAGGGAATAGCCTCCGAAACGTTGGTTTTATGAATAAAAAGATAGTGTAAATTATCTTCTTCTTTTTTTTGGACTGCCTCATCGATATCCACTTAATTCACTTATCAGTCCGTCTCCAAAAATTACTCCAATCTTAATAATAATAATATTTTAATTGTTTTATAATCTATATTTTTAAAATTAAGGTTTTGTCTGTGCATTGGTCCAAATCACGCCAAATTTTGGTTGCACACATTTCAAGCAATCTTATGAAGGAAAACACCCTCAACAAAATTCCTGTCTGTATATCTGTCCGTCTGTCTGTTTCAGTGGTTTCCGAAAAGTTGCTCACAATTCACGTAAAAACGGCTGAAGGGATTATTATGAAATTTCATATTTACATCAGATGTCTTCTAACTTATTTTTTTTATCTATATAACGTTTTGATATTTTGACCCCAGAAGAGGGTTTGGGGTGGGGGCACGAATGAAAATTATCAAATAATAATAAATTTTCTTATGAGCAAAGTTGTAGGGGATGTGATTTCTGACTTTTGTTTAAAAAAATTCCCCCAAAAAACCACCCAAAAAGGGGGGAGGGTCAAAATATGAAAATTCTTGCTCTTTGACCAAACACAACCGAATTTTGTATACATAATCTGTGGGTCACTAGAAGGCTAGAAATGCAAAAACTAACCACCCAAAATAGGGGGGGGGTCAAAAAATGAAAATTCTTACCCTTAGAGCCAACTTGAGCAAATTTTGTATACAAATCCGTAGGTCACTAGAAGGCTAGAAATGAAAAAACTAACCACCCAAAATTTTTTTTTTTGGGGGGGGGTTAATAAATGAAAATTCTTACCCTTAGAGCCAACTTAACCAAATTTTGTATACATAATCTGTGGGTCACTAGAAGGCTAGAAATAAAAAAAACTGGGTGCGGGGGTGGAGTGACGGTGTGGGGTGGGGTCCGGAGTGGGTGGGTGCTGGGTGGTGTAGTGAGGGTTCAGGCCAGGATCCAGAGGCTTGGTGGGGTGGGTGGGACTCGAGGTGGTGGTGCTGGGGTGGAGGGCACGGGGGTAGCGGTGGGGTGGTTCAGGGTGGAGTGGGGGGTTCAGGTGAGGGTCCAGAGGCATAGTGGGGTGGTGCGGGAGCTGGGGTGCGGGGTGGTGGGGTGGTGCGGTGGTTGGGCACGGGTACATGGTGGGGGGGTTCGTGAGTTGGGGGTCCAGGGGGCATGCCCCTGGCTAGCAAGAGGGCCTTGCAGCTAGTTAATAAATACTCCTATATTTTAAATAATAAATATTAAAACCCGGTTTCCCGGGAATCCCGGGAATATCTTCGAAATATTCTCGTTTCCCGGGAATTATTATTTGCTGGGAAATGAGAAACCTTAGGCACAATTTTATATTTCATTATTTTTGATTAACCGTGTATAGCTCTTGTACGTAAATTAACTCTCTGCAACGCATAAGATAAATTATTGAAGGTATTTAATCTCGCAATGCTTCACTGCTTTCCGAGAGAATGCGTTTTTGGAAAATGCTCCAAATGGTCATTTATTACAGGCTGCTTATTTCTTTACAAGGGTGCACTATCGCAAAAACACACCCATATGAAATATGCATAGGTCAGTTTCTGGTTAGGGGATGTGAAGTTGGTAGTTAGGGACCTCAGGATATGTGTTAGGGGAGGTTTGTTTTAAATTGCCCCAATGGCCTAGGGTAACAGCCAGGAGCTTAAATGAATCAACTGAGTGTAGGTGTAGAGGAATTTGAGGTTTGGCCAACCCCAGTGTAATAATCAATTTAACTGTTCCTGTGTGCAAGGGGAAAGTGTGCCAGGGGTTGAAAGAGGTAAGGGAATGCGTATGATTGGCCATAATGAAGAGTGGTTGACTCACCAGCGATAATGACGGCGAGGCTGATGATGTCTTGTCCACCTCAACCGACAGCTTATTCGAGCAATGAAGCCCCGTGCATTGCTGCAACAAAACAACCATTTATATTAGTATTATTGCCATTTGCTTTTACAATAACTCATCTCTCAAACATCCATTATTGTTTATTTCTAAAATGAATAATATAAACCGAAAATTTTGTTGAAATAATCCTTATAATATACACCTAAATTTTTTTTTTTTTATTGATTCATCCCTGGCCTTTTAGCCATCAGATACAGATTTTTACAATTAAAATTGAATTGATAACATAAAAAATGGAATACAAATATAGTACATAAACAATACAATACAAAATAAATTACAATACAAAATACAATACCATACAAAATACACTACAATACAAAATACAATACAATATAAAATACAATACAATGCAAAATACAATACAATATCAAATACAAAACACAACAAAATACAATACAAATACAAATATAAAAATACACATAAATACCGCTCCAGCAATCCATCTACAAGTATTAAGATTTTACACATATTTCACCTTTTAGATTAATATTTTGGAAAGTTTTATGAATTCCGAAATTAACTTTATTGTTGATTTTGTTGGCGACTCCACCAGCTTTCCAAGTACTGGAGGATCGCGAAAGTTGGGGTTGATTTTGACTCTGAGATTATTTAAGTTTGAAAAATTTGGGCAGAAAAGGATTAAATGTTCAGCAGTAGCCGGGATCGGAGCACATGTACATAATGGGGAAGAAACGTTATAGAATCGTGATAGATCGGCATTAGAAAGCGTGTGATTAATTCTTAGTCTATTGATATATACAATGTTTTTTCTGTTTTCTTCAGGAAAATCTTTAAACCAAGGTGGGGTCAGTTTGGGTTTCAAGCCAAACAGAAAGGATACACCTAAATTAATTTATAATTAAATATAAACATAAACAACAACAATTAAGTTTCCAACGTCTCCTAGATTGTCTTTTAAGCAATATATATTTAACTTTTAAGGAGTTCGGTGTTGGTTCTAGGTGAAACATTTTAATATAATAATAAAACTAAGATACGAGGTAGGTTTCACAAAAAAGAAATAAAACAAAATTGAGTTTTGAATTCGATATATTTCGGGGGTTAGCCCATCATCAGGAGTCTAAGAAAACTAATTACATATTGGAAAAATAGTTTTAAAAGTAAGAAAATACGTTACTCCGAGCATGTAAGAGCCCTTAATCACCTCAACAAATCCGATAACATTAATTTAGATCCGACCTCAGCCTTCGCAATTCACTTACATGAATCTAACCATTCACCCTCTAATAATAACCCTATCCCCATTCATTTCGAAAGAAAGGGCCTTGAATTGGACCTCCTGGAATCCACCGAGATAAAAATAGCCCTCTCTAATAATTCAAATATTTTAAATAATCAATTGGAAGTGTATAAAAATACAATTATTGATTATATGTTATAATAAATTAAATAAACATTCCTTTCATTGTTTGCACATTATACTAGGGTAATTGCACTCTCTTATATACCTTTTAAGTTGTACCTTCTCAGGTATTTGTCCATTCGCTATTATAATAGCAGGTATAGATCCCTTTCACCCAGCTCAAATCTCAATAGAAAATATTAATCCTTAGAACAACTACCCCCCCTCTTCCCCTACCTTCCCCCACCACATACAATTTTAAAAAAAATTTTTTAAAAATTCTTACTTGTAAAACTATTTTTCCAATATGTAATCAGTTTTCTTAGACTCCTGATGATGGGCTAACCCCCGAAATATATCGAATTCAAAACTCAATTTTGTTTTATTTCTTTTTTGTGAAACCTACCTCGTATCTTAGTTTTATTACAATATATATTTATTTATATTTATTACGAGTATATCAGGGGTTTCCAAGCTTATAATAATAAAACTTAAGCAAGATGCGAGGTAGGTTTCACAAAAAAGAAATAAAACAAAATTGAGTTTTGAATTCGATATATTTCGGGGGTGAGCCCATCATCAGGAGTCAAACTTATACAGTTGTTATAAGAATTAATATTTTAAACAAATTGAAAAATTGAGTTTTGAACCAGCTGAAGGAAGCTATACCTGCTATTATAATAAAGAATGGGAAAGTACCTGAAAGGGTATAATCGGAAAAGTACCTGAGAGGTTACAATTACCATAATATATTCAATGTGCGAACAATGGAAGGAATGTTTAGTTAATTTATTATAATATATAATCAATAATTGTATTTTTATACACTTCTAATTGATTATTTTAAATATTTGAATTGGCTATTTTAATTTCGGTGGATTCTAAGAGATCCAATTTAAGGCCTTTTCTTTCGAAATGAATGGGGATAGGGTTATTATTAGAAGTTGAATGATTGGATTCATGTAAGTGAATTGCGAAGCCTGAGGTGGAATCTAAATTAATGTTATCGGATCTATTGAGACGATTAAGAGCTTTTATATGCTCAGAGTAACGTATTTTGAATGCCCTATGTAAAAAGCATCACAATCTTGACAAGTTAATTTATACACTTCTGATTTGTCTAATTTATCAATTTTGTCTATTTTATTGTTAATTAATTGGGAGCCTAAATTGTTGTTGTTGTATAGCCTACCTCGCATCTTGCTCAAGTTTTATTATTATATTAAAATGTTTTTCCTAGAACCAACACCTAACTCCTTAAAAGTTATGTCCAAGGTTATAGTTACTTGAGCTGAATTCGAAAAAATATTGTATTGGATCGCACATAAGATATAGTAATTCTATTCTTAGTGGCTAAAAAATACTAAATAATGTACAATAATGATATTTACTAGGACAAATAAGTAAAACTATCATAACATAATACGATATGTAAGACATGTTTTTGTTTTTATGTGTTTATTTACCAAATTTAAATTTCTATTTATTTATTTTTTTAATTTGTTGGCTTCGGATACTAAGTCCATTTAGCCAATTTCTATTGAGTATGAAGGCTAGTTTACACGAGTTTAGTACTAAGCATTAGTACTAACCACTCGAACTAATTCTGTCTGGTCTAAACACATAATATAAGTTGTTAGTATTAGTAGAGTGGCAAGTGCGAGTGAATAGAAATGGTTTCTATTTACTAATAGATCAAGAGCCCACGACTGCCAGACCTTCGTTATTTTATAAAAGCTGAAAGTTTTTCTGTGCATGTCCCCTATACAGGTAAGAACGACCAGCGACTATAGAGTTTGGGTTGTGGTTACTTTGGCAGGTAACAGGTAATAAAGGTGTATAAAATAGTACTTTAAATTCGTTAAAGTATAAAGCTCAATTTTTATATTTTCTTCGGGATAACTTTAGAAATCTCGTCATCCATTGCCGGACACTTATGACAGTTGCTACCCCCTGCCAGACACCCCTAAACTTTAATAAATTATAATTATACTTTCGTTATAATATAAAAGATAAATTTTATATATGTTACTTGGCGACCTATAAAAAAATGTTACCTCAATAGGCGGACAGTTTTAATGGTTTTTACATAGATTTTTGACATTTCGGTTATTATTGATAACCATTGGTGAAGACATGGAGGAATCGACTTAAAATCAAAAATAACCATCGATTCTTATCTAATACTAGAGGAATAACCTTATTGCATTCCATTTTTGTTGTTTTGACTATTAATGACAACTTCTACTGAAAACGTGGAAGAATCGACTTAAAATCAAAAAGACTAAATTATTTTATGGCAAACCACTCAAGCTTGAGTTTCTTAAAGTTTAGGGGTGTCTGGCAGGGGGTAGCAACTGTCATAAGTGTCCGGCAATGGATGACGAGATTTCTAAAGTTATCCCGAAGAAAATATAAAAAAATTGAGCTTTATACTTTAACGAATTTAAAGTACTATTTTATACACCTTTATTACCTGTTACCTGCCAAAGCAACCACAACCCAAACTCTATAGTCGCTGGTCGTTCTCACCTCTATAGGGGACATGCACAGAAAAACTTTCAGCTTTTATAAAATAACGAAGGTCTGGCCGTCGTGGGCTCTTGGGCTATAATGTCAAGTTGCTTCCTCTACCTATATATTTTTCACTTTTTTTCCAATTTTAATAATATACAATTTAGGAATTCAAATATTTAATGAATTTGATAATTATGTGATATAACCATATTAGTTAGATTTTTTTTATTATTTGAAAAGGGAATCAAATTTAATCAAACATTCAATAATAATTTAAAATTCATTATTCACTAGAACTTCGAACAGGCAACTCAAATTGACGATATTTGACGAGTTTCGGTTGTAACTCCAGGGAATTTCCTAGTGAAGAGGGCCTTAAAGATTTGTGAAATATTTTTTTTTTTTTAATTAATTCTAAATTAGTTGTAAATTTGTGACAAGTGGTGTGACATGTGAATAATAAAATTATTCAAAAAAATTGTTTGAAATGGCCGAAAAGTGGACAGCAAAAAAAACAATAAAAATTCCTTGTTCAAACGCTTTTTTCATTTTTCAATTCCTCTTCAAACTCTTCTATTAACGATGTTAAAATAATGTTCAAAAATGCGGTGTTTGACAACTCGAATTGCCATCTTACGAACTTTCACTATACACTATTTAAATAAAGTAAAGAATATTTTTGAAAAAATTTCTTTACTTTATTTAAGACATGTGTTTCACCAAGAAACTACACCTTTCTCCCTTAATGAAATACACTACTTACATTGGTTAGTAGTAGAGACGTGTGAACCACTACTAACCAGTTAGTCTGCTAAGTGCTTATTAAATGGAATAGTACTAATGGCAAGTACTACCCAGGTACCACAAGAATATTCTATAGATATTCTGATAATATCTTCTCTGGACATTGGAATATCCTGTGAATAATCTTTCAATCTTCGTAGATATTCTGGGAATATTCTTAGAACTAAAATATTTGTGTAGGACATTAAATTCCCTTTCCCGGAATATTCTTAGTTGCGCATTATTGGAATTTTCGGAAAAGAATAGTCTCAGAAGATTAAATCCCATTTAAATATTCTGTGGATCTCCTGGAGATAATTGGAGTATAATATGTCCTTTAAATAACTCCTTAAAATATTCTGGGGATATTATGTGTTACCTGGGTAATTCCGTGTAAACCTGTAAACTAGGCTTGATAGTAGTGTTAGTGAGGAAGCCGAGTTTTGTAATAATAGTTTAAATATTTAATCAAGCACAAGCACGTGTATCATAAGATAATGTTGATTCGATTATGATGTAATAACGAAAATGAAGAATAAACGTTTTGTACTGCGGAATTAAATCAAAGAATTCCACAAACAATATATATATTGAAGGAAACAATAAAAGAGTATTCCAGCAGAAGACACACTCTTTTATTGTCTCCTTCAATAAATAAAAACTCTGCTACCCTCGGCACAAAAACTTTCAATTAAATATATATATATCTTTAAAGACTGGAATTATATATTAAAGGAATTTTGTATTAATTCTTTTAATGTAAATTACATTTAAAAAATCAAATCAAAATAAGGACATAAAAATATATATCTTTTAAGTAAGTTTATGTAAGATTTTATTTCGCGTCGTGTTTATTACAGCGCTGGGCCGCATGCGGCCCCAGAGCCTCAGGTTGGACAGCCCTGATCTACTACATCCCATAGATTATGAAAAATTAATGATAATAACATAACTTTATGGACTATATTTTTCAAATAGGTGTTTTTTTTCTTTAATACCTATTTTAAATAAAAGTCAAAACTATGTAAAAGCTTGAAGACCAAAATAGGTAGGTCAAAGGCAAAATGATGAATCCATAAATATAAATAAATAAATATGTATACCTAATGATAGTGAATGTCTGTATACAGCTACTCGTAATAATAAAGAATTAATTTTTAATTCTTTAGTGAAATATTTAGGATATTATTACCTTGAATGAATTTGATGAATTAATTAAGTAATAAGAACCTTCTGTTTCCAGAATTAATCAATTTTTAAAACTGATTTTATTTTTACCTAATGTACTTAAATCCATTTTGTGATTTCCATAATATTTAGGTAAAATTTAAAAAATTCAATTTATATTTTGTTTTTGATAAATTTGTACATTTTTAAAGGCGTTTTAACGTGAATTAAATTAAATTAAAATAGGTCTTAAATATAGGCTCGATGGTTGGACGTAGATACATATGGATTGAGAAGGGATGATCTTTAGAACTCATCAGTTGTATCTGCGAGATAACGAATTCGCATTTTCAGACAACTTAAAAACGTCGTGGCTTATAAACCAGGTCCGAAACGCATCATATTGATCGGTAGATGGTCTATCACAGGGTTTCCCAACCTGGGGTCCGCGGACAAAGTAAAATTATAAAGGATAAATATGTAACGAAAACAAAGTCACGCGGCAAAAGAAAACAAAAAATACTACAAAATAAGCTGACGTGTTCTGATGTGGCCATCCACTTGAGTTTATCATACAACCTGGCCCCTCTCCTGATATTTTAAAGTTTAATAAAATTATTTATAATCATGTAGGGAGTGGGATTAGTTTTGGCATTTCTAGACTCCCTGGGGGCCCACTGATTATCGGTAGAGCCGTTTTCAAAAAGAACTAAGATACAAATATACAAACAAATATATATATATATATACGAGCTTCGAGGGCGTGCCGAGTAAACTCCCGAAAATACATAGTCTCTTAAAAGTTTCACCTTATTTTCGTCCTGACACAGCTACAGAAATGAGGCTCTAGATATGAATCTGGTAGTATTTTTTTCTATAATCTACAGCATTGTGATATTTTTTTGTGTGGAAATATGTAGATTTATTTAAATAAGTGGGACTGTGTGAGGAGGAGAATTATATTATATCATTTTTTTTTAAATTTGGGATCGATAATCGATATAAGGCTCCAAATATTTAAAAGAGATCAATCAGGTGTTGTTTGTATGACAGGCTGCTCCCTCCAGTATTGCCATGAGAAACTCGGGCATGCGTGTCTTAAGTCGTTCAATTTTGTAAAAATCAAAAAAATAAGAATAACAAAATTTAGATTTTTAATAAATTATAAAAAAGTGGCAAATTTTTAAAAAATAAACAAATAATATATAAAATATAAATCAAATAAGATGTAAAGTTTAGGGAAAGCGGTGTTGGTTTATAGTGAAACATATTAAACAAAGGAATTATTATTTAACGGGTTATAGTGGTGTTTTTCACAAAGAGGAAATAAAATTAAAAAAATTAAAAAATCTTTTAAATTATTTTGGAGATTTTTTATTTATCTCTATACATATTTCGGGCTATGAACCCTTCATCAGGAGGTTAAACAGAACACTGAATATAAAAATTTTACATTGTATCGATGTTATTATAGTACAGGGCGAGTGGAGGGGGTGAGCCAATGGGAGTTGAAAGAATTGAGTGGTTGAATTTAAAGGTATGTGGAAGGTAGAAAAAGGGTTATTGAACGAATTGTCTGGACAAGGTCAGGTACATTTCAAATAGGATGTCTTAGTTCGAAATTTATTTGTATAGAATTCTGGGAATACCTGTTAAAGGAATTTGTTTAAGGGTTTTAGAATATATAAATTTAGACACAAGAAGCGGATTTGCAAGGTTAATTCGAAGATGAGAACAGTAGAACAAATGTTTAGTAAGGAATGAATGAATTTCGGTTAGATTTGGTTTATTAATAGATCAATTATTGTTGATTTAGTGGTTTCTAATTGGTTATTGAGAATGGGTTCATTGCGGGCGATTGCTTTCTTGATTTCAAGGGATTCTAATAAATCTAGTTTGCGTCCTTTTGGGGAGAAATGTAGAATAAGGGGGCTTTCATTAGATGGGGAATGATTGTTATCAAATAGATGTTCAGCAAAAGCTGAAACGTAACTTAATGGTTGGGGATTAGGTTTGTCACTGTTCAATTGTAGTTGTTTCAGTGATCTCTTGTGTTCGACGATACGGTTGTTGATGGATCTACCAGTTTGTCCTATGTAAAAAGCTCCACAGTCACATTGTAATTTATAGACGCCACTTTTTTCTTTGGGATCAATTTTATCTATTTTATTGTTTACTAAATAGTAGGCTAAGTTATGTCTATTATAGAGGGCTGGGGTAATATCTAATTTTGACAAAGTATTAGTTATAGGGTTGGTAAAATTATTGGAATAAAAAGGAAGTTTTTTGTATATTTTAATGATTGTTGGGCTAATGGCATATAGGCGGGTTGAAATTTGTTTGGAAATGATTTTATTGTAAATATTATTTATAACCTGACGGGGGTAATTGTTATTTTCAGCAATTTTATGAATAACTGTTAATTCATGTTTATAATCTTCGATGTTTAGTGGGATATTGATTAGTCTATGGAACATAGCGTAAAATGCGGAGCATTTGGTGTTGTATGGATGATTGGAAGAATATGGGATAACTGTGTCCGTGAAACTGGGTTTCCTGTAAATTTGATATTTTATATTGTTGTTGTTAATGGTGATTTGAAGGTCGAGAAAGGGGATGGTTTTATTGCCTAATTCACTTGTAAATTGAATTTTTGGATTTAAAGAATTTAGGTATGTTTCAAATGGGGCGATTTGTCTCAATGTACCTGACCATACTACTAGGATATCATCTACGTACCGTTTCCAGAACTTTATATGTTGGAAATGGCTGTTGCTGGGGCTTAAAATAGTATCCTCCAGGTGTGACATGTAGATTTCAGCTAATAATGGGCTCAATGGACTTCCCATCGGAAGTCCATCGATTGTTTTGTAGAAAGTGTTATTAAAAAGGAAATAATTTTGATCTAGACATAGGTTAATTAGTTTTTGAATATCTATTATTTTTTGGGGGTCCTGGATATTTTTCTTTAGAAATTGAGTTAATATATTTTTTAGATCAATAATTGGAATGGAAGGGAATAGATTTTTAACATCGAATGAAATTAATTTGTATGAGTTATATATTTTGATTTGATCAAGAGAATTTACCAGTTGTATTGAATTTTTAATGGAATGTGTGGGGGTGAATATATCAAACAACAGGTCGTTTAGATATTTACAAATTTTATAGGCAGGGGCATTTATGTAGGAGGCTATAGGTCTAAAGGGAGTATTAATTTTGTGTATTTTTGGGAGGCCATAAAGAATAGGGATTTTCGGATTCATGCATTTGAGGTGGAAAGATTCACGTTTGGTTAGGAGATTTACAGACAATTCATCCAATACTTGTTTTTGGTATTTCGGGGTTGGGTCAGACTTTAATATTATTGTATCACTCGTCGAGATGAATTCTTCCATTTTTTTAATGTAATCTTCTTTCTTGACGATAGCAACTGATTGACCTTTATCAGCTCTTGACACTATTAGATTGTTATTTTCAATTTTGGATTTTAAATTTTGAATATTTTTCAATTCTCTATTGTTGGTGTTATGTTGAGTTTTCACAAAAGTTTTTTTAATTTGGAGGGCTAATTCGGTTTTGATTTCAGTAGGTTGGCCTATAAGGGCTAGTTCCGAGTCTATTGCCGTGGAAAGGATGGCCCTAGAATTGATGGTCTGGGTGGGCGCGTATTTTAATCCTTTGTTCAGGATGTCCATTTCGATAGGATCGAATTGGGTGTCAGACAGGTTAACAACTCTAGGATGGAATTTCTGAATTGGGTTGTTGATTTTGGGTTGTTTTTTTGAGATTGATTTCGAGTATTGTGAAGTGAGATTTTTTAATTTATTTTGTTTGATGTTTGCTAAATGGGGTCGTAGGCGAGAAATTTCTTCATTGGTTTTTTGGTAGATAGTTTCGAATTGTGTCGGGTGTAATTGCTGGGTCAAGGATTGATGTACATATTTCAGATGGAGAAACAAAGCATCTCTTCTGGAATACCAAAGCTTCAAGTCGGATTTGATCCACGAAGTTTTAGCCTGTAAGACAGCTTTATGAGCGTTTGGAGAGGTGGATTTAATTTTTACCTGGATGTATTTGGGGAAAAAATTTTTCTTAATGCAGCATGAGAGAAACCAAATATGACTGCTGGAACGTTCAATTCTTATCTTCAATCTTCTGTAGATCACCGCTTGTTGTGCTTCACTAGCATTATCAATAAAGTTTAGGGAAAGCGGTGTTGGTTTATAGTGAAACATATTAAACAAAGGAATTATTATTTAATAACCCGTTAAATAATAATTCCTTTGTTTAATATGTTTCACTATAAACCAACACCGCTTTCCCTAAACTTTATTGATAATGCTAGTGATTACAATTATATTTCAAATTTGCCGCAAAGACAGCATCAGCGCTCCCTGACGGCAGCATTACGTCAGCGTTGCGGCAAATTAATCTAGATAAATATATATAGTATATACAATTTTTGCTCGTTTAATAAGAGTAGATATAAAAAAAATACAAGTGTTTCAACTCTTGTTCGAAAAATAAATTATCCTCCAGCCAGAAAAAGACCTCTGACTCTAGCGCTGACCCTTCCCATATTAAACTATCACGGAATGTAACGTGTACCTTATGTGTGTGACCTGAAGAGACTTATTACTTTGCCCCAGACTTTGTGTGTGCTTTGGCCCGTGTCCCTCGAGATTTCAAGCTTTAAACTTTATTGTTCATAGACGATTAATCCATGAAAACCATTTAACAATAAATCGAACTTTCACCAACACTCTAGGTATCTACACCTATATTTTATTTGGTTATTTTAGAGTGAGTTAAAATAATAGTCTTGTAGGAATATATGTGTATAAATTGTGTGTGCGTCACACTACTTTGACTTAATCTTGATCTCAATTTTTATTTCCATTACTCATCAAATAGAATTGCTGAGTTTATTAGTAGCACTGGAAATATTGATTACTTCACCGAAAACAAAAACGCCGCGTATTTCCAATGTGACAATTTGAATCAAAACCTTATTATATTCCCTGAGGTCGGTATTTAAATTAAAACAGTTATAAAGGAAAGTAGGCAAGATTGATTTAATATACAGGGATTTTAAGAGAGATTACTTGCCAAAGTAAGCGGATATATGGCTTTTTTGTATAAATAAAGAAGATTCAATTCTATCTTTATGCGGAAATATAATTATTGTTGGCCGACCACCATGCCTGTTTGGTTTGGGTCTACTAGGATACCATTGTCAAGAACTGAAACACAATAGCAATACAAGTATCAGGTATTTTAAAAGTACATTGATTTTATTTTTATATACAAGGCTTATTATTCAATACATTATTACCTCAACTCCAAGCTTATTTTTTGGGAACGAGAGTCCATCCCGGTAACTCGGTTTCACATATAATATTAGTACCTGGATACCGAGCGATTCTCGGTAACTTTTATTAAGCTATATATTAATTCCCGAACCCCCCCCCCTCCTCGCCCCCGGACCCCTATCACTTCACCCCACACCCTCACTTCGCCCCCGAAACCGCGTACCTCCCCCTGGCACCACACCACTGAACCCCACCTCCTGCACCCCCACATCTACCCCCGCCCACGCCCACCCACCCAGTTTTTGCATTTCTAGCCTTCAGTGGTCCACAGATTATGTGTATATATATATGTATATAAATAAATACGGTATAATTATTTTTTTTTTAATTAAATAACAATTTTTGAGTTCATCAATTAAATTGTCAAATTAATATTTGTGGGATTTAAAACTCAATTTTTAATCAATTAAATTTTTTTTTTTTTTTATACATTTTATTAAACCAATTATTTTACATTAATTAATGTATACATTGTATTTTTGCTTCGATCCCGGAGATTACTTCTCCACCATCGAGTGTCCTTATTCATCTTTAGTCCTTGTTTTTAATAAGAGGGAAAATCTAATTAGATAAAAAAACCTCTTTTCCGATAATTATTTCAATTCCATTATTCCCCAATCAAGTCGATTGGAAATCGTGATCTCTCCATAAGCCTCTTCCCATCATCTCCAATCAATTAAATTGCCCAATTTGTAATATATAATAGTAATGGTAATAATCTTATTGTGGGATATAAAATTAAAAAACCAATTATTTATTAAAAGGAAATTGAATAAAAATGTAAATAAACATTTTTATCGAGACAACCACCTGTGAATAATTATTTCAATCAACAAAAAACCCATCAAAAACAACTTAGCCGAAGATGAGACCGTGACAGATCGAATGTCCAATACCCAACCCTCCTAACCCGTGAATTCCATCCAAATTGTTAGAGCCGTTTTCGAGAAACCGACCGAATATATATATATTTAAGTTTGAAAACTGCGCGTCAAACTCAAGCCAGCCAGCCAGCCAACCAGTCCCAATGACTTGACATCAATCTCAGCTGACGTGTAACTTAATAAATCAAAAATTATAATTATTAATAAGAAATAATAAAGGACCTGAAAAATCGATTCTAAATTCAATTTCAGGTATTGTTCAAATATTTGATCTGTATTTAATTTGTATATAATTTGTATATAATTTGTAATATATTAATGTACATTGTATCATAACCTATTAAAACTAAATTCAATTTCAGAATTCGATTTTCATTTACCTAAGAAGAAACTTACAAATCGATTTTTCTCCTACCACCAAAAGATGCCGACTAAAGTAAGGATACATCTAAAAAAAGAAGAGATTGAAGGTTCCTTGGTGAATTCGATCAAAAGCATAAAATTAATATCGGATAATCTAGTCTATGCATTTCCTGAAGAACATCAAGGTGAGAAATCACACAAAGAACTAAGCCAAATTACTTTAATCAAGTCAGCGTTTAAAAGCATGTCCAAAGAGGGACATTTCAGAAATGTTAATATAACTTTATCAGATGAGATTAAGAAACTATATATAGATGAAGACAATAATTTTATATTTAAAGATTTTTTTGGAAGAATCAACTGAAGGAAGTCTAGATTCTTCAATAAGATCCAGAATCGATGAGGATAAAACTGATACTCTCAATAACCTGGACTTAGAAATTAAAAGAAAAGAAAACATATTATTAGATATCGAAAAAAAATTTAACTTAAATAAATTTTATGGCATTCAACAAAATGCAGCAGAATGGTTAAAATTTTTTGAAATAGAATGTGAACGACATAAAATATATGATAGTATTATGAAGATACAAATTATAAGATTCTTCTTAGAGGGCAATTCAAAAGAATGGTATAGAAGTAACTTGAAAAAGATATCTGATAACGATTGGTCAAAATGGACAAAATCTTTTTATTGATTTATGCAAAAAAGAGGTTGGGCTGAAGTTAGATAGCTTACAAATTTAAGTATATAGATGGTTCAATAATTGATTACAGTTTAAAAAAGAAAGTCTCTTACTAGATGCTGAACCTTCGATCTCAGAAGTGTCAAAAATAAATCACATTGTTATAGGTTTACCTCAAAATATACAAGATATTCTGATAAAGAAGAAATAAAAAACACAGACCAATTGATTCAATATTCTTAGAAAATATAGATTTAGAATATTTAAAAAAGATAGAAAAGAAATAAAAAAAAAGCCTAATGACAGATATGTATATAAAGACATTCATGTTACAAATGTGAGAAAATTAGGATGGCCAAACAGATACCATCCTACTGCTATATGTCGTAATGGAGAAAGATATAAAGAAAAATATGAAATAAATTTAAATGAAAATATTGAGGGTTCAAGAACCAAAAAACTAGACGGCCCGGTAAAATCACACCATTGTTAACATTAAATGTACTAGTTGATGAATCTAGGAATATTCAGCTGTTTATGACATTGGGTTCTAATGTGTCATTAATAAATTATAGAAATAATACAAGAACTAAAAAATAAAAAAGATAAAACAATATTTAAAACAATAAATGGTGTGAATTTTGTAGAAGGCCGAGCCCACTTGCTACTCAAAATAAATAAAATATCTGATTTCATAGATATATATGTCGTAAAAAATAATAACTTTTCATACGACATGTTACTTGGCTCAGATGCAATAAAAAATTTAAACTGATTCAGAATGAAGAATTAAAAATATTTCAAAAGATTAACAGTAAAAATGTAAAAGAAATAAAAAAAGATAATTTTTAAATTAAAAGAAATGAATAATAAATTAGAAGAGATAGACACATTCAAAAACAAATGATAATACAAA
The DNA here is from genome assembly GCA_024734495.1 of Forficula auricularia. NCBI lineage: Eukaryota > Metazoa > Arthropoda > Insecta > Dermaptera > Forficulidae > Forficula > Forficula auricularia. The sequence goes on along the minus strand of JALMQS010000153.1, from coordinate 5,871,177 downwards.
AATAATTGAAAAAGAATTAAAAATAGGAGTAATATTGAATTAATAGAAAATAATAAAATAAAACAGATAAATTTAAATGAATATATAAACATTAATGAAATACAAACTTTGCTCGTTTAATATAATAAGATAAGATTTTATTTTAATGTCTCTCCTACGTGTATTTTTCCTTTGTGTTGATCTTCTCATTTATACACAAGGGAAAATACACGTAGGAGAGACATTAAAGTAAAATAATTTTATATGTGAAACCGAGTTACCGGGATGGACTTTCATTCCCAAAAAATAAGCTTGTAGTTGAGGTAATAATGTATTGAATAATAAACCTTGTATATAAAAATAAAATCAAAGTACTTTTAAAATATCTGACATTTGTATTGCTATTGTGTTTCAGGCCTTGACAATGGTCTCTTATGTTAGACCGAAACCAAACAGCCATGGTGGTCGGCCTAAAATAATTATATTTCCGCATAAAGATAGAATTGAACCTTCTTTATTTATAGAAAAAAGCCATATATCCGCTTACTCTGGCAAGTAAACTCTCTTAAAATCCCTGTATTTTTAAATTAAATTTAAAATTTCATGGCTTTAGCGCTGAGATATATTTATTTCGCAAGTTTTTGTGACGCGCTTACTCCTCAGATGCCCTCCTCTAATATAAATGAAACTAAAATGTATGGATATTAAAGAACACATCGAATATTCTTAAACATATGAAAATTGTATGTAGGTATATACAATTTATATTTGTTAAGTCTAACTCAAAAAAGGCTCTAAATTAACAATTTTGATTATACAAACATTTTTGACCATTGTCAAAAACAATACAATTCAACAAGATCTCGAATTTGGGGATTGTTTTTAATTAAATTAACTAGCGATTAACTGTCGAGTAAATGAAAATAAAATCAGTGGTTGAATCAAAACAAAACAATCATCGTGAATCAATTAGTTTGTCCTCTGCTTGATGCAAATAAGCACATGAATGTATGAAAATTTGATTTGTCGTAATATCAAGCTGTTCACATAACAAACGTAAAATCATTCGGGTATTTGAATTGAAGATTAAATATTTCTAATTAAAAACACTGATGATGAAGGTTAAAATTGAGATAGAGACTTGAAACTTGGGGGGATATTTTTTTATTTATTTTGAACCATATGAGCCTCGGGCAGTATAAAAATTCGAAAATACCCAAAATAAGGACCACCCTATGTTTATTTGAATGAAGCAGAGGACAACCTCTTTGATTTTTCTTTATGAAGAATCAACAACTCTGCTACTCTCAACAAAACACAATCTATTCAACAAAACAAGAGGTTGAATAAATAAATAATAATTAAAAAGAATATTTAATGTATCACTTTTAATCTACACAAAAAATTACTGAGCAAAACCCGATATTCCGGGTATTAATAATAAGTACCTGGAGCCACCGAGAGATGCACAGTAAGCCCTTATGTGTATTTTTGTTTACTCGTACACCAATTTGCCCACATTCGTTCATATTGATAAACATTATAAAAAAATAAATAGGAAAAAAATAATAAAAAAAATAATCGTATATGATCTGAAATAAAAACATAAAATTAAAAAAAATATGTGCGTCTCGGGACGCGCGACAGAAGTGATAACTTTCACCAAGCAAGTATTTTTTAGGAAGACAATTTCAAGGATAATTGCCCGGAGAAAAGAGAATTGAATATTTAATTTTAATTAGAAGAGTGGGGGGGGGGGCAAATGAATAATTATTAATATATTTAATGTTTCTGGATTTAAAATTAATTGTTGTCTTTCTTCAGCTTAATTCAATTATACATATTTCAAATTTGCCGCGCCGCAATATATTCAATGAATTCTATTTATTAAATACATAGCTATATATAATATATTCAATTATTTCCACACTTATAATAAAGTCTAATTCAAAAATATTCATTTTAGTAAAAGTAAAAAGCAAAGATTTTTAAAATAGTTCTATGGTCCAGTGGTAAAGTGTGTGCCTCTGATGCAAGAGGTCTCAGGTTCTAATCTGACATCCGGCGAGTCATTTTTTTTATTGAGATTTTCATCTATCAATAATTACTTTAATTAAGAAAAAATCAATTAAGATGAATTTTGATGAGGTCAGACCTAGCCAGATCGTTTTTTCATCCTCAAAACTTGTTAATAGATTTTGTTTCATCAAAATCGGTAGGGCCGTTTTCAAAATAGAACCAAGATACAAATATATAAATAAATAAATATATATATATAAATAAATATACAATTTTTGCTCGTTTAATAAGAGTAGATTTATCTTGCTTTTCAGAATGGGATAACAGCGACCTACGCAAAAATATTTTGGGGTAATGACTAAAAAAGTTCCCCGACCTCTGCTCTAGGCAAAAAGAAACTACCAATTTAATTTAAATATTATAGTTTACTTCCATCTAGACTTGACAAAGTGAAAGTAAATTTAAAAACTTCGAGAAACAAATGCAATTTTTTTCTCATACGAGTATTTAAATATCATATAATGAAAATGAGGAAAAAACTGGCGACTGAATAAAAAATAAATTTTTCATCAGAGGTCCATTTTTGAACGTGGTTTATTCTATTTTGGAAAGCAAATAGTAGCGTTTCGCTCTTTTGTTAGCTGAGGCAGCTAAGCTCTTTGTCTCTCTAAATAAAGTGCGAGCCAGCCACAACTCACTTGCCGGCTAATAGGGTTTCCCCTTGCCCAACGCTCTATTCAAATGAAAATCCACAATTTTTCTTTTCTTTAGGCTTAACAGTAAAACGTTCTCTCTTATTAATGTTATTTTTTTCTTTTTGTTTAACTTTCTAATATACATAGGAACACGTTATTAGATAAATGTTTTTTAATTTGTTCTTCACTCAGCATTATTTGTTCTACGTTTGTTTATTTTCTACGAGATTTTAAGTGACATTGGCAAGAGGTGTTTGTTTTTATCTACTCTTATTAAACGAGCAAAAAATTGTATATTTATTTGTATATATATTTGTTTATATATATGTATCTTGGTTCTATTTTGAAAACGACTCTACCGATTTTGATGAAATTCACGGGTTAGGGGTTTTCGGGGTGACAATTCGATCTGTCACGGTCTCATCTTCGACAAAATTGTTTTTGATGGGTTTTTTCGTAATCAAATTAATTATTCTCAGGTAGACAAATCCCATTCTTAGGGTTTTAAAAAAGGTTACTCTTTTCCTTTTGTACCCAGGCAGACAATGGGTCGGGTTAATCCTTTATTCTCAAAGGCCTTGAAGAAGTATTGTGATTGTGGATTTTAACATATTTTGTTCTCCCTAAACGTTAGAAATATTAATAAACGTTTTATAATTGTTTTTATAAAGAACTTTATTTATTTAATAGAATAAAAAATAATCAAGAATTTATTTAAAAATATATTTCGCATAAGCAGGTCTCAATTTTCTGAAAAAACAACACATTTTGTTAGGTTTTATTTATTAACAATTGGATCAATAAAAATGAATCATATGGTTGAATCAAAACAGGTGCAGGAGGTGGGGCGCAGTGGTGGGGGATCCGGGGGTAGGGCGAGGTTTCGGGGGTGGGGTCAAGCGGGATGAGGGGGGTACAGTGGGCGAATACTATATATATTTGTATTTTTTTTAATTTGAAAACGGCTCTCAAATAAAAATCGACCTTTTATCAGAATTTTAAATTAAAAATAATATTAAAATAAAGATTTTAACTGAAGGAAGAAGCTACCGAGCATCTCTCGGTGCCTCCAGGTACTTTAAATATAAAAGACATGTGAGGATATTAGTGTCTTGAAAAAGTTAGTGTAAAAAATTAAGAGGGATGGTCAACTACTAGATTCGAGATGTTATGGATTATTTCGATTATGACAGAACGTTTGAGAATCGAACCCGAATGCCAAAAGAGTGAAATCCGGACACTTGGTTCGTCTTTCAAAATGGACCATATCTAACATATAGGACGCGGAAAAAAAATTTTATTTAAAAAATCGATCTTCATCATTAATAAATTTGACTGAATCAAGTGACCGTGTAATTTTTTAATGAAGCTTGATTAAATTCCGCGTGCTCTATGTCAGATATGGTCCACCGCGGAGGTCTCTTTTGGGATTCGGGTTCGATTCCCGAAGACGCGAAACAACCCTTCGGACATAGTAAAAATAATACATAACATCTCGGATCTAGTAGTTGACCATCTCTCTTGATTTTCTTTAGTAATTTTATTTAAAAGTTTCGATGATTTTTAGTTGAAATATTTGAAATAACAGATACATATATCCATTTTAATTAGGTACGGTATATAGTACATATATTAAAAGTCAAATTTTTTTTAAATCTCTTATGCAGCCACGTTTAACAGCTTTTTAAAGGGTTTCATTCAAAAATAAAACGGAAACTTATCATGGTCGCTATTTTGTATTAATGAACCAAAATGCAATTTATCGAAATACTCAATCCTTAAAATGGGTGTCATGTAAAATTTTTCCAAGGGCGCTAGAGGGCCTAAGACCGACGCTGCGTCTGTCAGAGTATTATAGCTCAAAAAATAAATTACATACCTACTACATACTGTGTGTTAAGCAGTATTGTTAGAAACCGTTGTTATGGTTTTTGTTTGTTTATTAAGATTATGTTGTCTTAATATATAGTACCTGGAAGCACCGAGCGATGCACGGTAACCCCTGACCCCCCCCCCCAAACCACACACCTCGCCCCCACCACTGCACCCCCACTCCGCCCCACCCCACCCCAACTGCGCCTCCTACCCCGGAATCCCCCACAACTGCATCCCACCTCCTGCACCCCCAGCATCCATCCCTATAAATAAATAAATAAGAAAATGTAAGGCTGGACTCCCGTGTGACCTGAAAATAATAAAAAAAAAATAATCGTATAGGATCTGAAATAAAAACATAAAATTAAAAAAAATATGTACGTCTCGGGACGAGCGACAGAAGTGATAACTTTCACCAAGCAATAATTTTTTTAGGAAGACAATTTCAAGGATAATTGCCCGGAGATAAGAGAATTGAATATTTAATTTTCATTAGAAGAGTGGAGGGGGGGAGGCCAAGGAATAATTATTAATATATTTAATGTTTCTGGATTTAAAATTAATTGTTGTCTTTCTTTCAGCTTAATTCAATTATACATATTTCAAATTTGCCTCGCCACAATTTATTCAATGAATTATATTTATTAAATACATAGCTATATATAATATATTCAATTATTTCCACACTTATAATAAATTCTAATTCAAAAATATTCATTTTAGTAAAAGTAAAAAGCAAACATTTTTAAAATAGTTCTATGGCTCATTGGTAGAGTGTGTGCCTCTGATCCAAGAGGTCTCAGGTTCTAATCTCGACATCCAGCGAGTCATTTTTTTTATTGAGATTTTCATCTATCAATAATTACTTTAATTAAGAAAAAATCAATTAAGATGAATTTTGATGAGGTCCAGACTTAGCCAGATCTTTTTTCATCCTCAAAACTTGTTAATAGATTTTGTTTCATCAAAATCGGTAGGGCCGTTTTCAAAATAGAACCAAGATACAAATATATAAATAAATAAATATATATATAAATAAATAAATATACAATTTTTGCTCGTTTAATAAGAGTAGATAAAAAGAGAAGATGATGTTTCATAATCAACGTACAGCCTAAACCGCTTGACCTAGAAAGATTAAATTTGGAGTGTATATTCTTTCAGCAATTTATGGGTGTGCTAAGAAGGGATTTTTGAAATTCGAACCCTAAAGAGGAAGAAGAGCTCCAAAATGCGTTTTTAGAGTTTTTCAAGATCTCTTAAAACAGAAAAGATATCGATATGGGTTTAGTTTAGAAAGGTGAAGCATTGAAATACAAAAATACATATTTGAGTATTTTGTTCTATTTGCCCCCGAAAAGGAGATATTTTCATTTTGGGGTAAGTTTTTGAAATTTTTAACGTGCTCTATCTTTTCGAGTTTTTAAGTTTTATCATTCAAATTTGGTACATAGGTTTATTAATGCTTAATCTAGGGAGGTTTTTTTTATTTTTTTTTTGAAATTTAACTCCTGAACTGAAAAATGGCGGATTTTTGATTTTGTGGTCTAAAACACAAAAGGCTTCGTATCTTTCTTGCCCATTTTTCCAAACTCAACCAAATTTTGTATACATAATTTGTGGGTCACTAGAAGGCTAGAAATACAAATACCAACCACTCAAAATGGTGAGGAGGGTCAAAAAATGAAAATTCTTGCCCTTCGCGTCGCAGCTAGTTATTATATAAATAATAAAGAGTTTTCCATAAACTATACTTGGAGCTCATTAATTTACTTAAAACTTGCGAAATCACAAAGTGTATTAAAATTTTAATCAAATGACTATTTACGTATTATGAGAAGGGTCGAAATCGTTAGTGGAGTCAATTTTTTTTATTATTATTATGAGATATTAAGGCTCTCACCCTGTCAACCAAGAAGGCCAAAACACTGACAATCTCTAAATCACCACTCCGATGTAAACTACAACTGTACGATGCGATTATCGAACAAGTCATGTCCTTCACATACCTTGGCATCCAAATGACCTCTCATCAAGACCTAGAAACAGAGGTAAGACATCAGGCAATAAGAGCCTCAAAAATATCGGGTTGCTTTAACAATGCAATCTGGTCAAATCAATATTTAAGAACGGAGGCCAAGATACGAGTCTACAAAACCGTAGTACGTCCAATATTAACTTACGCAGCAGAGAGAAGACCCGACACTGCAAAAACTTCTCAATTATTGGAAACGACTGAAATGAAGACATTACGAAGGATAATGAACGTGACCAGGCTCGATAGGATGAAGCGTGAAGATATTAGGGAAAAATGTGGAATACAAAAGGTGGGCGAATGGGTTAAATGGTTAAAAGAAAAAGAGCGGAATGGTATGCGCATGTGAGAAGAATGCCAGAAGACCGGCTGGTAAATAAAGTGATGACAAACAAGCCGGTTGGAATAAGAAGTAGAGGTCGTTCCAAGAAGAGATGGTATGACGTTCTGGAAGAAACAAACCTATATGTTTAAAAATAAGATGAAGAAGAAGGCTAAGGCATCCCTGTAAAAATCTGTTTAATCAGAATTAAGCTAAATGTTTTCAAATTTTATTTATTTAAAAATGAAAGAGCGAGTGAGACTAAAATCGGCAATATTTAGGTGATTTTTGTACCTATCATCATAAGTTCAGAAGAGGCTTAATAAAATATTGTTTTTATGAATCATTATTATTGTTTAGTTCCATAATCAGTATTAAAAATATAACAAATTAGACGAAAAGGAAACAATTACTAAACTCAGTGTTATATCGTACGAGCAATTGCAATGTTTGGCTAATTTATTCTAACTTCATCAGGCACTGACATATTGAAAATATTTGCAAACTAAATATGAGAAATCCGAGTAAAAAGGAAACAATTAAACTCAGTGTTATATTGTACGATCAATTGCAACGTTTAGCTGATTTATTCTAGCCATCAGGTTCTAACATATTGAAAATATTTTCAAACTCCTATGACTGCCAAGTGAGAAATCACAGTAAATCACCTCGCTGCTATTAGTCGTTAGAATTTTTTCGTCAGTGAGCAAAAAATAAAAAATACATAAGCAGCGAGGTAATTTACTTCTTGTGATTTCTCACTTGAAGCAGTCATAGGAGTTTGCAAATATTTTCAATATGTTAGAACCTGATGAAGCTAGAATAAATCAGCGAAACGTTGCAATTGGTCGTACAATATAAAACTGAGTTTAATTAAATTGAAAGTTTTTGCCGAGAGTAGCAGAATTTTTATATTGAAGGAGACACAAAGAGTGTGTCTTCTGCTGGAATTATAAATTTTATTTATTTATATGAGACTATAGTTTCGAGGGTTTTTGCCCTTTCATCAAGTCTATTACAATGTATTAACAGGAATTAATTTATGAATTCATAAATTAATTTCTGTGAATACATTGTAATAGACTGATGAAGAGGGCAAAGCCCTCGAAACTATAGTCTCGTTATAAATAAATAAAATTTATAATTCCAGCAGAAGACACACTCTTTTATTGTCTCCTTCAACTGAGTTTAATTGTTTCCTTTTTCCTCTGATTTGTTATATTTAGTTTTTATGAATGTTTATAATGAAGGATTTTTCGTAGCAGCAATCTTCTATTCAATCATTTTTTAAAAAATAGAGCTATTTTCAAGATATCTAAAAAATATTGAACAAAATATTTTTCTAGAAAATTACACGTTTATATGTATTTTTATTATATTTAATAAGCAGTGCCTGGAGCACCGAGCGATGCTCGATAACTTTTTGCCTCTAAATAGTAGCTTAAGTTTCAAATTTCAAGGCTCTGCGACTTACCGAAGACGAGATATAAACGATTAAAATATTTATTTTGCGACATGACTAATTTACACACCCTTCCTTTATTTCAATCGAATTAAAATTCATACATGACTATTAACTCATGAAACTTGATAAGTTCACCAATTTTTAGCGAAATCGTTAGAGCCGTTTTCGAGAAACCGATTCTATATATCATCGCCTTAGAGTGTAAACCTGCTATCTCACAACAAGGAAATTTTACAGGGCAGAGAAAAAACAAACAATATTTAATATTGTTGTTATGGGAAGAAATTATTTTTCACAATTTTTTCTACAACTTATGATCGAAATTTTACTTGGACGATGCTGCATCTCTTTTTCTTTCGAACGGTATTAATATGTCATATATGATAAAAAATGGAGTTAGCAGGTTTACACTCTAAGCCGACGATATATAAATATATATATAGAAGAATTGCTCGTTTAATATAATAAGATAAGATATTTTCAATAAGGTATTAAACAATTTTGCTATCGAATTAAAGTTTCCTTGGGTCGCAAAGCCCCCGAACTGTTTATATATACATTTGGATTATGGTCAAAAAAGGTCATCCAAGGTCGAAACTTTGTTAATATTCTGTTTGCACTTACGTGGTTGTATTCGCCTTGTTTCATCTCCTGTCTTCGGGGTGGTCCGCCCTCCTCATCGGCATAGACCAAATTGCGTATCGAGCCACCAAACCTGGGCTCGAAAATGACACTTGGCAAGGCTAACTTGGTGAGTTTGGTATTGTACCAGGCGGGCATTCCGCCCACGTATACATCCGAGTTCGATTCCAGCCGCCCGAAATGGAACTCTTTGCCCCTGGAGGATTTCGATTGCGTCACCCCGTCAACTGTCAGGGACGTCGTTTCACCGCGACGCTCCACCTGCACACAACAACAAACAAAACAAAAATATTATTATTATTATTCATTATTATTATCTATATAATAAAAATGAATTTCTGTTTGTAAGAGCAGATCTCTCAAATGCCTGGACCGATTTGGCTAATTTTTTTTTTAAATGTTCGTAATAGCCCAATTCAGGTTAATATGTAAAAAAAAATTGGAAAAGTTACCCGGAAAATTGGAAAATTCAGGAAAAATTAAAAAAAAATCAGGTTAGCCAACATAGCTTGCCAAACAATAAAAGAACTAAACTAGCAAAAATACAAATGTTGGCGGCCCTGTTTCTAACCCCATTATCGTTGAAGAAGAATTTAATACTGCAACAAAGATTTAAAAAACTATCTATTTTTTTTTAAAGTACATTTAAAACAAAAAATTTAAAAAAGAATCGTCTTGATAACTAAATTTTTGAAAAAGTTATGGTTATTTAAAAAAAGCTATTTTTTTCAAAAATTTCTAACTTCTTTTGGGTTGGGTGAAAAAAATTTGAAAAAAATTCTGAAAACCGTCTTTAATAGGGTAGAAAAAAATGAAAAAGTTTCAGCCAAGCTTTTGATTATATAAATAGATGAAAAATATTTAATTTAAAATAAAATATGTTATTTAAAAATCATTTTTCTTAAAAATACCCTTGGGAATCTCACCTCATCTTTTTTCTATTGTATTTAAGACCATCAGCCACTTCAAAAGAACTAAGCCTTTTGGCTTTTGTATTCGAGTTCATTATTTCATTTCAATATTATTTATTTATTTCAAAGTTAATTATTGAAACTATACTAACTAAACTAACTGAAAGGAATTAATTAGCTTTTGGAATTTCTTTAAAAATATATTTTAAAGATTAAAACCAAAATTCAATTAGCCGTAGAAAGAAAACAAAATCATTTGAAAACCCATTGTTATATTGTTTTGAAATCTGGGAAATTTCAGCCTATTGAAATTATTAAAAACCTATTTTGAGCCTAATTAAACCTAAATTTTCTATAATTTAATAATAAACTTTAAAAGTTTATTATTTTTAATTTTTTAATTGGATAGTTCTCCCCAAATGACGATTTTTACCGTATTTATTGAACTTTTACAAGACAAAAACTTTATTTTAATTTAAGTTGAAAGGTTCTTTTTGGCGAATAATTGAGTAGCAGAAGGGGACAATAAAATATTGTCTTCTGCTCGAAAAATAAATTTTTTAAATTCATTCATAAAGAGATATACTTTGTTGTGTTGTTGTTCGTAGTCCTTTTGCTAATGCAAAGCAAATCGAGCACAAAGGATTATCTCAGGGTAGATATTAGGCGAACAGAAATGATAATATGGTTGCATAGTTGACAGGGACTTAGCCAAAGGAGAATGGCGCTCCAGGCGATATTACGAATTAATTATAAAAAAATAAAACCGACTTCAAAAAACGAAATGCAATAAATAAAATAAATAATTTTCTGATTCATTCGCCCGAATCTTTCTCTTCAGGCAAGGTATTATATTAAGTCACTATTAATAACATCACTAAAAAGAGAAAAATAAAAATAATTTTTAGAAGAAAAATAAAACCGACTTCAAAACACTTAAATTCAACAAATAAAATAATAAGAACTCAAAAATCAAATAAAATACACTAAAAGGTATAAAATAATTATCTAATTTAGTTACAACTAAACGACGAAATATTAACATGAAATCACTTTTTGAAGTCGGTGCTAAAAATATACATTTTATTAATAGAACTCGGCGGATCTTAGTTAGTATGTTTCGCGGGTAAGCTCGCTTATATAGTTTGTTTAGCACCGACTTCAAAAAGTGATTTCATGTTAATATTTCAACGTTTAGTTGTAACTAAATTAGATAATTATTTTATACCTTTTAGTGCATTTTATTTGATTTTTTGAGTTTTATTATTTTATTTGTTGCATTAAATTTTTTTGAAGTCGGTTTTATTTTTTTAATAAAAATTATTTTTATTTTTCTCTTTTTAGTGATGTTATTAATAGTGACTTAATATAATAACTTGCATGCATCTCGTAAGAGAAAGCGTCGAGAGAATGAATCAGAAAATGATAATAAAATTCAATTCATAAATAGAGAAATTGTCTCGAAACGTTAACGGGTTTAAAATGAATGTTTTTAAGATTTTTTTTATACAAGATTTTATTTATTATAATTTCGATTATTTGCTAATAAGAATTGGAGATTTACGTTATTTCGTCATTGGTCATATCATGGGAACTTGACCAAATTAAAATGGGACCACCCCTAAGGTACCCCCTTTCCAATAAAAAAAGAATCATTGAAATCGGTCAACGTGGCAAAAAGATCTCGCTGAACATACATAAAATAAATAAATAAATAGGTATCTTGACTATCTTGGAGCTATACTGATCCAAACGCAGAAAGAATAATTAAAATCGGTTCATAAACAAAGAAGTTATGCCTAAACAATCATAACAAAAAAGGTCCAATACCAATGAAAAAAAGTAAAAAAACGGGACTAATCGCAAACTATACTGAACCCAATGCAAAAAAAATCATCAAAATCGGTTCTCAATTGATGAAGAAATCAGGTAACATAGACACAAAAAAATTCAGTCGAATTGACAACCTCCTCCTTTTTTGAAGTCGGTTAAAAATGTTTCCACCCAAATATTGTAAATTCTGATTGGTGATTTTTAAAATAGCAAGTAAAAAATATAAAAATTTTTAAGAAAAAAATAAAAACCGACTTCAAAAATTAAGTGCAACAAATATAAAAATACACTAAAAGGTATAAAATAATTATTATCTTATTTAGTTACAACTAAACGACGAAATATTAACACGAAATTACTTTTTAAAGTCAGTGCCAAACAAACTATACCTATAAGCGAGCGTACCCGCCAAACGTACTAAGTAAGATCCGTCGAGTGCGATTCATAAAAGGTATATGTTTGGCACCAACTTCAAAAAGTAATTTCGTGTTAATATTTCGTCGTTTAGTTGTAACTAAATAAGATAATAATTATTTTATACCTTTTAGTGTATTTTTATATTTGTTGCACTTAATTTTTTGAAGTCGGTTTTTATTTTTTCTTAAAAATTTTTATTTTTCTCTTTTTAGTGATGTTATTAATAGTGATTATATCATCAGAACTTGACCAAATTAATATGACACCATCCCTAAGACACCCCCTTTCGGATAAAAAAAGAACCATCGAAATCGGTTCATAAACAAAGAGGTTAGGTCTAAACAAATATAAACAAACCTAATAAAAATGGTCTAATACCTATGAAAAAAAATCGAAAAAAAAATGGGACCAATCGGAAGCTAGACTGGACCCAATGCAAAAAAAATTTTCAAAATCGGTTGACAATTGGCGGAGATATGAGGTAACATAGGCACAAAAAAAAAAAAAAAAAAAAAAAATTCAATCGAATAGAGAACCTCCTCCTTTTTGAAGTCGGTTAAAAATGTCTGTTAGGCTGTGGGTACTCAAATTTTTGCGGACGAGCTAGCTCAAAAACTAGTTGCATATCAAAACCAAATTTCACACGTAGTTTCTGTGCATTAATTTTTCTTTTATTGGGCCACATAGGTGGGGGCCTCCACTAACAAGAAATATTTACATAGTCGGGTGAATTTAATTATAGGAGTACATATTTACATAATTATAGGAATATTTAAATAATATATTTACAATTTTTTTTTCTTTATACAATTTCTAGCGCATGGCAAGTTCTCCTGTTGAAGCTATAAAAATTCATCAAAGAACCCCTCATCGCCCTGAAGGTCATATCGCATTAGATTTTGGTGCATATCGACCCAAAATTAAGGGGGTGGAAGGGGGGTTAAAAATTAAAAATCTAGGCCATTTGAGCAAACTCAACCAAATTTTGTATACATAATCAGTGGGACACCAGAAGTCTAAAAATGCAAAAACTAACCTCCCAAAATGGGTGTAGGGTCAAAAAATGAAAATCTTGGCCATTTGCCAAACTCAACCATATTTTGTATACATAATCAGTGGGACCCCAGAAGTCTAAAAATGCATAAACTAACCGCCTAAAATGGGGGGGGGGGTCAAAAAATGAAAATCTAGGCTCTTGTACCAAACTCAACTAAATTTTGTATACATAATCAGTGGGCCCCCAGGAGTTTAAAAATGCAAAAACTAACCCCCCCCTCCCCTACATGATTATAAATAATTTTATTAAATATTAAATATAAGTGAGGGGCTAGGTTGTAAGGTAAAGTCAAGTGGATGGCCACATCAGAACATGTCAGTTTATTTTTTTAAATCTTTGAGTTCAAGGCTCGCCTGGCGTACCGTGTAATAAAATAAATACAGGGGAAAGAAGGGAGATAAATGGAATGAAAAATAAAAATAAAATGCAAAGAAATGGTGTGTAATGTCTTGTTTGCATTTTTCTTGTAATTAACTAATTAGTCCTTGAAGTTTTTTTGTTCTGGCGCTAGTGTACGTAATTAAATTTCCAGCTCTTGTTTAGAGAGGAGGAAAGGAATATCGCGTTCCTCTTTGTCGGGTTCGGAGCTCGTCAAGGGTGGCTAGAGGGGGACGAGAGGGGGATCAACCGATAAGGTGTTGCAGGGGAATTTATACTGCAACCCCTAAACACACATACACACATATACATGGGTCTTCCGGGTTCTCTCTCGATTTCCCTTTCACCAAAATAGCAACTGTGCAACATTTAATAACTAAAAATTATAATAAAATGTATTGTATACATAACGTAGGCAAATATCTTTAACTAATTATTATTCGGTACGCCCAGCAGTAGGGATGGCAACGATATATCGATTGAAGGATACAATAAAAGAGTGTGTCTTCTGCTGGAATTATAAATTTTATTTATTTATAACGAGACTATAGTTTCGAGGCTTTGCCCTCTTCATCAGTCTATTACAATGGATTCACAGGAATTAATTCAAAGCCTCGAAACTATAGTCTCGTTATAAATAAATAAAATTTATAATTCCAGCAGAAGACACACTCTTTTATTGTCTCCTTCAATATATAAAAAATCTGCTACTCTCGGCAAAAACTTTCAATTTGATATATCGATTAATTTTTTATATGGATATATTTCCAAAATATATCGATATATGCCTTGAGATATACATCGAAAAATATATCGGATTTTTTTTCACTTCCAAATACCAAAAAACTGCTGCAGCACCAAGATCAACTTCAAAGGGCCGTAGAGTAAAATGTATGGACCCCATGGCTACAACTAAAGTCAAAAATCGAATAGTTTTTAAGGAATTTGGTGTTGGCTGGTACTTGGTGAAACATTTTTTAAAATAAAAAATACTTGGTAGGTTTCACATCTATATATATAAAATTCTTTGCCCGATACACTCACACATTCATCATCAAAACAGCCAGAACCACTCGACATAGAAAACATGAAATTTTAAGAGGATATTACATCTATGACATAGAGGCTCACTAAGAAAGGATTTTTCGAAATTCGACTGCTAAGGGGGTCAAAGGGGACAAAGTGTGTTTTCACTGATTATGCGATATCTCCTAAGTACCATAAAATATCTACTTGGTTTTTACTTATAAAAATACTAAATTAAAATATCTAAAAAGTAATTTCAGGATTTTTGAAATTCGACCCCTAGAGGGGTCAAAGGGGCAAAATATCTTTGCAATGGGTTTACACTAATTATGCATTTTCAATTAAGAACGATAAGATATCTACTTGATTTTTAATTAATAAAATTCTAAATACAAATATCTAAAAAGTAATTTCAAGATTTTTTGAAATTTGTCTCCCAACTATCCAAAATGAGAGTGGGGGCGAAAATTCTATCTTGATCAAATTTTGTAGAGTTATTCTTTATTACTTTAAGAAACTATTTCTGTAAAAAAATATATCAAAATTGACAGTATGTGGGCGAAGGGGGAGGGGGTAAATTATAGAAATTTTTAGATTTTTAGTACATTTACTCTCTAGAAAACTGTGTATTATTTATTTGCAAATATCTAAAAAATAATTCCAAGATTTTTTGTAATCCGACCCCCTGAACTATCCAAAATGTGAGAGGGGAAAAAATTAAAACTCTCTCCGATCTTAATCAAATTTTGTAGAGTTATTCTTTATTACTTTAAGAAACTATTCCTGTACAAATCAACTATCAAAATTGACTGTATGGGGGCGAAAGGGGGGGGGGCAAAATATAGAATTTTTTAGCTTTTTTGTACATTTATTCTTTAGAAAACTGAGAGTTATTTATTTGCAAATATATAAATATTTGGAGCTTTTTTTTAAATGAATTTTGGAGACCTAATAATCACAT
The DNA here is from genome assembly GCA_024734495.1 of Forficula auricularia. Taxonomy (NCBI): domain Eukaryota; kingdom Metazoa; phylum Arthropoda; class Insecta; order Dermaptera; family Forficulidae; genus Forficula; species Forficula auricularia. The sequence continues at coordinate 5,855,562 of JALMQS010000153.1, read as the reverse complement.
GCCGAGACGCCGCCCGTTAGGTCCACCTGCCCGGAGCCGAGCTGTAGAGGGCGTGCCGAAGGCACGCCTGGAGCAGCTCGTTAAGATATAAAAAAATAAAACGAATTTATTTTTGGAGAGACTTTAATCTCGATATATATATTTCAGGTGGCTAACCCATCTTCAGGAGCAACAGAAAGTAACTGACATGAATAAGTTGAATTTGAATACAAGTCAATGGTAAAATTTATTTTTAAATAACAAAAAGGGTAAATATTTAAAATTAGGGGAGGGAGAAAGGTAGAAAGTCTATTTAGTTTAATTTTGAATGGCCTTCTGAGAAATGAGGATCTACACTCAGGTAGGTGTAGGGGGGGGGGTAGAATTATTTAATTATTTACAAATAAATTTTACCATTGACTTGTATTCAAATTCACCTTATTCAGGTCAGTTACGTTCTGTTGCTCCTGAAAATGTGTTAGCCACCCGAAATATACTACCTTGATCAAAAAGTTCCAGGAATAACCCTACGTGTGGCGCTCCCATCGTTCCGACTTGAGTTCTGTTTTTTTGTTATGTTGGTACATCTGTTGTTGGTATTTCCTCTAAATCTTAGCATCATAGCTTGACATTTGCAAAAGTTACGTAGCCAAGAGTACATCTATCTCTGTGTGTGTTGGCGATTTTTTACAATTTTAGAAATGGATTTAAATTTGCAACAACGAACTTGTATTAAATTTTGCGTAAAAAAGTGGATTTAATGGTGCGCGAACGTTGGAAATGTCAGAAAAGTGTTTCGGCAACGATTCTCTAAAGAAAACGGTCGTTTACCAGTGGCACGAGCGGTTCAAAAGTGGTCGTGAGTCAATCGAAGATGATGAACGCAGTGGCAGACCATCGACATCGAAAACCGACGAAAACATTGATAAAGTAAAAGAAATGTTGGTCAATAACCGGAAATTAACCAACAGAGAGATAGCGGAGGGTTTGAACATTGCCTATGGATCCGTCCAAGACATTTTGGTTTATGATTTGGGTTTCCGTCGTGTAGCAGCAAACAGCATGATAACGGACCGGCACACAGTGCCATCATTATTCGAAATTTTTTGACGAAAAATGCAACAAATACCATCTGTAGCGGCCCGTATTGCTTTGGATACGAGCTTTTAGACACGGCCGCTAGCTGACTAAGTCAGATCGTTGCGACACTTTTGCATGACTGATAATATTTCAGTCATGTATTAAGTAAGACAATTCGATCTCGACTAATGATCGAAGGAGGAGCCATCAACCAACTCGGAGCTCCTCGCTCGCTAACTAGGCGGGTGGCGCCCAGCCCGGCTTTTTACCAGGGACGAACATCGCACTGCACAAATCATTTTTAAGTCCCCTCCAACTAGGAGGGGAGCGCGGACACGCACCACGTACGCAACCAAACCCCCTAACACCATCCAACAGTCACCGAATCCACCTGATTTGGCTCCCTGTGACTTCTTTCTGTTCAATCGAGTTAAAAAACCATTACTTGGAACGCGTTTCAGCAGTCAAGAGGAAGTAATGGAAAAATCGCGAGGATGGACATACCGAAAACCGAATATAAAAAATGTTTCGAGGATTGGATCAAGCGCTGGCATAAGTGTGTTGCAGTCGATGGGGATTACTTTGAAGAGGACAATATAGATTTAGATGAATAAACTTGTATTTTTAATTTTCTGAATAAATTCCGGGAACTTTTTGATCAAGGGAGTATATATCGAGATTAAAGTATCGCCAAAAATAAATTCGTTTTATTTTTTCATATCTTAACTAGCTGCAAGGCCCGCCTTCAGCGGTCCTTTTGCTAGCCAGGGGGCACGCCACCTAGACCCCCAACCCACGAACCCCACCCTCACACCCCACCCCCACAACACACACCCGTTTCTAGTCTTCTAGTGACCCACAGATTATGTATATAAAATTTGGTTAAGTTGGCTCTAAGGGTAAGAATTTTCATTTTTTGACCCCCCCCCCCATTTTGGGTCGTTAGTTGTTGCATTTATTCATTTCATTCATGTATACAAAATTTGGTTGAGTTTGGTCCAAGGGCAAGAATTTTCATATTTTGACCCTCCCCCCCTTTTCGGGTGGTTTTAAGAGGAGTTTTTTATACAAAAGTTGTCAGAAATCTAATCCCCTACAACTTTGCTCATAATAAAATTTGCCGTAGAGTTAATAGTTTAGGATTTATTTGATAATTTTCATTCGTGCGCCCCCCCCAAACCCCCTTTTGGGGTCAAAATATCAAAACGTTATTAGCTAAAAACGTAAGTTAGAAGACATCTGATAAAATATGAAATTTCATAATAATCCCTTCAGCCGTTTTTACGTGAATCTTGAGCAACTTTTCTCGGAACCCACGGAAACATACATACATACAGACAGACATGCATACATACAGACAGACAGGAATTTTGTTGAGGGTGTTTTCGTTCATAACTTTGCTTGAAACATGTGCAACCAAAATTTGGACCAATGTACAGACAAAACCTTAATTTTATATAAATATAGATGTGAAACCTACCAAGTATTTTTTATCCAATAATTTCAAAAATAGAAAGTGACAATTTCGCCAAAAATAACTGGAGTTTTCCTAGGTAAGTTGTAGGGGGGGGGGGCAGCCGGTCAGCTGATTAGCTACTACAAGGTTTCAATTTCGGTAATCCGATTAGAGATCAACTAACTTTTTAGGAGAATTGACAAATCTTGAAAGTAAGGAAATAATTTAATAATACATACATGATGCCTTATAATAATGTTCGTAAATAAGGGGATGGGGGTAAATGAGTTTTGTAGGGGGGCACTGTCCCCCTTGACCTTCCTCTAACTAAGCCTAGTGTCCAAAAATAGCGATTTTTAAAAATGAATTGACATTTCAGAAAATTATGTTGCATCGGTGGTTGCTTGACTAAATACATAGTCATATTTGATATAGGTATTAATAAAATGCTTATGTAAGAATAAACATTATATGAATACATCAAATGACTATGGCTAAAGTCTAGTAAACACCGTGGCTACTTTTTTAAAGTTTAAATCAATTTTTTATTCAATTGAACAATTTTATACGAAATTTTTATCTCACATCATCACACCTATTAAAAAATACTTTGACTAGGTACTCTAAATTCAAAAAAAAAAAAAATATCTCATGTATTGTATAAGAGAGGCGAGAAAATACCATAATGCTTGAAAAATAAGCTAACGTGTTCTGATGTGGCCATCCACTTGACTTTACCATACAACCTGGCCCCTCACTTAAATTTAATATTTAATAAAATTATTTATAATCATGTAGGGGTTTAGTTTTAGACTTCTGGGATCCCACTGATTATGTATACAAAATGTGGTTGAGTTTGGTCAAATGGCCTAGATTTTTAATTTTTTAACCCCCTCCACCGCCCTTAATTTTGGGGTCGATATCCACCAAAATCTAATCAGCTCTTAATCTCAATGGACCAAAACTACGTGTGAAATTTGGTTTCGATATTCACACTAGTTTTTGAGCTAGCTCGTCCACAAAAATTTGGTAACGCACAGACTAACTAACAGACAACCAACCAGACAACCAGATTAACAGACATTTTGACAAAACAATTATTATCTCGAAAAATATAATTTTTTCGATGTTCACTTATTAGGGCTTTTTTGTAGACCGAAATGTCATGGTTTCGCTCAATTTTTTTAATAAAAATAGTTTAAGCAGTTTTTGAGATATTTCGAAAAAAAGAAAAAAAAACATTTTTCATGCACGATTACAATACTTGACCATACCCTGTTTGGTAATGTGCTAATAGAGACAAAAAATCGCAGCCGTCTGACTGGCAAAAGACTGTCTAAACTTTTGTTTTTGTTTAATTAAGTAATAACTGTATACAATACTTTTATTTTATTTTGAATAGTATGTATTTTAGTTAATATTGTAATAGCCAAAATGGCTTTATATCTATATATTTAATATGTACATATTAATTTATATATTTGTATAAGTTTATTTGCATCAAGCAGAGAACAACCTCATTGATCAACAACTTTGCTACTCTCGGCAAAACAAAATCTTTTTCAATTAAAGCAGTTTGCTCGAAAATTCCTCGTACATTTTGGATCAATATAGATATATTTGTGAACAAACATTCTCCATAATGAAGCATGTTCAATCTAAATTAACAAGTTCACTAACAGATGGAAATCTTGCATCGCTTATTAGAATTCATACTTCTAAAAAGAAATTTTGATTTGAAATGCCTAGCAGCCACCAATCAAATACATCCCCTCTCAATGAACAATCGTGAATATATACTATATATATCGTCGGCCAAGGGCGGATCCAGGAATTTTTTATGGGGGGGGGGAGGGGAGAATGTATATAAGGTTTCCGATGTAAATAAGATATACTTTTTATCTCGAAAGTGTGTCGCGATCGAATTGCGGGGGGGGGGGTCAGAGACGCCCCCCCCCCCACACACACATATATAGAACTTTATTTTCAATTTTAAAAATTAAAAAAAAAAAATTACAAATTTTTTTTGCCAGGCACGGGCCTCTATGGGGGGCGGTCGCCCCCTCCGCCCCCCCTGGATCCGCCCTTGTCGTCGGCTTAGAGTGTAAAGCTGCTAACTCCATTTTTTTTATCATATATGACATATTAATACCGTTCGAAAGAAAAAGAGATGCAGCATCGTCCATGTAAAACTGGTACTTAAAATTACGATCGTAAGTTGTAGAAAAAAAAATGTGAAAAATAGTTTTTTCCATAACAACAATATTAAATTTTGTTTGTTTTTTCTCTCCCCTGTAAAATTTCCTTGTTGAGAGTTAGCAGGTTTACTCTCTAAGACGACGAAATTTTGTTTGTTTTTTCTCTGCCCTGTAAAATTTCTTTGTTGAGAGTTAGCAGGTTTACTCACTAAGACGACGAAGTTAGCAGGTTTACTCTGTAAGACGACGAAATTTTGTTTGTTTTTTCTCTGCCCTGTAAAATTTCCTTGTTGAGAGTTAGCAGGTTTACTCTCTAAGACGACGATATATATATATGTTGCAGTAAAAACCCGTTTTTAGTAAGAATGGGTTCTTACTAGTTAAAACGTGATTCACTGAATACCTTTGTGGCAACTAAAGTTTACTGATGTTGGTTGAGTTTGGTTCAGAATCTTCATTGAACTTTCGCCTAATTTTGGGGGTTTATATTCAAAAATTGTTAAACGAAAATGTCAAAAATTAGAAGCAAATTTGTAGAGAATGTAATTTTTGACATTTTCGTTTAAAAATTTTTGAAAAAAACACCCAAAATGAGACGGAAATTCAAAAATAAAGATTCTAGACCTTTGAACCAAACTCAACCAACATCATTAAACTCTAGTTGCCCCAAAAGTATTCAGTGAAATGCATTTTAACTAGTAAGAACCCGTTTTTTTTTGTTTTGTTTTTACTAAAAAACGAGTTTTTACAGCAACATATATTTCAACTTCAAAATAGACACTTAAATTAAAATAAACTGATACGACTTTAGCGCCAACTAGCGACGGAAATGTAAGCATTGGGGGATGATTTATTAAACGTCCAAGGCAAAGAGACTCGCTCATGGCCCTTTGCACTCTTTTATCTATGGTATATGCTATAATACAATATTTGTCCTAATTCTCCCAAATTATTTGAATAAATAAACACAAGAGAGCGATACTTTCGTCAGTAGTAGTGCTGCCTCTATGTTTAACACACGGTCCCTATTATAATCAATACAGAAATGTTAGACATCTAAAAACATTTTTAACCACCCCTCCACACAAGCTTTGCTTAATGAGGGTGTTGCAATAATTGTTAAATTTGATTTATTTTATTGTCTTTAATTAGTTTAATTGTTTTTTTAAATATACCTACAATATATTTACTTATTTTTTTGCAAATAAATATTCTATTCTATTCTAATTCTAATTGATTCTGACTTTATTAATGTTTGATTTTGTGTGAGGTTTTCATTTTTAATTTGATTTATTCTTTGGTTTTCTTGATTTTTTTTTTACTGAAATTTAACCCTCGACTCAAGATTATTCTTATAGAGGGTTGAATTTTATTCATCATCAACATCGAGTATACAGTCCTAAGACTGGTTTGATGCAACAATCCGTCTCCACTCGACTCTGTCCCCCGCCAGATGTTTGACCTCTCTAAATGTCTGGCATCCCATATCCCCAATTATTTGGTTGAAATATTCTAATCTGGGTCTTCCCCTTCCCATTTTCTTCCCTACCTCACCCTCCAAGATATCCCTAAGCAGTCCCCCATGTCTCAGTGTGTGCCCCATCATCTGACCTCTTCTCTTCTTCAGACTCTTCCACAAGGTTCTTCTTTCTCCGATTCTTCCAAGAACTTCTTCATTTGTAATTTTATCCATCCATTTGATATTCATCATTCTTCTGTAGCACCACATTTCGAAAGCCCCTAATCTCTTTCTCTCCGCTTTTCTAATTGTCCAGGTTTCACACCCGTACATGGCTATGCTCCATACATATGTCTTCAATAGCAACTTCCTGTTTTCTAAGCTGATTGAGGAGGAGCATAGTAGTTTTTGTTTTGAATTAAACCCCATTTCTTCTTGATTTAATTTCGTTTTCGCTCCTCCCATCCCATGTTATTTTACTTCCTAGGTAGCGGAATTCCTTAATTCCTTCTAGGTTTTCTTTGGTTAATTTTGATACATTCCTCTCTCGTTTGTTCTTTTTTTGTACATACTAGGACCTTGAATTTTATTATTAGGTTTAAAGTGGTATATGTACCATATATGTGTGTAGTTACATATGAAATATTATTAAATTTTAATGAATTGTTAATTGAAAATTGAATTGTAATTTAATTATTAATGATCTGAAATTGTTGATGAACTTGTATATATGATGCTAGATGAATAATAAACAAATAAATAAATTATATTTGTAAATGTATATTATATATTTTATATTTATTGTATAATTTAAGAGTCAATTTTATGTTTTTATTAGGCATGACCCGCGAGCTTACGCCAAATTTAAGAAGTGGCCCTTAAGTTTAGAAGTTTGCCCACCCCTGCCCTTGCATGTTGTTCGGTTAAACTCTTAACCGATGTGACCCGAGAATTGAAAAATCCACTTTGCCTATTCATTCAAGCAATCAGTGGATCTGGAAATTCTTATGTTGACAAATTTTTAAACCCCTCTATCTTGAATACCATTAATCGGAGATATTTTATTCAAATGACCTTTTTTGTAGAGAATTTAATTTTCTACAAATTTTCTCTTTATGTTTATTCGATTAAGTTAATATTTTAGCCAATAAGAGAAAAAAGTTATGTTGAAAGTTTTTTAAACCAATCTATCTTGAAAATCATTAATCAGAGAGATTTTATTCAAAAGACCTTTTTTGTAGAGAATTTAATTTTCTACAAATTTTCTCTTTACAATTATTCGATTAAGTTAATATTTTACCCAATAATAGAGATTAAATGTGAATTATCATCTAAAATTGAATACTAACAAAAAAGATATACCTATGTACTCTTTTTGAAATATTTTTATTTTTTAAATACTTGTAGTTGTAAAAACTAATAAATTTTGAAACATTACTTTTCACTAAGTTCATGATACCTATATATTTTTGATTTGAAATTCTAAACGCAGAATTTTGAAAAAAGAATCATTAAATTTCTACTCGTCTCATAGAAAAATTAATGCAATCTTTAGTTTTCTTTGCTAAATTAAGAGAAACCGGATTTGAAGGAAAATTGACAGAAGCAGTAAACAAAGCGAGAACCTGTGGGTTGGAAGATTACATATTACCTCGACCTCGAAAAATACCAAGTGGAATTCCTCATTCTAGTAATGATAATGAACATAGGGGTGTCCCGTATCACAACAATAAACCGTGAACAGGGGATAGGGCAATTTAAGACGGTCCTGAACATATTTTTTTTAAATAAAAGTCTCATAGTTTTCGAGTTATAGGCATTTTTTTGAAAATTATGAAAATTGCTACCCTGCCCTAAATATCAAGATGCTGTGGCTACAAATTTACATATTTTATTATTCTAATTTTTGAGGCGGAATCCTGAATAATCCTGCTGTTATAAAACAATAAGTACTATACTTTTGGAGAAAAAAATATTTTTTTCAGACTTATGTTTTAAAAAATTTTCATCATCTAACTTTGATTCATCTTTAGTCTAAAAAAAGTCTAGCAAACAAGCATGGCAAGTTATTTTAAAAATTGACCCATTTAGTCAAGATTTCAAAATGGTACAGGACTGTGTACTTACTTCTTTAGGAAAAACATATTGATATTTTTTGGCAAAATTAGCTAATTTAATATCATATTTTGATAATGTTTTTTTATTTAATATGTTAATCAATTATGTCGCATCTAGATTGAACTAATCTGTGGCTATTATAGGCATTATTATTACCTATTAAAGTATTAATGCCTATAATAACCAAAGATTAGATCAATTAAGATGCGACATAATTGATTAACATACTAAATAAAAAACACTATCAAAATATGTTTTTAAATTAGATAATTTTGCTAAAAAAATCAGTATTTTTTTTTCTAAATAAGTACAAAGTGCTGTATCATTTTGAAATCTTGACAAAATGAGCCAATTTTTTAATTAACTTTCCATGCTTGTTTACTAGACTTGTTTCAAGTCTCTATCTCAATTTTAACCTTGTGCTACACAGCAATTAAGTTTCTCATCTAAATATTAGTACCTGGCCACCCCCCCCCCCTCGCCCCCGGACCCCCATCACTACACCCCACCTTCTGCACCCTCCCACCCAACACCTACACCCCCACTCCTCCCCCCGGCCCCCTCTACTGCAACCCACCTCCTGCACCCCTACATCTACCCCCGCCCACGAACCCAATTTTTGCATTTCTAGCCTTCAGTGGTCCACAGATTATGTGTATATAGGTATATAAATAAATACGGTATAATTATTTTTTTTTAATTAAATAACAATTTTTGAGTTCATCAATTAAATTGTCAAATTAATATTTGTGGGATTTAAAACTCTATTTTTAATCAATTAAATTGCCCAATTTTTAATATATAATAATAATTGTAATAATCCTATTGTGGGATATAAAATTAAAAAATTAATTATTTATTAAAAGGAAATTGAATAAAAATGTAAATAAATATTTTTATCGAGACAACCACCTGTGAATAATTATTTCAATCAACAAAAAACCCATCAAAAACAACTTAGCCGAAGATGAGACCGTGACAGATCGTATGTCCAACACAAAACCCTCCTAACCAGTGAATTTCATCCAAATCGTTACAGGGGTTTTCGAGAACCCGACCGGATATATATATACAAACTTTGCTCGTTTAATATAATAAGAAAGATAACATGGGTTTTTTGGCATTGAACGATCAATTTTTTATTCCGGCCAAAGTAATGGTTCAAAAAAATTGAAACTCTGTAGACTTTATTCTTATAATAAATAGTAGCTATCTTTCAGAATTTTCACAGATTTTTAAGTTACATCAAGATAAAATACTGCTATATATTTTTGTATTAGTAAGTTATAGACTCCAAAATTATAATAGTTAAAAATCTGCGAAAATTCTGAGGTATAGCTACTATTATAAGGATCAAGTCTACAGAGTTTCAGATTTTTTGAACGATTACTTTGGCCGGAATAAAAAATTAATCATTCAATGCCAAAAACCCCATGTTATTTAGATTGGAAAATTAATCGCTGTGGGGCACTATGTTAAAATTGAGATAGAGACTTGAAACTTGGGGCATATTTTTTTTTATTTATTTCTAAACATATGAGTCAGCGTAAATATAAGGAGCACCCTACTATATATAGATATTTATTAAATTACCGACGCTTACATACGTCTAAAGTTTCTATAAAAATAATATCACGAAATTTAAAAAATTAAAATTAAAATTTTGAATTTTTATTCATTTGAGTTGCAAAATTGTTTATATTTCAGGAAAAATACTATTTGTGATAAGAAATTTCGGAAAAAATTATATTTAAAAAAAAAACTAAAAAACACGCGCAGAAACTTGTACTTTTAATTAATTCCAATAAAGTGCCCCATGCTTTTTGATTAAGTATTACATTATTTTGTACTTTTTAGAAGCGAGCTTCTAAAAAGTACAAAATAATGTAAACACGCGTGTATTTTAGTTTTTTTTTAATATCATTTATTTTTTTTAATATAATTTTTTTTTTTTTTTTTTTTTTTTATAAATTTTATTAAACCAATTATTTTACATTAATAATGTATACATTGTATTTTGCTTCGATTTCGGAGATAACTTCTCCACCATCGAGTGTCCTTATTTATCTTTAGTCCTTGTTTTTAATAAGAGGAAAAATCTAATTAGATAAAAAAACCTCTTTTCCGATAATTATTTTAATTCCATTATTCCCCAATCAAATCGATTGGATCTCTCCTCCACCCTTTCCCTCCTCCAATATAATTTTTTTTTTTTTTTTTATAAATTTTATTAAACCAATTATTTAACATTAATTAATGTATACCATGTATTTTAGCTTCGATTCCGGAGATTGCTTCTCCACCATCGAGTGTCCTTATTTATCTTTAGTCCTTGTTTTTAATAAGAGGAAAAATCTAATTAGATAAAAAAACCTCTTTTCCGATAATTATTTAAATTCCATTATTCCCCAATCAAATCGATTGGTATCCTTCCTCTCCATCCCTTCTCTTCCAATATATAATTTTTTTTTTTTTTTTTTTTTTATAAATTTTATTAAACCAATTATTTTACATTAATTAATGTATACATTGTATCTTTTGCTTCGATTCCGGAGATAACTTCTCCACCATCGAGTGTCCTTGATCATCTTTAGTCCTTGTTTTTAGTAAGAGGAAAAATCTAATTAGATAAAAAAACCTCTTTTCCGATAATTATTTAAATTCCATTATTCCCCAATCAAATCGATTGGTATTCTCCTCCTCCTATCCAATCCTCCTCCCAATATATAATTTTTTTTTTTTTTTTTTTTAATTTTATTAAACCAATTATTTTACATTAATTAATGTATACCTTGTATTTTAGCTTCGATTTTGGAGATTTCTTCTCCACCATCGAATGTCCTTATTCATATTTAGTCCGTGTTTTTAATAAGAGGAAAAATCTAATTAGATAAAAAAACCTCTTTTCCGATAATTATTTAAATTCCATTATTCCCCAATCAAATCGATTGGTATCCTTCCTCCTCTCTCCTCTTTCCCCATATTTTATTCCATATAATTTTTTTTTTTTTTTTTTTTTTTATAAATTTTATTAAACCAATTATTTTACATTAATTAATGTATACCATGTATTTTAGCTTCGATTCCGGAGATTGTTTCTCCACCATCGAGTGTCCTTATTTATCTTTAGTCCTTATTTTTAATAAGAGGAAAAATCTAATTAGATAAAAAAACCTCTTTTCCGATAATTATTTTAATTCCATTATTCCCCAATCAAATCGATTGGATCTCTCCTCTCCTCTCTCCATATAATTTATTTTTTTACTTTTTAGTCTTAATTATTTTTAATAGAGAAAAGTTTGCGGAATTTAACAGAATGAAATGTATTTATTTTTTATTATTTTTATATAATTTCATTTAAATTGAATAAGTAAACAATTATTTTTATAGAGAAATGTTTGCGGAATTTAACAGAACCAAAGTCACATTGATAGATATAGATAAATACATACATACATACATACAGGTGAAGCTAATACAAAGCTTGTAAAAACATGATTTTACCAAAAACGGACTTAGATCGTCTTGTTTTTAATAATAAAAAAAATTATCTAGCGTTTTTTCATCAAAAGGAAGCTTTTAGGGGGCGTTTTTTTCAATGCCAAAAACCCCATGTTATTTAGATGGGAAACTTAATCGATGTGTAGCACAAGGTTAAATTGAGATAGACTTGAAACTTCGGGATATTTTTTTTTTTTCTTTTGAACCATATGAGCCTCTATCCGCGTAAATATTCGAAAATATCCAAAATAAAGAGCACCCTATCCTGTATAGAATTCACCAATAGATTATTAGTCCAGAATATTTTTCGAAATATTAGATAAAACATTTATTCTTCTTTAAATGAACGTTTTGAAACTCCTGTTATGGACCATTTAACAAATATGGAAGAATTCTTACTAAGATCAAGAAGCTTGCGATTTTTATAAGAATGATTTTGATATAGAAAGATGCTTTTCAGCTTTAATTAGATTGAAATCTTATTTACGATCAACTATGGGTCAAGAAAAGTTAAATAATATAGCAATTATAAATTTGCATAACGTCATCAATCACTATCAATATTGATGAAACACCACAATAATTTATTAAAAGTTCAGAGGCTCGTTATAAATACTTTCGCTTTAAAATATAGATACATTGAATATATTAGTTGCTTTTTGTTCATATATAATTTATGTACTAATTTTAAAAAATATTTGGTAAATTTTCTGTTGTTGTCCTTTTGAAAGTCTATTTCTATCGACTCACTTGAATTCTTGTATTTGATTTTTTTTTGGCTTTTAGGCCTTTCTAGCCATAAGCCATTTACGATACTATTTATTTTATTCAAATTTGTCCCTACCCCGGGGGTCAGATTTTAGCCGGATGCCTCGAGTCGGATTCGAACCCGGGTCCACTTGGTTAGCAGGATGATACGCTACCGCCTAGCCTATCCGACCCCCCCCCTTGATTTTTTTTTTACTTTACCATACAGGGTATGGTCAAATGTGTAATCGTGCATGAAAAAAGTGGTTTTTTCCTTCTTTTTCGAAATATCTAAAAAACGGCTGAAACTATTTTGATTAAAAAAATTGAGCGAAAACCATGGCATTCGCTCTACAAAAAAGCTCTAATAAGTAACATCGAAAAAATTATATATTTTTGAGATAATAATTGTTTTGTCAAAATGTCTGTTAGTTAGTCTGTCTGTCTGGTTGTCTGTTAGTTAGTCTGTGTGTTACCAAATTTTGTTTTACCCCAAGTTTTTCAAGGAAGATTGTAAATTGAAAAAAAGGCAGAACAAAAAATAATCCGAAGGTCAAAAAGGATGGAAATGTTCCAAAAAAAGAATGGGAATTATTCGTACTTGAAAAATTAATTTAAAATATAAAAATTGGGGTAAAAAGTGTTACCGTCAAATTGACGGCTTCTGGGCGTTCTTGGTAAATCCATAATTTTCTCCTAAATAAAAATTCATAGGGTGCTATTTTTTTTTTATTAGAAAGCTATTCAAAAATGATTAAAAGTCAGCGAGTTTAAAAGTTCTAACTTAATTAGTAACGAAATGAAAGAGAAATGAAATGTGAAAACCGTCAAATTGACGGCTTCGGGCGTTCTAGTGTTAAATATCTATTGATAAGGGAGAATTTCTCCCGAAACGTTTGTTGATCTGATAATGGTTTGAAGATTGTTTTCTTCTTTAAAAAAATTGTATTTATTTATTTTATATTGTATCTAAATTTATTAGAAATACAACTCAACTCTAACTGGCTATTACGATAAATAACTCATCTCATGACTATTTAGAGAGGGTGTTTTGAATATTGAAAAAGTTTCCACTTTTTCCTTCAATTCTTATTCAATTAATTTATTGAAAAAGTTTTTTTGGGGAGGGTATTTTGAATATTGAAAAAGTTTCCACTTTTTCCTTAAATTCTTTATTCAATTAATGTATTGATTCAGTTTAGTTTTTTTAAATTTCCATTGATAAGGAAGATTTTCTTCCGAAACGTTTGGTGATCAAAATCGAAAAAGTGAAACTTTCCCTTCTTCAGGACCTAAAGTGAAGGGGTGAAATTTATAGGCTTAATTAACATATAGTGAAAACACAATTAAGCTAGAATGTTGAAATTTGGTATAGTGGTAAAGCTTTGGGCATAAATAAAGGAGTAAATAGAAAAACAGAAACTTTTCCTTCTTCGGGGTCCAAAATGAAGATGCTTTTCTTCAAAAAAAAGTATATTTATTTATTTTATTGTGTCTAAATTTATTAGAAATACAGCCCAAACTCTAGCTGGCTATTACGATAAATAACTCTTCTCATGGCCTTTTAGGAGGGTGTTTTGAATATTGAAAAAGTTGTCACTTTTTCCTTCAATTATTTATTCAATTAATTTATTGATTCAGTAATTCTTTTTTGATTTTCATTGATAAATGGAGAATTTTTCCCAAAACGTTTGTTGATCTAATAAAAATTTGAAGATGGTTTCTCAAAAAATATTTGTGTGGCGCGCACTTAAATTTAAGTGCAATACACTTGAAGATTGATACCTACACAACGGGGGTCTCTTACTGGTACAGTAGCCCGAAGTGTATCGAATCATCTCTTTCCCTACAAGTTCACCTGCGTCCACTCGCCTTGTGTCGTCTACAAATTTTATATGTGCATTTTTATTTAACCCTAACCACCTACCTCTTGCTTGCCGGCCTTCTCTCCCACGCTATATATTATATGTGCTACTCCTCGCTATATATGTAATCTTGCTATATTTGTATTTATTTTATATTGTATCTAAATTTATTAGAAATACAACTCTAACTCTATCTGGCTATTACGATAAATAACTCTTCTAATGGCCATTTAGGGAGGGTGTTTTGAATATTGAAAAAGTTTCCACTTTTTCCTTCAATTATTTATTCAATTAATTTATTGATTCAGTATATTTTTTTAAATTTCTATTGATAAGAGAGAATTTCTCCTGAAACATTTGGTAATCTAATAAAGTTTTGAAGATGGTTTTCTCAAAAAAGATTTGTATTTATTTGTTTTTATGTATCTAAATTTATTAGAAATACAGCTCAAACTCTAGCAGGCTATTAAGATAAATAATTCTTATTATGCCTTTTAGGGAGGGTGTTTTGAATATTGAAAAAGTTTCCACTTTTTCCTTCAATTATTTATTCAATTAATTTAATGATTCAGTATAGTTTTTTTAAATTTCCATTGATAAAGGGAAAATTTCTCCCGAAACGTTTTGTGATTGTTTGAAGATTGTTTTTGTAAAAAAGATTTGTATTTATTTATTTTATTGTATCTAAATTTATTAGAAATACAGCTCAAACTCTAGCTGGCTATTACGATAAATAAATATGAGGGTGTTTTGAATATTGAAAAAGTTGTCACTTTTTCCTTCAATTCTTATATTCAATTAATTTATTTATTAAGTAATTCTTTTTAAATTTCCATTGATAAATGAAGATTTCTCCCGAAACGTTTGTTGATCTAATTTATTTATTTTATTGGGTCTAAATTTATTAGAAATACAACTCTAACTGTAGCTGGCTATTACGATAAATAACTCATCTTATGACCATTTAGGGAGGGTGTTTTGAATATTGTAAAAGTTTCCACTTTTTCCTTAAATAATTTATTCAATTAATTTATTGATTTCGTAATTTTTTTAATTTCCATTGATAAATGAATCATTTCTCCCGAAACGTTTGTTGATCTAATAAAGGTTTGAAGATGGTTTTATCAAAAAGATTTGTATTTATTTGTTTTATTGTATCTAAATTTATTAGAAATTCAGCTCAAACTCTAGCAAGCTATTAGGATAAATAACTCTTCTTATGCCTTTTAGGAGGGTGTTTTGAATATTGAAAAAGTTTCCACTTTTTCCTTAAATCATTTATTTAATTAATTTATTGATTCAGTATTTTTTTTTTTTTTTTTTGAATTTCCATTAAAAAATTAAGAATTTCTCCTGAAACGTGTGTTGTTCTAATAAAGATTGTTTTCTTTAAAAAAAATTTGTATTTATTTATTTTATTGTATCTAAATTTATTAGAAATACAACTCAAACTCTAGCTGACTATTACGATAAATAACTATTCTATGAGAGAGTTTTGAATATTTAAAAAGTTTCCACTTTTTTTCTAATTATTTATTCAATTAATTTATTGATTAGTTTATTTATTCAGTATCCGGTTGACACGTTCTCGCTTACCTGTACTTTATGCCAGTGGCCGTCGTTGAGGTCACGACCGACGGTTAAAATTTGCGCCCCGCCGCCTAAATTGTATCTCAATCGTAACGCTCCTTCCACTAATTTAATTTCGAAAAAATCATAAGTACCCCCGTCATCGGTGTACAACAACAATCCATTAGGCTGCTCTGTTTTAAATTCCAGCTCCAGCGAGCCGTTAAGGCCGGCATTCCATTTGCGGAATTGTGCATAGGAGGTTTGCGAGCCCTCTAAGACAAAACCCTCGAGGCAACCCACAAGGAGTAGCACAGTCACAATGTCACGGAACAACACGAGCTCCATTGCGGTTTACGTTGTTGTTGTTGTTGGAATGGAAATAATTTGATTAAATCATGGTCACATTCTCACATTTTATACACAACGAAAGAGGGAGGGAGAGAGAGAAAGATAAATAGAGAGATAGAGAGAAAGAGAAGGAAAAGAAGAGAAATAAGAAAGGAAAAACACCGCCACTGGGCGCGAGCGCGCACAACCCCCGTGTAGTGGACGTCGGGGCCACCGGCAACGGTTCGAGGCTCGCGATCGACTGACCGACCCACCGACAACCCCCCTTGAACCAAGGGTGGCCACACACATACACACACACACAAGGGGTGGAAGGTGCGACGCCCTCCGCGCGCCGACGCACCATACCACCACCCCCGCCCTCCGCGATATTCCTTCCAACCAACACTAGTACAAATACTACTACGGTCCATGCTACAATCAACTCGCACACTCCTTTCTTTTTCACTATAATCACATTTTTTGAAAAAAATAAAAACCGACTTCAAAAAAATTAAATGCAACAAATAAAATAATAATAACTTAAAAATCAAATAAAAAGGTTTAAAATAATTATGTTTTTTTTATGAAAATGATGAGAGAAGGAGTTACACCAGAAAGGTGCAACCCCTAAAGGCCTGGGTTGGCCCCTCCATCGTGAAAAGAAGAAGAAAGAATTGTATGGGCTGGGCGGGGGTCGAAGGTATCTGTGGATACGGGTCTTAAATAGCTGAAGATTATAAGTCGCGGGAAAGATGGTGGCAGGGAGCGAGTTCCAGTCTCATATGGGATAAAAGAGTTGGCTAAAGCGCTTGTTCGACTTTTACCCAATTTGACAGCGAAGGGGTGCTGAGCGTTCGAAAACCGCGTGTTTCTCGTAAAGAGGGCATTATGGGGGATAATTGATTTCAGCTCGACTGAACAGATACCGTGATAGTATCTGTAGTATAGGGAAAGGGCAGAAACGGTTCTTCGGTGAGCCAGGGAGTCGAGTGAGTTGGTTAGAGCCGGGTCTCCTATTAGTTTAATTGCTCGCTTCTGAATCGCATCCAGTGTAGCAAGAGAATGCTTGGAGGCACCCCTCCACAGATGAGAGCCATATTCGAGACAGGGACGAATTTGAGCCTGATACAGTATAATAAGTTGACTGGGAGTATAACAGCGTCTAGACCTAAATAGGAGACCAAGCTTGCGCGCTGCAGCTTTAGCACGTGGTTGAGATATGGTCATTCCATGAAAGGTCAGACCCTAGAGTTACACCTAGCATTGAAATTTTATCCCTGAATTCTAGTGAGTTTGAATCGAATGATATGTTTGGGAGGTTTCTGTCGACGCGCCTAGAAATAAGGCAACACTGAGTTTTCCCTGCATTGAAGTTAACTAAGTTTTGGGATCCCCAGTTTTTAAGTTTGCATAAGTCTAAATTAATTTGAGGATGCAATGTCTGCACGGTTTTTATGAGATACAGGGGCGTTATGTAGGGTGCTGTAATCTGCGTAACAATGTACCGGATTGAGGGCAAGTTTAGAAGGTCGTTGATATATGATATAGATAAGAAAGCGTAGGGGAGATAACCGATCCCCGAGGAACTCCAGCGTTGGTGTGGTTGTTATTTAGTTAGAACTAAATGATGAAATTGTTACATGAAATCACTTTTTGTGGCCGGTGCAACATATACGCTAGGTATATTTTGCGAATCCCACTCGATGGATCTTTCTTAGTACGTTTGGCGGGTACGCTCGCTTATATAGTTTGTTTTTGTATGCATCTCGGAAGAGAAAGCGTCGGGCGAATGAATCAGAAAATGATAAAAAAATTCAATTCATAAATATAGAAATTTCTCGAAACGTTTGCTGGTTTTAAATGAACGTTTTAAGATTTTTTTATAAAAGATTTTATTTATTATAATTTCGATTATTTGCTCATAAGAATTGAGATTTACGTTATTTCGTCATTGATCATATCATCAGAACTTGGCCAAATTAATATGGGACCACCCCTAAGATAGCCTCTTTCCAATAAAAGAAGAATCATTGAAATCGGCTCATAAACAAAGAAGTTATGCGTGAACATAGATTTCAAAAAAGGTTCAATACCAATTGAAAAAAACGGGAACCAATCGGGAACTAGACTGAACCCAATGCAAAAAATCATCAAAATCGGTTCACAATTGGCGAAGATATCAGGTAACATAGATACAAAAAAATCAGTCGAATTGATAACCTCCTCATTTTTTGAAGTCGGTTTAAAAAAAAATATTTTAGAATCCGCTAACGTTTGAAAGAATTTCACTATTTATAAATTGGATTTTATTAACATTTTCTGATTCATTCGCCCGAATCTTTCTCTTCAGGCAAGGTATTATATTAAGTCACTATTAATAACATCACTAAAAAGAGAAAAATAAAAATAATTTTTAGAAGAAAAATAAAACCGACTTCAAAACACTTAAATTCAACAAATAAAAAATAAGAACTCAAAAATAAAATAAAAATACACTAAAAGGTATAAATAATATTATCTTATTTAGTTACAACTAAACGACTAAATATTAACATGAAATCACTTTTTGAAGTCGGTGCCAAACATAAACATTTTATGAATCGCACTCAACGGATCATACCTAGTACGTTTAGGCAGCTGAATGAAGGCAACATCGCGTGTTTTCGCTTATATAGTTTGTTTAGCACCGACATCAAAAAGTGATTTCATGTAAAAATTCCGTCGTTTAGTTGTAACTAAATTAGATAATTATTTTATACCTTTTTCGTGGATTTTATTTGATTTTTGAGTTCTTATTATTTTATCTATTGCATTTAATTTTTTTGGAGTCGGTTTTATTTTTTTTATAAAAATTATTTTTTTCTCTATAATCTTATTTTTTGAAAAAAATAAGCCGATGTGTTCATCCACTAGACTTTGCCATACACTCCGCCTCTTCTCTTATATTTAGTATAGTGCCTGGAGCACCGAGCGTTGCTCGGTAATTTTTTGCTTTAGTTCAAAGTGATATATTAATATTATTTTTAATTATTTAATCATTTATTATTCAAAAAAATACCTCCAATTAATCAAATTGGCAAATTCTAATATATAATAATATTTGTAATGAATTATTAAATGATACATTTTTATCGGGACAAACACCTGTGAATAATTATTTGAATTAACAAAAATAACCCATCAAAAACAACTTAGCGCGAAGATGAGATCGTGACAGATCGAATTGTCAACCCGAAAACCCCATAACCCGTGAATTTCATCCAAATCGTTAGAGCCGTTTTCGAGAAACCGATTCTCATATACCGGGTGAGTTTTTTATCTTGACAGTCATATAACTCAAAAATAGAGCATTATATGAAAAAATTTCAAATAAAAGTACATTTATTTCAGGGAGCAAACTAAACTATGGTATTATTTGTTGACCTAGAACAAGCTTTCAAGGCTATTTCTAGGTCAAGTTCTGTTTTTTAAATGGAAACCTATATGTTTCTGAACATATTCTTAATATAGAAAAAAAACAACTTTCAATAGAACTATTTTTTATACGACATCAAATAAAATAAAATATTAAATCAATTAGATCTCAAAAAAAATATTCTAATAATTATTTTTAACAATCGTGTAACTTAATTATCAAATAATTATGATTAAATATTTAATTATTAAGTAAATAATTTAATAATAATTAATAATTTAATAATTTTACGACACTGATCTGAGACATTCCAGAGTTTGTCGCAAGACTTTTGGATGAATTCCACTTACAATTTCGTTATTTTGGCCTTTTAAGTTTCTTCGTAGCCTTTACATTTCCTATTTTTTTTTTAAGATTTACAACACGATAAAATGAAGCTCCTGAGGGCAAAATTATTAAATTATTAATTATTATTAGAGTCTAGAATTAAAAGCCGAAATTTTCAAATCTTTCCACATTATGATCCTTCAGGAGGGTAAAATATGTATGTATGGACGTTTCCCCTCTCAACCATAATAACATTTCTGTTCGTGTAATATCTACCCTGAAATATTCAGGCTAAACAAACTAAACGTCGATGGTATTTTCAGATTCAACATAAAAGGAAATATCAATGAAAAATTTCTCTAGATAAAGTAACTTTCCAGTCTCTTCTTTTAGCCAGGAAAATTAGACTTCTACTATCCAATAAATATGCACATTCTGGAAATAATTTTAATCGACGTTAGGAAATCCAAATAAGAGTTATATGAGTTTGCGACGGTTTCTGGCCTAATCGAAATTTTCGTTTATTTATCAAATAAAAACGTAGATATTTACCATGTTTAAACTCGGTATCCTTTGCGTAGAAAGTTGGTAGTAAGTCGGTGGCCATCCAAAGTAAAGCAAGTTTAAGAGACATTCTAAGACATAGCTCAAAAAATATTAGTTTACACTTCCATTTACAAGGAAAATCCTTGTAAATAGAACTAGACAGACAACCAGAGGCAACAAAATTAAATAAATAATATATTATTGCCTCTACGCTGATCCAAATGGCATAATTGCTTTGAATCAAATATCTCATCATTTGATTACAAAGAAATCTGGTTTGGATTTGTTCTTAAAAAAAATCACGAAGTCCAAGGGTCAATCGCCTCAAATGAAATTCTCATAATTTCAATTTAAAAACAAAAGATTTGGACTTTTTGAGTCGGATAACGCGCACCGCGAGAACCGGCCAGTGAAGAAGAAGTTTGATTTTTTAGACCCCAGTAAATGAACCCCAGGGCTCCTGAAAGAGATCCTACCTAACCTGTACCTATAAGAGACGAAAGGGGTCACATGGGGGTAACGCATCGCACAGTCCCTAGCAACAGGAGAGCCTCTTCGGGGAATACCCACAGTAGACGATCTGATGATCTTTTGTTGTTTGTCTGTCTGGATATTCCGTCCCTAGATCCGAAAGCGCAAAAGCATTGACTGTCAGAGAGATGTACAAATGAGTTTACAAAGGTAGAGGATCTTTCTGTCAGTCATCGCCCAAAAATTTTCTGAAATCTACGCACGTGTTCCGGGCAGATCCGGAAATAAGAGGCACTCCTCCTGGAGGCATTCACCGGGCAAAATCTAGCATCGAACCCTTGTTCACTGGCTATATTGTGTGAGATCAAATTAATCTCCCGAAATCGCTTCGCATTTTAAGATTAGAGGAGACCTGGACCTCAACCGTTATACTACGGTCTGGCCGACTCCCCTCGTGGTTCGTTCGTGGCGAGAACAAAGCAGTGACTTCGATATTAGCTCTCTGCTGGACTCTAAAGCTAATACATGCACAATTAAGGACCTAACCAGAGCGAACTAGCTAAGATTAGAGGGCATCCTGACAGCTAAACTTAAAATCTAGACAACAAATGTCCAGCAGATGCCTAAAATGGAAAACACTGACCATGATCTCCCCTCTAATGGACCCACGAGGAAAGTCTGCAGGCTCCGGGCGACAGACTCTCACCCACTTGGTAATGAATCCTCAAAGCAACTATTCTTTTTATAATTATATTTATTATTTTTATATTTAGATATTTATTAATTATTATTTTTACTTAATTTTAATTATATTCTTAGAAAGACGGACTGGTAAGCGAAATAAGTAGGTTATAATCAAAGGCAGTCCATAAATTATTTAAATTTTATTCAAATTCCGACGTTTCGGAGACCTTTTCTCTCTTTCTTCAGGGTATTGAATAGTTATTGATGGGTGAGTATAACTCTCGGCTCCCATTTGTCTCTCTTTTCAGTGAAAAACTACAATATGAAAGATATTAATTTGCCGATGGTAATAGATTCAAATTTACTAGAAAATCATAAGATGGTGTCATCTATTAAATCCGATGGAATGGAATATTTTTAATTATATGTCAGAGGGGTTGTTTTTCACCCCCTCGGGAATCGAACCCGAGTGCCAGTAACAGCAATTCGGGCCACCTGGGGGGGGGGGGTGTAAAACAACCCCTCTGACATATAATTAAAAATATTCCATTCCATCGGATTTAATAGATGACACCATCTTATGATTTTCTAGAAAATAACAATATTACAGTTAACTAAGTACTCTTATGATATAATGTTGAAAAGTATTGTAATATTGTTGTTATTACTGAAAAGAGAGACAAATGGGAGCCGAGTTATACTCACCCATCAATAACTATTCAATACCCTGAAGAAGGAGAGAAAAGTTATCCGAAACGTCGGAATTTGAATAAAATTTAAATAATTTATGGACTGCCTTTCATTATAACCTACTTATTATTTTTACTAAATATTATTTTAAGAAAAATGTACTTTGTACTAATTACATAAAGTAATAGGAGTAATATTTAATGTCTTTTTAAATTTTAATTATAAAAGTATTTTAAAAAATATATGTATATATCAAATTTGTATTAGTTAGATATTAAAAATAAGAAAGTTGAATCAAATAAATTTTTGAAAATAATATTAAGAATGATTTATTTAAGTAATAATTTGTTTAAATACTGTCTTTGTGAATCTCCACATCATAATTATTTAATTTAATATTTCTAAATAGAAAAAAAATGAGACAAATAATTTTTAAGTTGGAAATGAAAAATTTGTCAAGATATTTGAATTATTATCAACCGAAAAAAAATAATCCTTAAAATGTTCCAAATGTTTTTGAATAAAAATTTTATGATAAATTTGATAGAATTTTATGTGAGTTTAGTTTTTAAAAGATAGATTTTTTTTAAATAATTTAGTATTTTTGATTTTGAGAATTAATTTAGGTAGTTGAGATTTTTAAAGTAGGTAGTTTTTTTTTAATGTGGAGATGTTTCATTTGCTTTGAGGAATCAAAACGTTGGATCGGTCTGTCAATATATTTATATATATAATAAATTTATTTGTATTTTGTTTTTGTTATATTTTTATAATATATTTTGATTTTATCTTATCATGTTTTATTCGTTGGCATTGGCGCCCCCCAAAAATCTAACCATATTTAATTTAAATAATATGTAATTGATAATATTTTTTATGTAATCTAATCTACTCTACTGAAAGAGATGTGCATCAATTTTGAAATATTTCTTGAAAGAATGAGCCAAAAGAGAATCCCTTAAACATGGGATAAATACGCACATCTCACCCCTAATCATCTGAATAGCTAAGGTACCAAGTTGATGATGAATCCCACGGTGGTCGAGGGCTGCGTCTCTGAAAGAGAATCTCTGCAGCACATTAAATACGATGTTCTAAATGAGGAAAGAACGACCTAAAAACGAAATAGAACGTCCTTTCTCAGTAGAACATTTAAGAACGAGCCCTAATCAGTCTTACTTTGCGAAGCGAAGACACACATCCCGCTCCTCGGAGAGCCTCGGAGAACCTAGATGAAGACGGGGACTCTGAAAATCCTAATTTGATCTCTAACTATTAAATTCTCAAAAGGAGAATTTGTCAATTTTGAAAAGAGAATTGTATTTCATTTTAATATTCAAAGGAGGAAGGGTTGTTTTTTTATTTAGGAGTAGGTAGGGGTGAATATTAAAACTTAAATACATTCTATATACACTCAAGTGCAAAAAATTGAGTCACCAATAAAAACTTTATTAAATAGTAAATCATTTTTAATTTTTTTACAAGGAAACATACATTATTGAAATTATTGCTTATTGCAAGTGTACTTGCCACT
Source organism: Forficula auricularia (assembly GCA_024734495.1). NCBI lineage: Eukaryota > Metazoa > Arthropoda > Insecta > Dermaptera > Forficulidae > Forficula > Forficula auricularia. Next base: position 5,831,590 of record JALMQS010000153.1, on the reverse strand, counting down.
TGTCGTTGACTTAACCCTTGATTAATTAGGCACACAATTTGAACTGCTTGAACTTGAGAAATATCCATTTTGTATATTTTATCTTTCTATCAATGATGCTTAATTCAAAATTATTCAATTTATTGATATTTCAAATGGAATTAGATCTTTTAATAAAACTTTATTTAAATCTAAGCGATATTGAGAAAGTAGGATAATTTGTAATTGTATCTTTTAATTTAATTTTACTTATTTTTTTTTTTTATAAAATTCAAAAATTATCAACAATATTTATTGAATATGTTAGTTTAAGAGTTAAGAGAACAAATTATATGAATATTTGTAAACATTTTAAAAATAATTTGCTATTTAATCAAGTTTTTATTGGTGGGTCGATATTTTTAGGCGAAATAAATTCAACTGACCTAAGATTCTAAATTTTATATAAAATCTTTATTTTTTTTTTAATTGAAAAATATAATTTTATTTCAATATTTGAATAAACAGAAGAGGTATTTGAGTTTTTGTAATTGTTTTATTATACATTTGACACCTGTGGAGAGAAAGATTATTAATCGGATAATATTGAAATAAATTATATTTTTATTTTTATAAGCCACTTTATATGAAAATTATTTGAAAATTATAGAATTTAATTTAAAATTATTTAATTATTATTTAAAAATTAAATATTGAAAATTATTCAAATTCTGTAATTTTATTTTTTTATTATTTAATTAATAGTTAAATGTCTATAAATTTGCTCATCTATGTTTTATATGAAATCTATAAAGGGGGTAGGGCCAAAAAAGAAAAAACCTGAAAGAGAAAACAGCCTATATGCATCCTACGGAGCTAAACTACAGGTAACTAAACTGAATAAAAAATCAAACAAGTCCGAAAGAGTTTGTTTTTAACTAAATTTGGAAATTGACACCCCAGAATCTATTGCGCCAATGCATAAGTAAATACCTTGTTTATTGGTCCAGATGGCTGAATAAGGAGTACTTAGCGGTGCTCGAAGCTTTGTAGATACAGCGTCCACGTTGCTGAAGAAATTTGAAGTTCAGACCTGGTGTTCACGCCGCGTCGATGCTTAAGAAACGATTTGGTCAAAATTAAAAATAATTAAAGGAATTTTAGCATATTATGATAAAATACTTTATTTTATGCTAATAAAATGATATAATGAAAGGATTTGTTAAAATGAAAAATTATATTGAAATTTTAATCTAGTATGTTTAATTAAAAAAAAAAGAAAAAAACTTAGAAATGTTAATTTTCAGGTTCATCATCAAGGCCCTCAGCTCTCCAAATGAGCTTTAAAAAAAACTTAAAATGGTAAAATAACACTGCCCAACGATGAAAATGCTTCGGCTCAAAAATAGCTGATTCTTATGTATTTCCACCTGCTGAATCTCAAAAATCACCATAAAGATTACCGATTAGGCTCTTGTTTTGGAGATATAATCGATCAAAACGGTGAAAAAGACCATTTTGACCTTATTTTCGAGTTCCGTTAGATATTAAACAACAATATTTGAGATCACAATATTTTGTTGAACTAATAGAAACAGCTTCTCTGATTTACAAATTTCACTTGTTTGTAGCTCAACTTAAGAGCATGGAGATGTTTCATTTGCTTTGAGGAATCAAAACGTTGGATCGGTCTGTCAATATATTTATATATATAATAAATTTATTTGTATTTGTATTTTTCATTGTCATATTCGTTTTTCTCAACCCAAAATTGGTAGGAATTGACTCTCAAGTGCTCGAAGCATTTTAAAAATTATTTTTGTTGCCCAGTGAATTAAATTAAATAAGATTGAAGTAATTTTGTACGGGTGTGAAACCTGGACAATTGGAAAAGCGGAGAGAAAGAGATTGGAGGCTTTCGAAATGTGGTGCTACAGAAGAATGATGAATATCAAATGGATGGATAAAATTACAAATGAAGAAGTTCTTGGAAGAATCTGAGAAAGAAGAACCTTGTGGAAGAGTCTGAAGAAGAGAAGAGGTCAGATGATGGGGCACACACTGAGACATGGGGGACTGCTTAGGGATATCTTGGAGGGGGAGGTGGGAAAGAAAAGGGGAAGGGGAAGACCCAGATTAGAATATTTCAACCAAATAATTGGGGGATATGGGATGCCAGACATTTAGAGAGGTCAAACAGCTGGCGGGGGACAGAGTTGAGTGGAGACGGATTGTTGCATCAAACCAGTCTTAGGACTGTATACTCAATGATGATGATGATGATGAAGTAATTTTTGGAGACGGAGTGATAAGTGAATTGAGTGGATGAGGCAGTCCAAAATTCAAAATAAACTGACACGTTCTGATGTGGCCATCCACTTGACTTTACCATAAAACCTGGGCCCTCACTTATATTTAATATTTAATAAAATTATTTATACCATAATCATATAGGGGGGGGGGTTAGTTTATGCATTTTTAGACTTCGGGTGGCTCACGGATTATGTATACAAAATTTGGTTGAGTTTGGTACAAGGGCCCTATATTTTCATTTTTTATACCTACCCCCCCGATTTCGGGTGTTTAGTTTTAGTCTTCTGGGGTCCCACTGATTATGTATACAAAATTTGGTTGAGTTTGCTAAAATGGCTAAGATTTTCATTTTTTGACCCCCACCCACCCTTCATTTCGGTAAGTTTTTGGATTTTTAGACTTCTGGGGGTCCACTGATTATGTATAGAAAATTTGGTTGAGTTTGCTTAAATGGCCAAGATTTTTAATCCCCCCTCCATCCCCCTTAATTTTGGGTCGATATGCATCAAAATCTAATCTGTTCTTAAACCCAATGGACCAAAACTACGTGTGAATTTTGGTTTTGATATTGAAACTAGTTTTTCAGCTAGCTCGTTCACAAAAATTTGGTAACGCACCTACTGAGTAACTAACAGACATTTTGACAAAACAATTATTATCTGGAAAAATATAATTTTTTCGATGTTCACTTATTAGGGCTTTTTTATAGAGCGAAATGCCATGGTTTTGTCCAATTTTTTTAATCCAAATAGTTTGAGCTGTTTTTGAGATATTTCGAAGAAAAGAAGCATAAAAACACTTTTTTCATGCACGATTACAATACTTGACCATACACTGTATGGTAAAGTAAAAAGAAGATAATTTAAACTATCTTTTTATTCATAAACCGACATTTCGGAGGCTTATTCTGCTGAGAATGAAATACGATATAATATTGTTCCTAACACAGAGAGGAGACTGAGGGGAATGTGACATTGGATTCCCTTCACTGACTTTTTAAAACCCTGAAGAAGGAGGGAATAAGCATCCGAAACGTCGGTTTATGAATAAAAAGATAGTATAAATTATCTTCGTTTTTTTGAATTTTCGACTGACTCATCAATATCCACTCACTTATATTAAATTCATGAAATTTTTTGAATTGAAAAAAGTGCCTACTTATAATTTAATTACAAAAGTATTCGAAACTAAATTCAATTAAAAATATACTAGAGAAACTAGTTCAACAAATTTATAAAATTATTTCGAATTAAAGGAGTATTTGATAGTGAATTTTGAATTGAAAATACATTATAGAAATTTTGAAAAATGAATCCCTTATTTTATTCGAAAAAAATTTGATAATAATAATTAATATTATAAATTTATATTTATTAATAGCCCAAGAGCCCACGACTGCCAGACCTTCGTTATTTTATAAAAGCTGAAAGTTTTTCTGTGCATGTCCCCTATACAGGTAGGAGCGACCAGCGACTGTAGAGTTTGGGTTGTGGTTACTTTGGCAGGTAACAGGTAATAAAGGTGTATAAAATAGTACTTTAAATTCGTTAATGTTTAAAGCTCAATTTTTTTATATTTTCTTCGGGATAACTTTAGAAATCTCGTCATCCATTGCCGGACACTTGTGACAGTTGCTACCCCCCGCCAGACACCCCTAAACTTTAAGAAACTCAAGCTTGAGTGGATTGCCATTAAAGAATTTAGTCTTTTTGATTTTAAGTCGATTCTTCCACGATTTGAGTAGAAGTTGTCATTAATAGTCAAAACAACAAAAATGGAATGCAATAAGGTTATTCCTCTAGTATTAGAAAAGAATCGATGGTTATTTTTGATTTTAAGTCGATTCCTCCATGTCTTCACCAATGGTTATCAATAATAACCGAAATGTCAAAAATCTATGTAAAAACCATTAAAACCCGCCTATTGAGGTAACATTTTTTTATTGGTCGCCAAGTAACATATATAAAATTTATCTTTTATATTATAACGAAAGTATAATTATAATTTATTAAAGTTTAGGGGTGACTGGAAGGGGGTAGCAACTGTCATAAGTGCCCGGCAATGGATGACGAGATTTCTAAAGTTATCCCGAAGAAAATATAAAAAAATGAGCTTTATACTTTAACGAATTTAAAGTACTATTTTATACACCTTTATTACCTGTTACCTGCCAAAGTAACCACAACCCAAACTCTATAGTCGCTGGTCGTTCTTACCTCTATAGGGGACATGCACAGAAAAAACTTTCAGCTTTTATAAAATAACGAAGGTCTGGCAGTCGTGGGCTCTTGATCTATAAGAATTTTATTAAAATATAAAATAAAGAAACTCTAAGAATCAAAATTGAGTCGATTAAAGAATCCATTTGACTCTGATGCCAAAGGAACGTATAATGTGGATAGCGTGTGAAGTAACCGATTGGGCGCTCGAATAAGAATTCGCTAAATTTATTATCTTTCTATACAAAGATAATAAAAAAAAAATAAGATATCTTAAATAAAATATTAAAACATGCGAAATCCCTATACATATTTTATACAAATAGACAAGTAAAAAAATAATTTTATATTAGTTAATATGAGCAGAGATGTGGAATAGTCTCAAAACATCTTGAATTTAATATAAATAAATTGACACGTTCTAATGTGGCCATCCACTTGACTTTACTATACAAACTGACCCCTCTCTCATATTTAATATTTAATAAAATAATTTATAATCAAGGTAGGGGGAGGTGTTAGTTTTTGAATTTTTATATTACTGGGGCCCCACTGATTATATATACAACATTTGGTCGAGTTTGATACAAGAGCCAAGAATTTCATCCCCCACCCACATTTTGGGCGGTTAGATTTTGCATTTTTAGTTTTCTGGGGCCCATTGATTATATATATACAAAATTTTTAATGGACCTATATTTTAATTTTGCCTCCCCCCTACCATTTTGGGTGGTTAGTTTTTGCATTTTTAGTCTTCTCGGGTCGCACTGATTGTGTATACAAAATTTGGCTGAGTTTGGTACAAGGGCCAATATTTTAATTTTTTGACCCTACACCCCCGTCCCCTATTTTGGGAGGTTAGTTTTTGAATTTTTAGACTTCTCGGGGTCCACGGATTATGTATAGAAAATTTGGTTGAGTTTGCTCAAATGGCCTAGATTTTTAATTTTTAATCTCCCTCCACCCCCCCCCCTAATTTTGGATCGATGTTCAGGAAAATCTAATCAGCTCTTAATCTCAATGCACCAAAACTAGGTGTGAAATTTGGTTATACTAGTTTTTGAGCTAGCTCGTGCACAAAAATTTGATAACGCACTTACTGACAGACTAACAGACATTTTGACAAAACAATTATTATCTTGAAAAGTATAATTTTTTCGATGTTCACTTATTAGGGCTTTTTATAGACCGAAATGCCATGGTTGCGCTAAATTTTTTTAATCAAAATAGTTTAAGCCGTTTCAGAGATATTTCGAAAAAAAAGAAGCAAAAAAAAACTACCATACCCTGTATGGTAAAGTAAAAAGATTTCAAAAAATTTGAGAAAGCAAAAAAAAATGTTAATGTTATATTAGTATAAGATAAATTAGAAGATTGAAAAATTTGCTTTATCAGTAAAAAGCTATGGCTGAATGACGACATTTATAATGAGATATTCTCATCAAAAGCACAATGAACATGAATAATGAATTCGTTTTCAAATGACTGAGAACATTTGAATTCATATTGAGACTTAGATTAATTCAAGCCACTTGAAAACGATTAAAATTAGGTGTCGAAACGTTATGTATTTACAAAATATACCTTACAAAAAATGCATGATACGAAACATTTGTAATGATATAAAATAATAGATAATAGATTTAAACTTACCATACAATAAAGATGTCCTGGCGATTACACTATGATACGGGTTCCCTGGCTCATATGCTCACGGATCAGCTGATCGCTGAAAAATAAAACCAGGATTAAGGTAGTTGTTTCGCGACAATACTAGCAAAAAGTTAATGCTAGAGTATATAGAACAGACAATATGGATTCATAGTTCATAAGCCAAAAACTTTTTGCTGATTATGTACCAATTCTAGCCAATCCCGTGCTCGTTTGACAAATCTGGCACTATTGTAAGAGATTGAATATTTTTATATTTAAATGATAGATAAAATACATTTTAAATTTTTATAAAAATCGTTTTGTTATTTTTTAACAAATGTAATCAACGCCTACGTTACACCTTATGAAAATTATAATTTTGAAAAATGGATCTTTCGCTTGTTAAATAAATGGGCTGTTGCCAAATTATAAGGTTGGCAACTAAGTAATTGCGGATTTCACTCATAGATGGCTTCAGTTGAATTTTTAGGTTTGCTGGCGTAGTCCAAATGTAAAACACATTTTGTTATTTGATAGTTGGCAATTCAGCTGTCAATCAGTAAAAAAAGTTTTTTGATCGGTTGCGTAGTTTTCGTTTGGCGTTCGTTGAAAAATGGAAAATCAAAAGGAACATTTTCGTCATATTTTGCTTTTTTATTTCCGCAAAGGGAAAAACGCATCGCAAGCTCACAAAAAGTTATGTGCTGTTTATGGCGACGAAGCCTTTAAAGAACGGCAGTGTCAAAATTGGTTTGCCAAATTTCGTTCTGGTGATTTTTCACTCAAAGATGAAAAACGCTCTGGTCGTCCAGTTGAAGTTGATGACGACCTAATCAAAGCAATAATCGATTCGGATCGTCACAGTACAACACGTGAGATTGCAGAGAAGCTTCATGTATCACATACATGCATTGAAAATCACTTAAAACAACTTGGCTATGTTCAAAAACTCGATACATGGGTTCCTCACGAACTGAAAGAAACGCATTTAACGCAACGCATTAACAGCTGCGATTTGCTAAAGAAACGTAATGAAAATGATCCATTTTTAAAACGACTGATAACTGGCGATGAAAAATGGGTTGTTTACAACAATATCAAGCGGAAAAGATCGTGGAGCAGGCCAGGTGAACCAGCTCAAACAACATCAAAAGCTGGTATTCATCAAAAGAAAGGAATTGTCTACTTTGAACTCTTACCACCCAACCGAACGATCAATTCTGTTGTCTACATTGAACAACTAACGAAATTAAACAAAGCAGTTGAAGAAAAGCGGGCCGAATTGACAAATCGAAAAGGTGTTGTATTCCATCATGACAATGCAAGGCCACACACATTTTTGGTCACTCGGCAAAAATTATTGGAGCTTGGTTGGGATGTTTTGCCATATCCACCAAATAGTCCTGACCTTGCACCATCTGATTACGTTTTATTTCGATCTTTACAAAACTCCTTGAATGGTAAAAATTTCAATAATGATGATGATGTCAAATCGTACCTGATTCAGTTTTTTGCTAATAAAACCAGAAGTTTTATGAACGTGGGATTATGATGCTGCCTGAAAGATGGCAAAAGGTCATTGATCAAAATGGGCAATACATTACAGAATAAAGTTATTTAGTTCCATGAAAAAATTGTCTTTGATTTTCTAAAGAAAAAAACATTTACTTAGTTGCCAATCCAATTTTTTAGTCTAAATTTTTTTATACATTTTTCATTATTTATTCCTTATTATCTCAGGAACTGTGTTGTAACTATGAATCAAAACTGTCTTAAAGTATGTATTGGTTATTGTTTAATGTTGGTTTAGTTTTTTATAAAAATGGTAAGATGGGTTTCTTAATTATAATTAAATATGTATGTAAATTTTCCGATATCCCGTATAGTGCAATGTTAAAGAGCCTGAAAAGCTCGATTTTTGAAATTTAATATCTCCGGAACTGTATTGTTCATAAATTTCGTTTTCCCACCAATCGATGCAGAAGTATTTAAATAATAATACCTATAAATTTTAAAAAATCCTAAGAAAACCCATTTGGCGGAACAACTACCTTAATAACTCAAATAAATAATGAATGTATATTTTCTGCCTTCAGCGCTGGTGGTCAGTATTCAAGCTCAGCGCAAAAATTTCACTGAATATAGTCCAGGCAAATTTGGTGAAAAAATGGCATAAACAGGAAATAATTCCCGGTAAAGATTTTATTGCTGGAATACTTTTATTGGTACTCCAATATTACTACCTTAAGATTTTCCCGAAATCTATGTTGTGGAAATTTTTCTATGCGCCTCTAAATAAGAAAATTTCAGAGTTTTTTCAGTTTTTCTTGAATAACTCTAAAACCACTTAACAAATCAAAAAGATATTTATTAGATTAATTAAAGCTCTTTAAATTACGCATAGAATGATAAAAATTTCATCTATTTAGTTTGAGTAGAACCGGTACTACCGCCTGTCAAAAAAAGCCTCCGGAATCACTTTTGAATATCCCTAAAACTTTTTTTTTCGATTTTTCCCCATTTTGACAATGAAGGAGCACGTTTTTGACAAAGACACCTCTATATATTTTTAAACTAGATTAAATTTTCTACAATTTAAATAAAGTTTTATCTAAATTGGATAATGGTAACATGAGGTTGAAGTTATGAAAAAATGCAATTTTTTGCAAAAAATCGCAGTTTTTCCTTCTTAAAATGAAAACCACTCATCCTAGAAACTTGATTTCTATCTCATTCTCTAGTAAATTTTGTTGACTTGAACGTTTACTTGGACCACTTTTTAGATAAAACTCTTAGATTTATAGATATCTTGCATTTTCCATTAAAATCGTAATTTCCCTGGACTAATATAACACTTAAATCAATTTAGACTATTTAAATATATGATACCTATACATAAAAAATAGAAATCACATAGGATCTAACCAAATGGGCTTTTTTTCTCTAAATTAGCTGTTTATTTATTATCTAAGTCACTGTATGGAATTATCTAGATTTTTTTCCAACCCTTACACTAAATTGAACACACTCAAACTCACACATAAACATATAAATAAATAAATAAATAATAATCAGAGAGAATCTGAGTAAATGGATCTTGTTACCGAAGTCATAAAAAATGCAATTAAAAAATAAATCAAAATAATGAAATCTATTAGTAATGAAGCTGTTGAAGCTTTTATTTTTGTGGTTAATTTGATTAAAATTTGAATTTTTATTTAAATCACACATAATTAATTATTTATGTTGATTAATGTCCATTATAATTAGTAGATTAAAAATTCACAGTTTATTGGACAAAGTTTTTTTTATTGAAGCTCTTCTTCAATTTTTGTACAACGTTTCGTCTCTCTCGAGACTTTTTCAAGTACTCAATTGGTTAGAACAACATTGGTTGATCTGTCAAATCCATCTAGACTTATATTTTTTTATTGTATCAATCTAGAAAGAAAAAATTCTACTATGTCTCAGTTATTTTTATCTTTATTTCAACCAATGTTGCTCTAGCCAATTGAGTACTTGAAAAAGTCTCGAGAGAGACGAAACGTTTTACAAAAATTGAAGAAGAGCTTCAATAAAAAAACTTTGTCCAATAAACTGTGAATTTTTAATCTAATAATTAATTATATTAAATTGAAAGTTTTTGTGCCGAGAGTAGCAGAATTTTTATATATTGAAGGAGATTGAATGTTGTTCTAACCAATTGAGTACTTGGAAAAAGTCTCGAGAGAGACGAAACGTTGTACAAAAATTGAAGAAGAGCTTCAATAAAAAAAAACTTTTTTCCAATAAACTGTGAATTTTTAATCTAATAATTAATTATATTAAATTGAAAGTTTTTGTGCCGAGAGTAGCAGAATTTTTATATATTGAAGGAGACAATAAAAGAGTGTCTTCTGCTGGAATTATAAATTTTATTTATTTATAACGAGACTATAGTTTCGAGGGCTTTGCCCTCTTCATCAGTCTATTACAATGGATTCTTCTTCTTCTTCGAGTGCCATACCCGAAACGGGTGTCGGCTCCTCTCCACATATACCTGTGCTGAGTGTGTTTAGTTGTTTTTACACAGATATAGGACCTACTTTTTAACGCCGGTTCCGAACGGCTAATTTGGAGAGGTTACTAGGCAATTATACTCTTGGTAGGTTGCCATTACTTTCCAAGAGGAGGCGACTGCAAATATCTATCTGCCGAGACTCGGTCTCGAACCAGCGATCTTCCAATCAGCGAGCCACACAGTCGCCTCTCACAATGGATTCACAGGAATTAATTTATGAATCTTCTTAATAAATTAATTCCCGTGAATCCACTGTAATAGACTGATGAATGGGCAAAGCCCTCGAAACTATAGTCTCGTTATAAATAAATAAAATTTGTAATTCCAGCAGAAGAGACACTCTTTTATTGTCTCCTTCAATAATTAATTATAATTATTTGTTCGTGTTTAATAAATAATTATAATTAATTATGTGTGATTTAAATTAAATATTCAAATTTTAATAATGAAATCTCTTAAAATATGAGGGTAGATTTTCAGGCAAATAGTCGTGGCGTCAAAGATCACCTGCATTTTGCATGAAAATCCACAAATATTGGAATATTTCAAAAATACAAATTGAAAATATCATTAAAAATATTTCTCTACTTTTTAACCGACTTCAAAAAAGGAGGAAGTTCTCTATTCGACAGAATTTTTTTTTTTTTGTGTCTATGTTACCTCATATCTCCGCCAATTGTGAACCGATTTGGAAAAAAATTTGCATTGGGTTCAGTCTAGCTTCCGATTGGTCCCATTTTTTTTCATTGGTATTAGACTTATTTTGTTAGGTTTGTTTAGGCCTAACTTCTTTGTTTATCAACCGATTTCGATGATTCGGGGGTATCTTAGGAATGGTGTCATATTAATTTGGTCAAGTTCTGATGATATGATCACTATTAATAACATCACTAAAAAGAGAAAAATAAAAATAATTTTCAAGAAAAAAATAAAAACCGACTTCAAAAAATTAAATGCAACAAATAAAATACACTAAAAGGTATAAAATAATTATTATCTTATTTAGTTACAACTAAACGACGAAATATTAACATGAAATTACTTTTTGAAGTCGGTGCCAAACAAACTATACCTATACCCAGGTAACACACAATATCCTCAGAATATTCTAAGAAGATTTAAATGTCCTTAGAATATCCTTGGAATATTCTGAGGATATCCTTAGAATATTCTGAGGATAGAAAGAAGATTTAAATGTCCTTAGAATATCCTTAGAATATTCTGAGGATATTGTGGTTACATGGGTAAGCGAGCGTACTACCCGCCAAACATACTAAGTAAGTTCCGTCGAGTGCGATTCATAAAAGGTATATGTTTGGCACCGACTTCAAAAAGTAATTTCATGTTAATATTTCGTCGTTTAGTTGTAACTAAATAAGATAATTATTATTTTATACCTTTTAGTGTAGTTTATTTGTTGCATTTAATTTTTTTGAAGTCGGTTTTATTTTTTTCTTAAAAATTATTTTTATAATATAATAGATATATTGTAACTCACCTGTATTTGAAATGATAAATTTGATAAATCGTTGATCGGATGCAAAAATTTCATAAGATAATTAGACTGTGTAATTATGATGGAGGCACCGAGGCTTACTGACTGTAGATAGGTTGCCCGGGGCATGCCCCGGGCGCCTCCAACCTGTCCAGACTGGTATTAGAAAATGTGACGTCACAGCCATATGCACCTATAAGAGAGAATAATATAATATAAGAAATATATTTAATTCACATATACACACACACAGACACAAACGTTTCTGCAGATCTTTACTGAGAGAGAAAGAGACCGAGATAGAAGTTCTTACTCTCTCACTCACGCTCATACTTTATATACTAGGGGCAGGGATGTAAACAAGGGACCTATACAAGGAAAAAGTATTTGGGACCTGGCCAGCCCCTTCCCCCCGAAATTCACTCTTCGACACTAAATGTAAAAGTAAATGAATAAAAATCTATATACTAGTATATAAAATTAAGGTTTTGTCTGCACATTGCTCCAAATCACGCCACATTTTGGTTGCACACGTTTCAAGCAAAGTTATGAACGAAAACACCCTCAACAAAATTCCTGTCTGTCTGTCTGTATGTTTCCGTCTTTTCCGAAAAGTTGCTAACGATTCTCGTAAAAACGGCTGAAGGGATTATTATGAAATTTCATATTTACATCCGATGTCTTCTAACTTACGTTTTTAGCTAAAAATACTTAATTATTTCAACTTTTTCTTCTAATGAATACATTTTAATAAGAACTGACTTTAAAAAGTTAAGTTTTGTTTTATAATCATAGATTTGTTCACCAATATGAATCCATTTTGAGACTAGTTAGTATAAACAATAAAACTTAAACAATCGACAACAATAAAAGTTTTGAATTTAAATTTTTTAAATAAATATCTACATTTTTAAAATCGTTTTTTTGGACTTTTAAATTATGAATTAGACAAAATCTGATGTAATTATCTTTTAGAATTTTAATTCTGCTCGGTTTTTTGTATTCTAATTATGCTCTAAAATAATCACTAAAGACATCACTATTAAACGTCAAATAGAAATAACAAATGAAAATGCCTTGTTTGTTTTAATAATTCCATGGCCTCAGTGATTTTTGTAAAAATACAATCTTTTATAATGTTGATTATTACGGTTCAGAAATTTCAAAATTTGAAAACAAAAATATGTTTGGATTCAGTATATTTTCTCTACAAAAAACCTATAAGAACTTTAACTCTAAAATAATTAGGGGAGCAAATAAATGCACATTCAAAAATTAACATTGTAATCGCTATGCTGCGTCGGCCAAGTCACCACCCTGTATATATATAAAAACAAATAGGTTAATAGATGAGAATCTTACCATGAAAATTAATTCCAGTGTGATGTCACAAAACACATTTAATAAAGATCCACATATGCAATCGAAAGTAAAAAAGATATTTCAAATCGAAAAAATAATTCAAATTAAAAATTATTCCAAGATAAATTGGTTGAGATATTGAAAGAGCATCATTTTGGTAGCGTCGGCGTCATTTGATTGTCGGAAGGCTTGCCTTGGCAAAGAGACTTTTGATTATGACGTCACAATTTCTCAATGCATCTATCTAATAGTATTGAAATGAGCAAATAATATAAAGAAATATACAAAAAAAAAAATCAGTCGAATTGAGAACCTCCTCCTTTTTGAAGTCGGTTAAAAAGAGTAGCTTTCTTGATCAAACTAAATAATAATAAGTCTCATGAGCTTCTCTTTAAATACAGGGTGGGGCATTCTACCACATCTTGAAGAGGTATAAAAAAAATGAAAAAGTTTAACTAGAAAAAAGTGAATATATTTTTATATATAACTAGCTGTGAGGCCCACCAAAGGCGGGCCTCTTACAGGGGGGCTTCGCCCCCTGGACCCCTCGCGGCTTGATTTTTGAAGTTTTATTAGTACTGTTATTCTAGAATAAAGTCTTGAAGAGATATAATTGAAGTTTCTATTTTACTGGCCCGTAATTTTAAAATTTAAATGAAAAACAACAAAAGATGATACAAATATAATATTTTTTTATTAAAATTGACCTTGTCCAAATGAACATTTGGTCACCAAAAATTTGTCAAAATGTATAAAAAACGATAGATAGATGATATAGATTTATTTTTCAAAACAATACAATAACAGTTGATATTGAATTCTATAAAGAAAATAAACATACAAAATTTGAATGTATATTGTTCTATTATGATTGTTGCTGAAATTGCTGGGGGGGGGGGGCGCAAAAATATTTCATGCTTGTAGTAAAATTTTCTCTTAGCCCGGCCCTGTTTGTACCTTTTACTTATATGTATACTATATAGCTATACATTTATAACGTGTGTCATTTTTTTATGAGTAATCTCTCCATAAATATTTTCAAACTTAAAAAAAAAAGAAAATGAAAAAAAAATGCTAACTTCCTTTGTGAAGAGGGGTTCTTTGTTTGTCGGCCTGACTATTTTAACCTTTTTCATTATTTCATGACCCTTTTAGAGCTTTGAATAAAATTTATGGCCTTTGAATAAAATTGAAAAATGAAATTAATTTTAAATTGATGAAACTATATATCATCATCCTATAGACTGTGATAAATATGTGTTCAAAATTTCATCTCAATCGGATAAACGGTATCGAAGTTCATTGGAAAGAACCAACACAGATTGATTTTTATATATATAGATATATAAATTTTTTTTTTTTTTAATGTTTTATAAACATTATCAGACAAAAAAAGGGGAGGGGGAGGCGGTCAAAAATGAAAAATCTAGCCCTTTCAACCAAACTCAACCAAATTTTGTATACATATCCAATGGGCCCCAAAAAGGCTAGAAATACAAAAAGTAACCACCCAAAATGGGGTGATAGTCAAAAATGAAAATTCTAGCCCTTTTTACCAATCTCAACCAAATTATGTATATGTTGCAGTAAAACCCCGTTTTTAGTAAGAACGTTCTTACTAGTTAAAACGCGTTTCACTGAATACCCTTAAAGGAACTAGAATTTACTGATGTTGGTTGAGTTTGGTTCAAAGGTCTAGAATCTTCATTTTTGACCTTCCGCCTCATTTCGTGTATTTATTTTCAAAAAATTTTAAACGAAAATGCTAAAAATTAGAAGAAAAGTTGTAGAGGATATAATTTTTGACATTTTCATTTAAAAATTTTTGAAAATAAACACCCGAAATGAGGCGAAAGGTCAAAAATGAAGATTCTAGACCTTTGAACCAAACTCAACCAACATCAGTAAACTCTAGTTGTCACATAAGGGTATTCAGTGAAACGCGTTTTAACTAGTAAGAACGCGTTCTTACTAGAAACGGGGTTTACTGCAACATATACATATTCTGGGGACCCCCAGAAGGCTAGAAATGCAAAAACTAACCACCCAAAATGGGGGGGAGGGTGAAAAATGAAAATTCTAGGCCTTTCGACCATCCTGGTGTACGCCGCTACACTTATGTATACAAAATTTGGTTAGTTTTTTGCATTTCTAGCCTTTTTGGTGCTCCATTAGATATGTATACAAAATTTGGCTGAGTTTGGCTGAAAGGGCTAGAATCTTCATTTTTGACCCCCCCTTTTTTTTTTGTCTGATAATGTTTAAAACACATTTAAAAAATATATATATTTTATCTTATTTTCAAAAATATATTCAGTTTTTTTCTAGTTAAATTTTTTTTAATTTTTTACACCTCTTCAAAATGTAGTAGATCTTTACCAATCCCCCACCCTGTCTGTATAAAGGTAGAAAAATGGAAATTAAAAAAAAAATCTCTCCTGGTTTAAGGCATAAAATTATTCACGAACCTAGAATTTTTTTCGAGGGACTCAATTTATTAAAAAACTATACTTAAGGTAGTTTGTTTCACCATATGGGTTTTCTTAGGAAGCAAAAAAGACACTTTTTTCATGCACGATTAGAATACTTGACCATACCCCTGTATGGTAAAGTGAAATAAATTATGTAGTTGAATCAAATCAAAACAAGTGGTTGATTTATACAAAAAATAATTAAAAATAGAAAAAAAATTCACCCATCCAAACTCTGTCTTCCAGGTAGATTATTGATTTCAGATATTAGCATTGCCCTAGAGAGAGAAAATTCTCTTCCCCTTGATGTTTAAAAAATAATTTAATAATGTCTTTTTTCTTTATTCATTCAGAATTGAAAGAGAGAAGAGAAAGTTTTGCTAAAGTTGATGGACTTGCGTATGTGTGTGTGTGTGTGTTTGTTAAGTTGAAACTTAATTCCCGCTCCTCTTTACTGACAGTTTTGACTTGACTGGCTGGCTGGCTGATCGTTTTGACTTAATCATATATTAATAGAGAGAACGCCAAACTTAAAGATAAAAGAAAGGAAAATGTAAGAAAACATTATACACAAAAGACTAGAACAATCATACAAAGATAAAATAAAATTGTAGGAAAAAGTGAAACTTTTTCCTACACTAAGGTACGCAGTTTACAGTTTCGGTGAATTAATAATTTTAAATAATAAATCTCTGAATTTGATATTTTTTACTTTACCATAAAGGGTATGGACAAGTATTGTGATCGTGCATGAAAAAAGTGTTTTTTTTGCTTCTTTTTTTCGAAATATCTCAAAAGCGGTTGAAACTATTTTGATTAATGTCTGTCTGGTTGTCTGTGGTTTACCAAATTTTTGTGGAAGAGCTAGCTCAAAAACTAGGGTGAATATCGAAACCAAATTTCACACGTAGTTTTGGTCCATTGATTTTTCGTTTATTGGGCCACGCAGGTGGGGGCCTCCACTTACAAGAAATATTTACATAGTCGGGTGAATTTAATTATAGGAGTATTTACATAATTATAGGAACATTTACATAATATATTTACAATTTTTTTTCTTTCTTTATACAATTTCTAGCGCATGGCGATTTCCCTATAAGTTCTCCTGTTGAAGCTATAAAAATTCATCAAAGAACCCCTCATCGCCCTGAAGGTCATATCGCATAAAGTAAGAGCTGATTAGATTTTGGTGCATATCGATCCAAAATTAAGGGTTGGTGGGGGGGGGGGGGGGAATTAAAAATCTAGGCCGTTTGAGCAAACTCAACCAAATCAGTGGGACCCCAGAAGTCTAAAAATGCAAAAACTAACCGCCCAAAATGGGAGAGGGGGTGTAGGGTCAAAAAATTAAAATATAGGCCTTTGTACCAAACTTAACCAAATTTTGTATACATAATCAGTGGGGTCCCAGAAGTTTAAAAATGCAAAAAATAACCGCCCAAAATGGGGGGGAAGGGGGTGCTGAAGTTAAATAAATTTATAATTTTCTCATCAATATATTAAAGAATAATTAACATATTAACGAGAATTGTTTTGATCGTGCTTTTCAAACAAGATATATATCGCGAGACTACTGCTGGTTGAAGCTATTGGAGTCTGCTGAGTCTTAAGTCTGGACCAAGAGAGAATGAAAAAGATATGATCCATTTAGCTATAATCCAACGTCATTTTGCGTTTAGCCCGCATGACACTTGGATGGATCACAAAATGAATTTGAAATCTGAGATGTTATATATTCAATCTTCCCAGTCCAGAGAATCAAATATAGGAAACATACGATTAATTGATAGCAAGCACCTAACATACGTGTTAACAGATCGGGCGCTCTGGACTGGGAAGATTGAATATATAACATCTCAGATTTCAAATTCATTTGGTGATCCATCCAAGTGTCATGCGGGCTAAACGCAAAATGACGTTGGATTATAACTAAATGGATCATATCTTTTTCATTCTTTCTTGGTCCAGACTTAAGACTCAGCAGACTCCAATATAGCTTCAACCAGCAGTAGTCTCGCGATCGCAACAATTCTCGTTAATATGTTAATTATTCTTTAATATATTAATGAGAAAATTATAAATTTACAATATAACTAAATACAAATAATCAGTAGAGATTGTGGTGTTGGTGCAAGGTGAAACATCTTTAATAAAGATAAGAGTAAATAAATATTTTATTTAATATGGATTTACTATGAGTTAAGGATACTGGGTCACTTATTTCACATTAAATTTTAATGTGAAATAAGTGACCCAGTATCCTTAACTCATAGCAAATCCATATTAAATAAAATATTTATTTACTCTTATCTTTAATAAATACAAATAAATTTAGTGTAATCCAAATTTAGTTAAAGTGAGATTTAGCCTTGTTGAAAACTTCTTCTGAACATAGATACTTTTCAGCTAATCGGCCCTTACGACTAAGTTTTACCTTATTTACCATAATAGAGGAATTTTCTAGGAATTTCCCTCTCTTTTCAACATAATTGATTCCATACACGTTTATAATGTTTTAAAAACGTTATCAAGAGTATTTCTCTAAAGTTTATTAAAAACATCTTGAACACATTCAATCAATTTACATATTAATAGCGCACCGTGTTCTAATTTTTCTTTGTTCTTCATATACTGTAATAGCTGTTGCAAGGTACCATGACGTTGTTCATTAGTCAATTGCTTCGATTTTCTTTGTAAATTCATGTTATTTAAGTTAAAATTTTCCATTTTGAAATTACACGGGTGCACAGTGCGTAATTTCCATAATCTAGAGGGACAAAAGTCTTAAGACCAAACTATACAAGTTTGCTATGCGATAAAATGTATTGGATGAAATTTAAAGACGTTCTCAAGGTTTCAGACATATATTGCAGCATTATAAACATAACATATAACAAAAACATGACAATACACAAAGAAAATAAACTGCAACGGATCGTTGCTAAACTTTATCCAAATTCATTTGAAATATTAATATGTTCTTGAGTAAAGTACTTTAAAATATAATTTTACTAAAAACTTTATTTAACCTTTTTTGTGGTCCCCAAGGTACTTAATTAGGATATTAAATTTCATCAAAATTGGTTAAGTCATTTTCAAGATATTTAGAAAAAACTAAAAAAGTACTGAAATAAAGTACTAATGTTTGTGGACCGATATGTACCAAAAACTAATCAGCGCTTCATTTTGTTAAAATACTGGTAGGTTTTCAATTTCAATTCAATCGGTGCAACGGTGTGGAAAAATTCGTGGACGAAAAAAACGATAACATACATACATCCATCCATCCATCCCCACGCACTTCCAAAAAAAATGGCACTTTTTGGCCTCTCGGCGAGATTCCAGGTAATTTTTGGCAAAACCGTCACGTGCTAAAATTCAATCTCATTGAATACTTCAATTTGTGACCTTAATTGAGTCTATGGGTTCCGTAGTCTTTACCTGAGGACCCTTTGAAGTCGCGCTTGCCGCGAGAGCGATTACAATACTTTCTCCCATGCTTCGCATTGGATAAAGTAAAAAACAATTATTCGAACATACAAGAAAACGATTTATTAGGGAGATTAGTTTAAATAATCGAATACAAATGATAATTCCTAACACTGAATTCGTAGGAATTCAGTCCGAACAATGAGATTCTTCAATATGCTGATATGGTGAATAAACTTTCATCACTACAATGTTCTTCAGAAAACTTTTGTTTGTACTTATTTTGTTCCGCTCCATCACAACCACATTTCACACTTATATCTAGACCTTTCAAGTTAGTTAAAGTCTTCAGTACATCTTCTTGCAATTTACATAATCGTATGATTGTGTGAACCATTAGACTTTGTAACTCAATTTCGACTTGCGTTTCTGGGACATTAATGCCACTAGGGTAGCATAATTGTTTTGCCGCTTTAACTCTATAGTAAGGTGGATACATTTGTTTGTTAATTCCTTTAACTTGCTCCCGTATAGCATGATATTGGTGTGTCGAAAGATTCGCATCGATCATTAATGCGAGAGCTTGATCTGCCGAAAGTCCAACTAGTTTTGAGCTCTCTAAACACTGCCGCGCTTTCTTCATAACAGTACCTCTTCTAGGCGAAAACTGACAAAGTTCTTTTACAATTGCAGCTGAATACTTGTTTCCTTCCTTACGAAGTTGTACTTCGGTTGCCATCGATATCTCTTCCAGTGTCGATGTTTTAAGAAGGTGTTGAATTCGCCGTCTTTTTGTTTTGGTGCTCGAGCATTCGAAGTCTTTTTTCGGTCTTCCGAACGAACCCGAACTGGTTCCAGATAGTGACACACCTTCGAACGCTTCAGTGGCAATATCAGGTAGCGATACATTTCCTTCTAACCACGCAGAATTTGTGTTTAGGAAACGATCTCGGTGTCTGTCCGACTTCGACCATTTTTCTTCGATTTTTTGGCAAGAACTTCTGATAGTCACTTTTAAACTTCTTATAACGTCATTCGAAAAGTACGGGTTACCAAGTTCTTGCAATATGTGACGTAATAAAGCATCCGTTCTTTTTTCTTTTGCGTTATCAAACCAAACATCGAAAAATTTTCTCCGCGAAATTTGCAAAGCCATTCTGAAAAAAAAGATTTTCTATCAGTTGCGCAAATAAGCGCAAACAAATGGACGTTTTTTCAGTAGCTAATAAGTAGTTCTTTCGAATAAATATAATAAGAGACCGGAATATTTCGGAATAATGTACTAAAACTCAAGTACAAATTGACTTAGTATTATTTTGATAAAAAATTAAACTCTCTCTGTTCAAATGCTGTTCGTGATTAAATTTTAAAACATATTAAGAAAACAATATATGGAAACTTACCATAAAACTCCCAAAAACACAATAACAACACACAATTACTAATAGCGCGCAGGCACACAGTTTATTCTACGAGCAAACTCAGCCGAATTACGCGTTCGCTTTGAGCGCTTGGTCGATGCAACTCGGGAAGCCGGCTGTTCTGACCCTTTTTCTATTGTCTGGTGCAAGTTCTTGGAAAATAAACCTTAGTGGTACGTAATATGGTTTGTTTTCTTTGAATATAAATAACTTTTTTCCGGTGTAGACTCATGTAGAATTTGACTTTTGTCCCTCTAGATTATGGAAATTAAGCACTGTGCGGTGGATATTTTATTTTTCTTAAAAAAAACTAATTTTTGGTCTTTAAGTTCCAACTTAACTCAAAAGCAACGCCTGTCAAATATGTTAGGATATTTAGTTATCAATGTGAACAATAACAATATAATGAGTATTGCCAGCTGCTTTAGAAACTCTATACAATCTAAGATTTGCTTTCAAATGTATACCTACCATATTTTCGGACAGAGGGAATAATATAGAGAAATATAAGTGTATTTTGTTAAGGGAGAATGGTGTAGGTGAAACATATTAAATAAAGTAAAGAAATTTTTTTTATAAACTTTTTAAAAGTTAAAATAAAAAATATTAGGTAGGTTTCACATAAATAAAATATAAGGACAATGAAAATAATTTTTATTTTTTGCAAACGATTCGTCAACATTGTTGACTTCTTCAGGGCTCAAACAAATTAACTTCTTTGCATATTTGTCATTCTATTAATATTCATTCTTAGCAAACACATAAGGCCAGTCATCGAACAGATTGAAAATATTTTCCTATTTAAATAATGACAAATATCCAAAGAAGTTAATTTGTTTGAGCCCTGAGGAAGTCAACAAAGTTGATGAAACGTTGGCAAAAAATAAAAATTATTACTATTATGTCCTTATTTCCCTACAACAATTTATTATTTTAATCGATGGACATAAATAATCAAAATAAATAAAAAATTGAGTTTTTATTTCTGTAGTTCTGTAGTTCTTCTGCTTTAGGACATTCTTCAGCAGCATATTTGAAGCCTTTGTTGAGTAGATCTATTTCTTTAGTTTCCAAATTTACATCTGTTAAATTCATATGAAATTGTGGAACAGAATGGGTTTAGGAATATTTTTCTTGATTTCTAAATGTATATGAAAACATTTACTTATTCATACAGGCGAAAAGCCTTTCGTCTGTGATCAATGCGAGAAGGGTTTCTCACAAAAAGATGATCTCAAAAAGCATTTACGTATTCATACGGGCGAAAAGCCTTTCGTCTGTGATCAATGCGAGAAGGGTTTTTCAGAAAAAGGATCATCTCAAAAAGCATTTACGTATTCATACGGGCGAAAAGCCTTTCGTCTGTGATCACTGCAATAAAGATTTTTCACAAAAAGTTAATCTCAAAAATCATATGAAAATCCAGCTATGATGTATTAAATATTTATTCCCGAAATTTTAATTTAATGGTCTGTCCCATTACCGAGAAATAAATTATTGAAAGTTGTCCTTTTAACATGGAAGTAAATGGACCGAGCTTCTAAGGGCCGGTTGTATGTCGCAAAGTAAATGCTTTTTACCACTAACACAGGGTAGATGGTAAATGGAGGGACTGTCAGATGCCAAGCACTATCAGTTTAGCAGCATTTACTTTGCGACATACAACCGGCCCTAAAAGAGCTATAACTTCTATACAAATTATACCATTTTCAATAAATTTATACAGATCAATAAGTCAACTTTTATGAATCGAATGATACATTTTTCAATAGAATTGACAGTCTAGTTAATTAGTTATTCATAAATGTAAAAAATAAAAATTTATTTGCAGCCAACAGAATATAACAAAAGCACTAGTGTAGAATTGAGGAGACCATTAGTTCCAAGAGGTATGTGATTGGATGCGATCAATTTTGAGCAGTCAAATTTGCTTGGGATGTATGGCAGACACCTGCTGTAACAACTAGTATTAAAAAGATAAAAAGCAAAAATAAAAATAATAATAAAAATCATGTTTGTCACATATGAAATTTTTTATTTATTTATTTTGTAATATTTAAGAAAAGAAAAATAGACATTTTGCAAGAGTTAAGAATCAATCCCTTTCTTAGCTCAATATAGATAATATTTATAAATCTATTTATATTTATATATATAATATAGTGATTTTTCATAGAAAAAATAAGGATAGGAATTAAATAAAAATTTGTTTGAACATATAATAATGGAATGGAAAAGAGAATCAACAACATCATTTATTCATTCTCCTCCTTGGGTTGTTCGGGCGGGGAGAGAGCAGTCACTTGGTCTTTATGTTCCGTGGTGAGCAAATGGAGGGACAACGCCCGCGCAGAGTATAGGGTCACTGTGCATAGGCGACATTCAATTTCTAAGAAGTCTTCACCGTGAGAGGCTGCGTTTCGACCCCCTCTGTAAAGCAAAAAAAAAAGAAATATATATTGAGATGAAACATACGTTTATTTTCTAGTTGATATCTAACATAATTAAATAATATAAAATTTAAAATTATGACTATAAAATATAGTACCTGGAGCCACCGAGAGATGCACGGTAACCCCTGACCCCCCTCCCATCACGGCACCCCCACTCCGCCCCACCCCACGACAACCGCGCCTCCCACCCCCCAGATCCCCCACAACTGCACCCCACCTCCTGCACCTCCCACATCCACCCCACCCCGCATTTCTAGCTTTCTCATGGTCTACATATTATGTGTATATTTGTTTACTCGTACACCAATTTGCCCACATTCGTTCATATTGATAAACATTATAAAAAAATAAATAGGAAAATAATAATAAAAAAATAATCGTATAGGATCTGAAATAAAAACATAAAATTAAATAAGATTTGTTTCCAAGTTATATAAAAAAAGCCACTTCAACCACTTTATTTGTAAACACACCTGTTTTGTTATGATTTAGACACCTGTTAATTTTTTTTTTTTTTTTGGGGCTTTTCGGCCTTTTTAGGCATAAGCCACTTTACGATACTATATATTTATTTTTCAAATTTGTCTCTACTCCCGGGGTCAGATTTTAGCTGGATGCCTCGAGTCGGATTCGAACCCGGGTCCCCTGGTTAGCTCGCTGTCATGCTACCGCCTAGCCTACCCGACCCCCCAGACACCTGTTAATTAAAAACAAACAAAAAATTCCTAATTTTAATATAATATATTAATATTTGCTATAACCTATTAGTGGGTTTTAAAATTAAAAACCAATTAAAAATAAAACATAATTGAAAAAAATGTAAACAAACTTTTTTATTGAGATTTTCATCTGTCAATAATTACTTTAATTAAGAAAAAATCAATTAAGATTAAATTTGTCGAGGTCCAGACCTACCCAGATCGCTTTCTCATCCTCAAAACTTGTTAAAAGAATATGTTTCATCAAAATCGGTAGAACCGTTTTCCAAATAGAACTAAGATATCCGAATATATAATAAAGTACCTGGAGCCACCGAGCGGTGCACGGTAACCCCTGCCCCCCCCCGAAACCACCCCCCCCCCTCCCGAAACCACCCCAACCTCGCCCCCACCCCCAGATCCCCCAAAACTGCCCCCACCTCCTGCACCTCCCACATCCACCCCACCTCGCACCCAGTTTTTGCATTTCAAGCTTTCTAATGGTCCACATATATATTAGGTGTTTATTTGTTTACTCGTACACCAATTTGCCCACATTCGTTCATATTGATAAACATTATAAAAAATAAATAGGAAAAAAATAATAAAAAAAATAATCGTATATGATCTGAAATAAAAACATAAAATTAAATAATAGTCCAAGAGCTGGTGACACATTTTTGAGTACGGATTTGACCCAACTAGAAATTATGCGTAATATTACTGTCTATGACAGGGAATGGCCAGTCTGGCTGGCCTAAGCAGGTGGACCAGGTACTGCGCATGGTGTGAGTGCGGTAAAAAATACATATGTGTTAAAAAATATTTTTGACCCACAATGAAATTATAAAAATTACAATTTATAGTCAATTATAAACATAATATATTCACTCCAGACCATTTGAGTGGTGGAACGTGGAACCAGACCACCCCAAAGTGTATTACAACATGAAAAAAATAGCATCATGCTATATTACTTACCGAGCAAGTTCTTGTAATTTCTGATTATGTTTAATTAATTCTTTGAGTTTATCTTGTATCGTAACTAGAATGGCGCCCCGATGGGGCGGGAATGACCTTTGACCAATATCAGGTAAATTCTCATCTAGATCGACATTCAATTCTGTTTCCATCTGATTCCAGAGAAAGGGTCGGGCGCAGCTGGTCAAATCAAGAGACTCACGTTTTTCACGAACTAACCTAAAATAAAAAAATAAAAATGTTTATTTATTTATCATACTCACTTTTAAATCATGTCCAATGGCTTTTTATTTGAGATGTTTAGTAAAATAAACAGCTGCGACGCCCGCCTCTGGCGAACCTCTAGCTGACCAAGGCTTCTCCCCTGGACCCCCCACACCACCGATCTTCCTCCATCCCACCAACCCTATCTTCGCTCCGTGAATCCTTTCCGTGCCTCCTACCCCCACTAATCCCATTCTCGCCCCCTGGACCCCCTCGAGTAGTTGATTTTTGCATTTAAGAACCCACTGATTATGTATACAAAATTTGGTTGCGTTTGGTTCAAAGGGCTAGAATTTTTCATTTTTGTCTCAACTCCCCATTTTGGGTGGTTAGTTTTTTCGTATCTAATCTTCTTGGGGCCCACAAACTAGGTATACAAAATTTAGCTGAATTTGTTTCAAAAGCTTCAAATTTTCATTTTTAGACCCTCCCCCCATTTTTGGGTGATTGGTTTTTGAGTTTCTAGTTCCCTAGGGCTTAAAAATTTTGGTTAAGATTGGTCCAAAACCTAGAATTTTTATTTTTGCCCCCTTTTCTAGTTCTCCAGGAATTCACCGATTATGAATACAAAATTTGGTTTAGATTGGTTCAAAGGACTAGAATTTTTCATTTTTGACTCCCCCCTCCCCACTGGGTAGTTAGTTTTTTCGTTTTTAATTTAATTAATTTTGGGGTTCACAAACTATGTATACAAAATTTAGCTGAGTTTGTTTCAAAAGCAAATTTTGGTTAATATTGGTCCAAGACTTAGAATTTTCATTTTTGCCCCCCCCCCCCCCCCCATTTTCAGTGGTTAGTTTTTGGAGTCGAGAATTAAATGTACATTTGGTAAGAACACCCCTATTCATTATAGAAACAAATTGGGGAATATATGGACTTTGCTTTGGGTCTATATGAACACAAATCTGCAGACATACAGACAGAAAAACTAAAATTTTAATAAAGAGATGATAATATAATAAAATTTAATTTTAGAAATTTGACTATTTTTTTATTTATTTTAAAAAATTTCTAGGACAGGTTTTCACGATTATTAAGTTTTTTCCAGAAAAATTGACTCGTTTTATTTATGAAGATTTTTTCGAAATGGACCATCCGTCCTTGATGAAATTATAAAATTTTCGAAATTAGAAGCGAAAATGTCATGAAAAACATAAGGAAATATCAACTAACTGTATAAAATTTCTTCAAGGAAGGTCTAACCCGAGGGGTGAACCGCGATTGGAATTAGTTGTACACCGTGTTTAGAATTACTTTGGAATTCATTAGATAATCTATTGTCTTCTACTTGGAAATGAAAGTGGAAGTGGATGTAGGTGTACACGATTTTAGGTCGCGGTTCACCCTTCGGTCTAACCTAAAAGAATCTTCTGATCATATCAGTAGAATATAATTTCTTTTTACTCTTTACTTACTTAAGTAACTTTTCGCGTACTTTTTTTTGACATTTTATAATTCGATCTTCATTGAGATTAAGTCGATTGCCATCATCTTCTGTATGAAGGGATTTATCAATCCATCGTCGAAGGCTATTAATCTAAAAACAAAAAAATACTTTTTAGTATTACTTTATTATAGTTTTTTTTTTTTAATAATGCGAGAACATCGTTAAACTAAAGACGTGCAATCCCTAAAGATATCAGAATTGATTCATATACAAGGGCGGATCGGGGGGGGGGGGCGGCCGCCCCCCCCCCCCATACAGGCCCGTGCCTGGCGGGAGTGCAACACGTGCGTCGCACGCAGAGGCCAAAAAACGGCGGCCAAATCGACAGGAATTTATAACAATTTTTTTATTTATTTTTTTATTTTAATGAACTTAAAATATGAGATATGAAATTTGTAAAAAAAAAACATTTTTTTTTTTTTATAATTTTAAAATTAAAAGTTCTATGTGTGTGGGGGGAGGCGGCGTCTCGCGATTCGATCGCGACACACTCGAGATAAAAAGTAGATCTTATATACATCGGGCACCTTATATACTTTCTCCCCCCCCCCCCCCCCCCATAAAAAATTCCTGGATCCGCCCTTGTTCATATATCGTTTATTTATAACATTAAAATAATAATTATTATTATTGAATTATGAAATGAATAGTTAATGATAATCTGTACAAGCCTAAACCCCTAATGGGGAAAGGTTAATGAATCTTAAATAAATAAATATAATAAATAAAATCAAGTGGTTTTTCGAATTTTTGAAAAATTCAACTCTAGAAGCTAAAAAAATATTAACTTTGAATTAAGAAGAATTTAAGTCAAATCAAAGATCTTATAAATTAGTCCAGTCAAATTATGCTCAAATGGGCCTCTATGGAGAAAGTTTTGGGGTAGTTCTGATTTTTTGCATATATATGTTTTTTGGGGCGCTGAATCCAAATCTGAGGTCTCCCACCAAAATTTCGTGACGCAACATTGTAGAAAATGCAAAAAAAGGTGAAAATTTCCATTTTTTGACGGTTTTTCGCTTATAACTTGAAAACTGTCAACTTTTCGTAAATAACCTTCCTATTCAAAATGAAAGTTCATACGATTTCCTACAAATTTCATTTTTTAGGTTTTTTCTTCGACCAACCGTTCTGGCTCAAGCGCAAAATCAAAGTTTTCGACCCGGCAGCCCCCCCCCCCCCCCCCCCCCGATCACCCAAAAACTCGCACTTTTTAAGATATTTTCACATTTTGACCATGAAGGAGCACGTTTTCGACAAAGACGACTCTATACATTTTTAAACTAGATTTAATTTGCTACAACTTAAACAAAGTTTCATCTTAATTGGATAAATGGTAATCCATACCGCAATGAGGTTGAAGTTTTGAAAATCTACAATTTTTTGCAAATCGATTGCAGCCAGGTCGACATCAAAGGCATGCCTATCAATGCGTCCATAACTGCGACGATGGGGGTGAAAGAGGGAATAAAAAATTTATAAACTACAAAAATGAGGTCATGCCCAGAAAGAAATGACATCTCCCGCTGGGCATGATCGCCGAGGAGATCAGGATTATTTATAGATATTCAGCATTTTCCATGACAGGATATGATCCGAATCTTCAGAAGTGTCATGAAAATTTTCCTAGAGAATGAGACAGGAATCAAGTTTCTAGGATGAGTGGTTTTCATTTTATGAAGGAAAAATTGCGATTTTTTTGAAAAATAGATCATTTTCTGTCATGGAAAATGCTGGATATCTATGAATCTAAGAGTTGGTCGGAGAAAAAACCTAAATAATGAAATTTGTAGGAAATTATATGAACTTTCATTTTGAATAGGAAGGTTATTTACGAAAAGTTGACAGTTTTCGAGTTATAAGCGAAAAACCGCCAAAAAATGGAAATTTTCACTTTTTTTGCATTTTTGACAATGTTGCGTCACGAAATTTTGGTGGGAAACCTCAGATTTGGATTCAGCGCCCCAAAAAACATATATGCAAAAAATCAGAACTACCCCAAAACTTATAGTGTTTTGAATATCCTGATAAAAACACAATTTGACTGGACTAAATTTATAAAATAAATTATTATAACTTATATATGACAAGTTCCTTTATATTTTTTATATTTGTAATTAGATTAACAGATTCTTTATGAACCGGAGATGGATAATAAATACTATTTAAAACACTATCTATGTAATAGTATTATAATTAGTTTATTAAATCATGAAAAGACAGACAGTCCATGGTTCTGTTTCGCTGTCATAATTTTTAAAACAGCATCGTCAGTACCATGGACATACTATATAGATAGTGTTTTGAATATTATTTTTTTTTTTTTTTTTTATAATGATATTGATACAAGAAGAAGTTGCACCAAGAAGGTACAACCTCTGAAGTCCGTGGTGGACCCTTGTAACGTGAAGATAAGGGGAGATTTAGGGATTGGGTAGCAGTCGAAGGTATCTGTGGATGCTGGTCTTGAAAGATTGAAGGTTATAAGTAGCTGGAAAGACGGTCGGGGAAGAGAGTTCCAGTCTCTAGATGTCATAGGGATAAATGAATTGGCGAATGCGTTTGTTCGATTAGTATCTAGTTTAAGCGCGTAGGGGTGTTGAATTTTAGAAAATCGTGTATTTCGCGCAAATGAAGCCTTTGGTGGGATTATCGATTTTATTTCGTCAGAACAAAAGCCATGGTAATATCTATAAAAAAGGAAAGGGCGGAGACAGATCTACGATGGGCTAGGGAGTCGAGAGTGTCAGTTAATGTAGGATCGCCTATCAGTCTGATAGCTCGCCTCTGAATTGCATCTAAGGTATTAAGAGAATACTTGGAGGCTCCTCTCCACAAATGCGAGCAATATTCAAGACAGGGGCGAATTTGAGCCTTGTATAATATAAGGAGTTGAGTGGGGGTGAAAAATCGTTTGGTTCGGAAAAGAAAGCCAAGCTTACATGCTGCAGCTTTTGCTACTGAGATAATATGGTCATTCCAAGAGAGGGTCAGAACCTAAGGTGACACCTAACATTGATATTTTATTTATTATTTATTATTTATTATCCATCTCCAGTACCTAAAAAATCTGTTATCTAATTACAAATTTATAAAATAAAATTGAAAATACAATAGTTTTCTAAGTAGATTAATTGCTTTATGAGCAATAATTAATTTATTTGTGAAACCTAGCTAGTAATCTATTTTTAATTTTTTTAAATATGTTTCACTTTGAACCTATACCATTCTCCCTGAACAAAACTTATAAATTTATAATGTTTAATTTCATGTTAAAAGGGATCGTTCGAACCCAAGTGCTGAACATATGGTACATTCAGAGCAGGTGGCTTACTTAAAAGTGACGAAATTTTTCCAACATGTAGGTAAAAAAATAAAAAACTTTAGGCAAATTAAACCAAAAATTCGAATGATGAGTGAATGAAATTTCCAATGTAAGGCCATATTGTATTATTATTATTATGAATAAAAGAGTTATTTGAATTAAAAAAAAAAAAGAAAGTAAAAAAATCTTTTATTCAGTAATAAAAGTAGTGTTAATTATTATTATTATTTGTTGCGATTGGACCCTTGGGATCACGCAAAGCTTGATGTCTCTTTCTGGTTGGACCTTCCACGCCTCTATCTTTTTCCGGAACGTGTTATCGAGTTCCATGGTCAAGCTATGTAATTTTCCTGGCCGGATGAGTGTGTTGATGTTAAAGGTGCCCAGGTATGTATGGATTTTGGCGTTATTCTTCCATTGTTTCTTCCTTGATTACGTGATAGTCCGATTCCCCCAGAATCTGAATGCCCGGTTGCCACTCGAGGGTGGGTGGATTAGTGTTAATAATTTAATTTTCTTAGAAAGACGGACTGGTAAGCGAAAAAAGTAGGTTATAATGAAAGGCAGTTCATAAATTATTTAAATTTTATTCAAATTCCGACGTTTCGGAGACTTTTTTCGCTCCTTCTTCAGGGTATTGAACAGTTATTGATGGGTGAGTATAACTCGGTTCCCATTTGCTCTCCTTTCAGTGATAACAACAATATTATAACAATATTACAATATTCATCTAAGTCAGATAATTTATGGACTGCCTTTCGTTAATAATTTAATATAAAAATATTACAATTTACCCTTTTAAGATCTTCAAATGAGAATGCAGTATCGAACATGATTTCCATATCATGATCAGGAAATAGAGAGCGATTAGTTCCAGGATAGTAGCCTAAACCACACAATGCTCCTGTATAATGCGTATTATTTCGGTCTAATCTAAAATGGAATAAAAAAATTAACAAATTTCCCAGCTAAGCCCGGTCTACTTATAATAAATAAAATTTGAATAAAACGATTATCCGTTTTTTAATTTATCCTTACCTAATCTCAACTGATGGAGCAAAAATCATTGTAATAAGTGATGCGAGGCCATGAATATTTGGCATTAGGGTAGTATGTCGTAAGGAGAGGCGATCACCGTTTGTATTTTGAGTTACAGCTCCAGCTATTAATAATCTGAAATAGACAAAATAAATTATTGCAAATATATAATGTATAGAGCACAATTAGCAGGTGTTTCTGATCACTGGGAGGAATCCGATTTTTACAATATTTATATACTTTTATTTATTTGATTGTTTTTATAAAATATTAATTTAATTCAATTTTTTATTTAAATTAAAATTAAATAGTTTGAAAATTAAAATTATAAGATTTTCAAACTAAAAACGAGAAAAATGAAATATACCATAAAATGAACCTATAGTAAAAAAGAGAGTTATTTTTTTCGGGGCCAAAATTGGGATGGGGGAGATTGTTCAAAAAATTAAAACTATCAATATAAGTCTTAAAGCCTTAGTGGAAGAAGAAATTTTCCTCATGAACCCTATTCGACCATATGAAAATGACTCACTCTGTGAAATAAGAGGGGGGGGGGGGGGGTGCAAAAATATTTTTAAACAAATATCGAATAAAGGGGATATTTCTAATATAATTGTCTCATCATTAAAATAAGATATTATTAATTACTAAGGGGTCCAAAATTAAAGAGTGGCGGGTTCTTTCGTAAATAAATAATTATATTATAATTTTAATTCAATATTAAATATAAGAGAGTGCCCAGGTGCATGGTAAAGTTATGTGTCAGTTTATTTTTTTAATAAATCAAATACTAAGGAACTATTTAACGAAGTTGGTCCGAGTAATTATACACTGTGGTGCAAAAAAAGTGGAACACTTAGAAAAATTTAGATTTTTCAAATAATTTTCAGAAAAAACATATTTTATTTAAACTTTTAATATATTCTGTGATTGTACAAATATTTTTAAGGTAGTCCTTTCACAAATGCAAAAATTCAAGAAGTCTTTGACCAACCCTATCCCTAAACATAGAAGATACGAAGCCTTTTGTGTTTAAGACTCCAAAATCTAAAATCCTCAATTTTTCAGTTCATTGGTCAAATTTTGAAAAAATGAAAAACTCTCCCGAGATATTTCAAAAATAGACCTAAGTATCATAATTGAATGCTAAAACTTAAAAAAACCCAGAAGATAGAGCACTTTAAAAATGTCAAAAATTTACCCCTAAATGATTATATCTCCCTTTTAAGGGCAAATAGAACAAAATACTCAGATATTTTTTCGTATTTTTTACGAAAAACCGAGGGGTGAACCGCGACCTAATGTCGTGTACACCTACTTCCACTTTCATTTCCAAGTAGAAGACAATAGATTAAGGGGGCATTATCTAATGAATTCCAAAATAATTCCACATAATTCCAAAGACGGTGTACGCCTAATTCCAATCGCGGTTCACCCCATACTTGGAATATAAGTCATTAAAAGCATAATAAACACAGTGTTAAAATTTGAAGACGATTTACCACAACAAACATGAAATAATTCGAATTAAAAATGAATTTTTTACATATGATAGATTGGGAAAGGGTGGGAAAATGATCATTATTTTATTTTTTTTTCATTGAAGGACTTTCACCATCTTGATGAAAAACTAATATTTGTTAGAATAATATATTCGGAGTAACTTAAAAAAAAAATTGAAATTATTTACCTCGTAGTTTTGATAAAAAACAAAAAAAAAACATATTTGGGCGATTATTTTTAGTGGAGGGGATATAAGCACAATGGCTTGGAAACGATCCGGCAAGTATGTGTGTATCCATATAGAGATTTCTTAGTGTGAGTGGTACAGTCACGTTAAAAAAACATAACCAAAAATTTTAGTTCCGTTCATATTTATAGAGTAGTTACGAGGCTAAAACTTTTTGTGTGGATTGTCGCGAAAGAACCTCCTTAATATTTTTAGAGTGAAAATAATGTATTACTTTAATTTGAAATTAAATTAATTTAAACTAGCATAAATTTTCAGTTTTGAAATCTGATCCTTTTATTGAATTGTATTAAATGATTATCGTCTAATATCGAATTAAAATGAATATTTTAATGTTTATCAGTTTGATTTGAATATCTCATCTTTATTTAATTTCATTTGAAATATTATCCAAGGATAATGCCTCTAAAGACCGAGGAAGTAGCTCAAGCTGTAGCTCGAATAAATGATGGAAGATCGTATCGGTATGTCGCTCAACGACTTAAAGCATCGATTGGAGGTATCTACAGAGCTCTGTGGATAAAACGATATAGAGAAACAAACTCTTATGCCAGGAGACCGGGATCTGGTCGAATTAGAGCTTCAAATGAGAGGGATGACCGATTCATACTATTGGAGGTATTGAGGAATCGACATTGTCAGCAGCTCAAATTCAACTTAAGTCAAGAGGAGGTAACATCCCTTATTAAATAAGAAATTTTAAATTTAAGTTAATTTTTTTTATATTTGATAAAAAATAGGTTTTTTATAATTTTATACTTTTTATAATTTTGAAAATTGTTTTCACTCTTAAAAATGTTTAAAAATATTTGTACAATCACAGAATGTATTAAAAGTTTAAATAAAAAATATGTTTTTTCTGAAAATTATTTGAAAAAAATCAATATTTCTAAGTGTTCCACTTTTTTTGCACCACAGTGTATATATTCACCATGTATATTTTCGTATGAATCCAAATTGTAGATAATCGAATGACTTTTGGAGAAAAGTTTTTGTTTTTCCGAGAGTAGCAGAGTTGTTGATTCACAAAGAGAAACAAAGAGGTTGTCCTCTGCTTGATGCAAATAAACATACACACATATATAAATCGAGATGATATATCTGTATATATATTATTTATTGAAAACTTGGTGTTCCTTCGTCACTGCTGGCTAGGAACTAGGAATTAGTTTCAATATCCATTTAGTTCCTAGCCAGCAGTGACGAAGGAACACCAAGTTTTCAATATCCATATGATATTGACTCCATGAAAAACATTTATAATTGAAGAAAGACTGATGATGAAGACCAAGTCTTCGAAACTATAGTCTCAAACAAATAAATAATATATATACAGATATATCATCTCGATATATATATGTGTGTATGTTTATTTGCATCAAGCAGAGGACAACCTCTTTGTTTCTCTTTGTGACTTTTGGAGAATAATTAATAGGGATTGTGGGGTTGGTGTAATGTGAAACATCTTATATATAAAAGCCCTTGTCAGACAGTACCCGTGGCGCTGTCAGGAGAACATGTGGGAGAAAAAGCAACTAATATTCAATGGCAGTTGCTAGATTGTCAAATTTTTCAAATAAAACATCTCTATTTTCTATATACATTATATCTTTAATATCTCGATATATTAATATATTCCTCTATATAGCTTAGAATATTAGATTTACGGCGTGTCTCATTTGAAATTTTAGTAGACAAATTTATTAATTTTAAATATATTAATATAAATTTAATTTTTGGAAATAATTCATACCGCGAAAATTAATTTTTTTTTTTGAATTTAAGAAAAAATATAAATTCTTGAAATTTTAGTAGACAAATTAATTTAAATATATATATATATATATATATATATTTAATTTATAATATAAGTTTTAATGAGATATGATTTAATGGGATAATGAGATTAATTCTTAATTTATTACTGCGCGGTTCATTTGAAATTTTAGTAGATAAATTAATTTTAAAATTATTATATATATTTAATTTAGAGACACTTTTTAGATAAATTTAAATATTGAAATGTATTATTAAAAAAGTCGAAAAATATTAGTAGACAAATATATAAATTCTTTAAATTTTAGTAGATAAATTACGCCTGGTACTGCTATCTTATCTTAATATAATAATGAAATAGGTTTCCAACCGATCAGGAACTTCGAAAGAAATGGTTGCATGCTCTAATAAACTATTTATAAAGCATTTACTGATATTTTTTAATCTTTCTTTGATAAATATTCATTATTCAAAAAAATATTTTTTTTAAAACATATAATTACGGACAGCTAATAATCACATCTCGAGACGCTGCCCTCCAGGGCCACCAGTCCGAGCACGTAGGCGACTACCGGGTACCTGCTCGTCTTTAATAAGATAAAAGTAAATAAATATTATATGAAATCTTAACTCATAGTAAATGAATATTTCATATAATATTTCTTTACTTTTGGAGAAGGTAAATTAATTGGATGGCTTACCTTTCATGAACATCACCCGGGTATGTATCGAGAAGAACACTGTTGACACTATTCCATTCGATGGAAATTTGTCTTCCAATACCAATTCTAGTCAAATTGTACAATTTCATTTCAAGCGGACTGAAAGGACCACGAAGAGTGGCCCAGAGATTACATATCTCTTCAGGTGGTGGGATTACATCAATTTGATCCTGAGCTGTTTGATAATTTTCAAAAGGGGCATCCAAAGTGTTTATTCGTTGGTCACTTTCTAATTTGGATTGTTCTAAACGAATATCATGATTGCTCTAAAAAAAAATAATAAATAAAATAAAATTATAGATTCAATCAATAAATATGTAAATAAGCTGACGTGTTCTGATGTGGCGATCCACTTGACTTTACCATACAACCTGGCCCCTCACTTAAATTTAATATTTAATAAAATTATTTATAATCATGTAGGGGTTTAGTTTTAGACTTCTGGGATCCCACTAATTATGTATACAAAATTTGGTTGAGTTTGGTCAAATGGCAAGATTTTAATTTTTTGACCCAGCACCCCCCCCTCCCCATTTTGGACGGTTTTTGCATTTTTAGACTTCTCAGGTCCCACTGATTATGTATACAAAATTTGGTTGAGTTTGGTCAAATGGCCTAGATTTTTAATTTTTAACCCCCCTCCACCCCCCTTAATTTTGGGTCGATATCCACCAAAATATAATCAGCTCTTAATCTCAATGGACCAAAACTACGTGTGAAATTTGGTTTCGATATTCACACTAGTTTTTGAGCTAGCTTGTCCACAAAAATTTGGTAACGCACAGACTAACTAACAGACAACCAACCAGACTAACAGACATTTTGACAAAACAATTATTATCTCGAAAAATATAATTTTTTCGATGTTCACTTATTAGGGCTTTTTTGTAGAGCGGAATGCCATGGTTTAGCTCAATTTTTTTAATCGAAATTGTTTCAGCCGTTTTTTGAAATATTTCGAAAAAAGAAGGAAAAAAAAACACTTTTTTCATGCACGATTACAATACTTGACCATACCCTGTATGGTAAAGTAAAAAGGATAATCGATTTATAAAAGAAATATTTTTTTTTTTTAATTTTACTTAAAAAAACTATTGAAATACTAGTATGTATTTAGTCCAGGCAAATTAAGTGAAAAAATGGCATAAACAGGAAATAATTCCCAGTAAAGATTTTATTGCTGGAATACCTTTATTGGTACTCCAATATTACTACCCTAAGTTTTCCCCCAAATCTGTGTTGTGGAAATTTTTCTACGCAAAATGAGAAAATTTCGGAGTTTTTTCAGTTATTCTTGAATAACTCTAAAACGGCTTATCAAATCAAAAAGATATTTTTTAGATAAATTAAATCTCTTTAAATTACGCATAAAATGAAAAATAGAAAATGCTGGATATCTATAAATCTAAGAGTTTTATCAAAAAAGTGATCCAAGTAAACGATCAAGTCAACAAAATTTACTAGAAAATGAGATAGAAATCAAGTTTCTAGGATGAGTGGTTTTCATTTTATGAAGGAAAAAACTGCAAACTTCAACCTCATTGCGGTACCATTATCTAATTAAGATGAAAGTTTGTTTAAATTGTAGCAAATTTAATCCATTTTAAAAATGTATAGATTGGTCTTTGTCGAAAAAGTGCTCCTTTATGGTCAAAATGGGGATAAATCGAGAAATGTACGAGTTTTAGGAATATTCAAAAGTGATCGCCGGGGACTGTTTTTTGACAGGCGCTAGTACCGGTTCTACTTAACCTAAATAGATGAAATTGTTATCATTTTATGCGTAATTTAAAGAGCTTTAATTTATCTAATAAATATCATTATGATTTAATAAGCCGTTTTAGAGTTATTCAAGAAAAACTGAAAAAACTCCGAAATTTTATCATTTTGTAGAAAAATTTCCAAAACACAGATTTGGGGGAAAACTTAGGGTAGTAATATTGGAGTACCAATAAAGGGATTCCAGCAATAAAATCTTTACCGGGAATCGTCGCCTTAAGAGGGTAAACCTCCTAACTCACAACAAAGAAATTTTACAGGGCAGAGAAAAAGCAAACAAAATTTAATATGTTGTTATGGAAAGAAACTATTTTTCACATTTTTTCTACAACTTACGATCGTAATTTTAAGTAGCAGTTTTACTTAGATGATGCTGCATCTATTTTTCTTTCAAAGGGTATTAATATCTCATATATGATAAAAAATGGATTTAGCAGGTTTACACTCTAAGGCAACGGATATGTGAAATTATTTACTTTAGAAAGATAAGATTCTTCAGCAGGTTCCGCGAATCCCCTTTCAATTAATTGTTCATTGATATTTTCTTCACTATTCAAATATTTATTCTGAAGAATGAGATCCAGAGAGACCACTCCGTGGACAACAGAATAAACACGGCCAAATAGTATCATGTGACTTTTATCAGGAATGTTCACCTAAAACATGATAATAATAAAACAATAAATTATTATTACTAAATCTATTTCAATTGAACATATTTAGAATTATAATTAATGCTTGGAGAATATAAATTTTTATAGAACATTAAGTAAATTTACATTTTGAATATACAA
Organism: Forficula auricularia; assembly: GCA_024734495.1. Taxonomy (NCBI): domain Eukaryota; kingdom Metazoa; phylum Arthropoda; class Insecta; order Dermaptera; family Forficulidae; genus Forficula; species Forficula auricularia. Next base: position 5,794,182 of record JALMQS010000153.1, on the reverse strand, counting down.
GTTTTTTGATACTAACTCTATAAGGAAATTAAAATGATAAATAGAAACTGAAAAGAAAATAAAAATGAATAGAAAATAAATAGGGAACATATTATGGAGGGGACAATTCAATTTTAATTTTTAATTCAAGTGAACTGGGAAATTTTTAAATAATTTTATTTAATAGTCTGATAATTAATTCTACATATCGAGAAGTATTTTTTTTTATTTTTTGAAAAAATTAATGAGCACTCGACAGGATTCGAACTTTGTGATCTTTCTAGTTCTCGATGTGTAGAATTAACTATCATACTATTAAATAATAATGGGTGAAGTAAAAGTTCTAACCCTTTTCCGTTAGATGGTTTTAATGAGCCATATCTCACGATGTATACGTCGCATCTGGTCATTCTTTTTTGCGATTTAAAGGTGACATACGCTTTAAAAAAAGTTCTTTGACAGTTTTATGTTTGGTGAAGCCAGTTGTATGTTAGAGCGTTCCAAAATGGAGGTAAAAAAAGAGGAAATTAGATACATTCTTCAGTACCACTACAACCAAGGGGAAAAAGTGGAGCAGGCGGCCAAAAGAATTTGTGCTGTTTATGGACCCAATAGAGTATCGAATGCAAGAGCAAAGCCGTGGTTCCAACGATTCCGTTTTGGTAATATGGACGTCGAAGATTGAGACACTCTCTGGTAGGCCAATCGTCGAAAAAGTCGATAAAATCATGGTCTGATGCCTGACAACTACGACTTCCACTGCCCCTTACGTTTCGTAAACTACAATAAAAACAATTGTAGTTTCCATAAGAATAAAATAGAAATAGAAATTGTCGAGTCGGACCGGCATGCGAGCACTTATTCCATTCCCCAGGAACTGAAGATTAGCCAGAAAACCGTTTGGAAACATTTGCCTTATGCAGGCTGGTCTCGATATATGGATGGCACACGAATTGACGCAAAACAAACTTTTGGACCGAATTGATGCCTGCGATTTTTTGCTGAATCAATGGCGATGGCGATGGGGATGGTAACTGGTGATGAAAAATGGGTCACATGCGAGAACAACAGGCAAAAAAGATCGTGGTCCAAGCGCGATAAGCAGGCCCAAACGATCGCCAAGCCCGGATTAACGCCCAAGATGGTTTTACTGTGTGTTTGGTGGGATTGGAAGGGAATCATCCACTATGAGGTGCTCCCATCTGGCCAAATCATTCAATTCGGACCTATACTGTCAACAACTGACCAGAATGAAGCAGGAGATCGACGAGAAGCGGCCAGAACTGGCCAATAGGAAGGGTGTTGTGTTCTATCAAGTGGACACTATGACGCGCCAGAAGCTCCGAGAGCTTGGATGGGAGGTTATATCGCACCCACCGTATAGCCCAGACCTGGCACCAAGCGATTATCACCTTTCCAAGCATTTGGAAAAATTTCTTGATGCTACAAAACTGGCCTCAAGAGAGGCTTGTGAAAATGAGCTGGTCAAGTTTTTCACCGGAATTATGAGATTGCCTTCAAAAAGGACAAAAGTTATGGAACAAAAAGCGAATATTTGATCTAAATCGGAAAATCCTAACTATATTAATTTTATCGTCGAAATAAAGAGAAAAAAGGCTCAGAACTTTTTACTTCACCTATTATTATGTATATGTTTAATGGAATCAAGAAGAGGACAACCTCAGTGAGTCCAATTAATGAATCGAGAAATCTAGGCAAAACAAAATCTTTTTAAATTAAATTAAATAAGTTGTTGTTGTCCTAAGTATTTTTTTATTACAGTATGAAAATCAAAATAATACCAACTTTTTTTTCAAAGAATTCCCGGGCTGCTTTCGTCCATTGGGAATTGCTATTTTCCAATAAGCTTGGCTGAATTCCGCGTAAGACACACTCGAAAGCCTGTGCTGAAACTTGGCTCATCTCTTCCAGAAGACGTCCACGCAATTCCAATAGCGCCCTCCCGGACATTGTAGTCGTATTCCCGAAATCAATGAAAAAGATCTCAACCTGGTAATTATTCGGGTAAAAGGCGTCAACTCGGCCTCTGTATAATTTGATCTCGTTGTCTCCTTCAGACCAAGGAGCTGCGTAGATTTGACCGATAACTGGAGGACCTATGAGAGGTCGCATGTGCCCAGGCTCCGAATGAAAACCTGACTCATCCTTGTCCCGATCGGGATCGTCATTCACTTCTTCTCGACGATATACCGCTTCCATTGTCTCTTCTGCATCAGCTCCTCCGTTCATTAAAGAATAAACTCGTAGCAGCGCCGTCATAGTGTTGGAATCCGCATTTTGAGCCCAAAAATGTCCTGGATCTATAGTCTAAAGACAGGAAATAATATTATAAATCTTATCTTATTTTATACTATTAAATTAGCAATTCTTTATATAAATATTTCTAAAGAATCAGTTTCTCGGAAATGGCTCTAGAACGATTTCGATGAAAATCTAGGATTATGGGTTTTTGGGCCAACAATTCGATCTATCTGGTAATCATTTTTTTCTTAAACTAATTAGTACCTGGAGCCACCGAGCGATGCACTGTAACCAAATTAAAAAAAAATACAAATATATAGTAGACGCCCCCTGGACCCCCCCCCCCGAAACCACGCACCTCGCCCCCTCCACTCCATCCGATCCCACCAAACCCCGCACCTTGCCCCACCCCCGGATCCCCCATAACTGCATCTCCACCTCCTTTGCCCCCCCCCCACATCCATCCCCACCCTGCACCCTTTTTTTGCATTTATAGATTTCTAGTGGTCCACAGATTATGTGTATATAGGTATATAAATAAATTCCGTATAATTATTTTTTTTTAATTAAATAACAGTTTATCGAATTTTTTAATCAATTAAATAAATAATAATTTTATTGAAGCAATTTTTTACATGAAATAGGCTTCGATTTGGGAGATTACTTCCCCACCATCGACTGTACTTGATCTTCTAGTTTGCGATAATATTTTTAGTCCGTGTTTTTTAATAAGAGGAATTTTAATCAATTAAATTGGCAAATTCTAATATATAACAATATTTGATATAAAGTATTCGTGGGTTTTAAAATTAAAAAAACCAATTAATAAATAAAAGATAATTGAAAAAAATGTAAACAAACTTTTTTATTCGAGATTTACTTTAATTAAGAAAAGATCAATTAAGATGAAATTTGTCGAGGTCCAGACCTAGTCAGATCGTTTTCTCATCCCCCAAACTTGTTAATAGAGTTGGTTTCATCAAAATTGGTAGAGCCGTTTTCAAAATAGAACTAAGATACAAATATATAAATATACAATTTTTGCTCGTTTGATAAGAGTAGATAGATAGATAGACTAACAGGTGGAATTGAGTGGATATTGATGGAGCAGTCCAAAAAAAGAAGATAATTTATACTATCTTTTTATTCATAAACCGACGTTTCGGAGGCTATTCCCTTCTTCTTCAGGGTCTGTATTCAATTAAAATGGGATTTGGCCATCATTACAAACAAGATCATCACAAAATTTTTTTTTATAAATACCATGGTACATTTAATACACAATTATATAAAATACTAGCTGCAAGGCCCGCCGAAGGCGCACGCCCCCTGGACCCCGCCCCCACCCCCTCCATTCCGCACCCTAACCCACTAACACTCCACCCCCAAAACCCCTCCAGCACCCCCACCGCCGCACCATGCAGCCGTTCCAAACCCCCGCCCCCACACCACCACCCGCACCCCATCCACCCCGGACCCTACCCCGTGCCCTCCAAACCTGCGCACCACCCCCCGCCTAGCATCCTGGACCCCACCCCCCACTATGCCCCCTGGACTCCACCCCACATGCACCCCCACCATACTCCGGCTCACTCCTCACCTCACCCCCCATTCCACCCCCGCACCCAGTTTTTGCATTTCTAGGCTTCTAGCGACCCACAGATTATGTATAGAAATCACATCCTCTACAACTTTGTTTATTATAAAATTTGCCGTAGGGTTAATAGTTTAGAAGTAATTTGATAATATTCATTCGTGTGCCCCCCCCCCCCAAACCCCCTTCTGGGGTCAAAATATCAAAACGTTATATAGCTAAAAACGTAAGTTAGAAGACATCTGATGTAAATATGAAATTTCATAATAATCCCTTCAGCCGTTTTTACGTGAATCGTGAGCAACTTTTCGGAAACCACTGAAACAGACAGACAGACAGACATACATACAGACAGAAATTTTGGTTGAGGGTGTTTTCGTTCATAAGTTTGCTTGAAACGTGTGCAACCAAAATTTGGCGTGATTTGGAGCAATGTACAGACAAAACCTTAATTTTATATATATAGATTTTTTTTTTTAATCAAAAATATTCTATTCACTTTGAAAAGCCAAAACGTCGGTTTATGAATAAAAAGATAGTATACATTATCTTCTTCTTTTTTGACTACCTCATCAATACCCACTCAATTTCACTTATAAGCCCGTCTCCAAAAATTACTTCAATCTTATTAACAGGTGGGTGTGTCAATAAAAATTTATAATCAATTTTTTTTAATTTCTTTTCATTAATTAATTGTATTTTTAATTGTAAAACACACTAATAGTTCATTACAAATATTTTTATATATTAAAGATTAGAAAATTTTGAACTAATTAGAGGTATTTTTCTATTAATGAAGGAGTGATAGAACTAAATACTGAATTGATGCAAAGGAAAGCCCGGAGGATAATGACAACAACAAATTCCGAAGAAAATAATTTATTAGAATGTCATTTTCATCCTTTGAGAAAACCCGACCATTTCCCCTTTTTCAGGGTTTAAAAGTGTTAACGAAGCAACGAACCTCCTTGTATATTAATATTATTTTTAATTGTGATTAAGTTCAAAACTGCGTGCAAAGGGTGTCTTGATGATAGCCGGAACGGGTCAAAACGTTATTTTATTTAATTCTAGCTGCAAATACGAGGAGAAGTTGAAAAATAAGTTTCCCCTGTCGACTATGGTCAGAGCTGTGTATGAAAGTCAAAAAATAGAATGAGACATTAAAGATATGACATACCTTTATTTTATTATTCTCGTACGAGTACGTTGAGACATTTGTCATATCGCTTGATAAGCTTCAAAAAGTCCTCCAAGAAAAATTCAGGGCTTTGCATATGGAAGAAGCGTTGAACGGCTATGGGCGAAAGGCGACACAGCAGGAAAACGCGCAAGTCACCGATACACCGATACATTCAGGGCAAACATCCGTCATCACCTGTCCGAAAGAAGTTCAAGACAACTCCCTCTGCAGGTAAAGTGCTCCTCACAGTTTTCTGGGACGCCCAAGGAGTTTTGTTGCTGGACTTTTTGGAGGTTGGAACCATCAATGCTACGCGCTACTGTGACACCCTGTCGAAATTGAAAGAGGCGATTCGGAAAAAGCGGCCTGGCCTTCTCACATCTGGCGTTCTGCTGTTGGATGACAATGCCAGACCACATTCGGCGAGGGCAACGCAAAACCATATTGCAACTTTTGGTTGGGAGCGCCTACACCATCCGCCATACAGTCCTGATCTCGCACCAAGCGACTTCCATCTGTTTCCGGCTTTGAAGACAAATCTCGGGGAAGGCGCTTTGGAAGCAATACGGAAGTGAAACAAGCCGTTCAACGCTTCTTTCCGTATGCAAAGCCCTGATCCTTTCCTGGAGGGCTTTTTGAAGCTTATTAAGCGATATGACAAATGTCTCAATGTACTTGGTACCTATGTGGAAAAATAAAGGTTTGTTATATCTTTAATGTCTCATTCTATTTTTTGACTTTCATACACAACTCTGACCACAGTCGACAGGGGAAACCTATTTCTCAACTCCTCCTCGTAAAATTGACCTTTTTATATGAATTTAACATTAATAAAAATAATTTTTATAAAAAAAAAAAAAAAATTAAATGCATCAAATATAAAATAATAAGAATTCAAAAAATAAAATAAAATACACTAAAAAGTTATAAAATAATTATCTAATTTAGTTACAACTAAACGACGAAATTTTTACATGAAATCACTTTTTGAAGTCGGTGCCAAACATATACATTTTATGAATCGCACTCGGCGGGTCATTACTTAGTACGTTTGACGGGTACGCTCGATTATATAGTTAGTTTAGCACCGACTTTAAAAAGTGATTTCATGTAAAAATTTCGTCGTTTAGTTGTAACTAAATTAGATAATTATTTTATACCTTTTAGTGTATTTTAATTTATTTTTGAATTCTTATTATTTTAAATTTGTTGTGGGTTTATTTTTTTTTTTTTAAATTATTTTTATTTTTTCTCTTTTTAGTGATGTTATTAATAGTGACTTAAGATAATATTTTGTATGCATCTCGTAAGAGAAAGCGTCGGGCGAATGAATCAGAAAATGATAATAAAATTCAATTCATAAATATAGAAATTTTCTCGAAACGTTTGCGGGTTTTAAATGAACGTTTTAAGATTGTTTTTTTTATAAAAGATTTTATTTATTATAATTTCGATTATTTGCTCATAAGAATTGGAGATTTATGTTATTTCGTCATTGATCATATCATCAGAACTTGACCAAATTAATATTGGGCCACACCTAAGGTACCTCCTTTCCAATAAAAGAAGAATCATTGAAATCGGTCTATAAACAAAGAAGTTATGTCTGAACATACATATCAAAAAAGGTACAATACCAATGAAAAAAACGGGACCAATCGGGAAGTAGACTGAACCCAGTGCAAAAAAATCATCGAAATCGGTTCATAATTGGGGAAGAAATCAGGTAACATAGACGAAAAAAAATTCAGTCGAATTGATAACCTCCTCCTTTTTTGAAGTCGGTTAAAAATAATATTAAAAGATCGTTCCAACTAAAGCAAAAATTAAGGAGCAAAGCTCAGTTCGCCAGGTACTTTAATTTAATTGACGATTCTTAAGGATATGGACAAAATATGTACTTTAATTAAAAACAAGATTTTATCATAGTTGAACGTTTCGTCGATCTATATCGACTTCATCAGCAAGTTCCATAGATTTTATTGTTTTAAATGTCATGTATAAATCTATTTAATAAATTAATATATGTTATCGAGTGGAATTTAGAAATTAAATAATAATTAAAATTATTTGTCAAGGCATCAGCTGGCCACGATTCATTCCCAAGACTGATTTTTTTATATTTTATGCTTTTGATTTGTATGAAAGTAAAATTAATCACCATATAATAAAAGTGAATCTTTCTGTTTAGAATATATTTTTATAAAGAATTGTGAATACCTACATGGACAACATGTAAATGCAAATGAGATTCTTGTAATGTAGGCAACATTTGTCTGTTCGAATTCCATGGTAATTCCGTTTTATTTTCGTTATTTTTATTTCTTAATGCCGGATTCACAGAAAGAGAATTTAATTTTGACGCATTTAAACCACATTTTTTAGCATATTCAATGGCTTTTGGTGGTCTGAAAATTAAAATCAATTGATTCAAATTTAAGTTATTCTTGTTTTGATATTATAGACCAGTGTTTCTCAACCTTTTATAGACCGAGGGACCCTAGAGCACTTATATTTATTTCTGAGGAATCCCCTAACTCGAAAATATGAGATATTTAATTTTTCGTCAAAATATCAACATCATGCTACTTGTATAGCCTCCAACTATTTATTTTATTTAATTATTTATTTCTATTTACAGACTTGAAAACGTATACAGTGCTCTGAGGCAGTTTGCCTCATATGAGCAGTAAAAAAAAAGAATTTTTCACATAAAATAGAACATACCGCCACCGATGACGATGTTGCTACATTTTAAAAATTTGCTAGATTTCGGGGAAAATGGGTGCAAAAACGTGAATTTTAAATTACTTTACAAATTCTAGAGAGATGGCGCAGCCCAACCCTTTTTAAGCGTTGATCTATTTATTTAATATTTTACCCAGTAACCTATATTCTCAGTCTTGACCATGTCGGTTTCCTGTCTACTTATTTATTTATCCGTTTTTTAAATTATTTATTTTTAAATTATTTAACAACAATTTTTTCAAACCCAGTGAGATATTCTAACTATTTATTGTTTGTTTTATTTATTTGATTATTTATTTATTCTTCCCAATGTATTTATTTATTTATTTTTATTGTGTGGACGACATGCAGTATTCCCTTTTTTTATATTATTATTATTTTATTCTTGGTCGCAGCATCATACTAAGGTTTCACACCGTTCTGCTGTGGCCACACCCTGAGACACTCAACCGGATCCTGAGTGGGAGGATCGGAGGGCTATAAGGAGAGATGTGGAGGCCCCTTTAAAAAACAAACCTAAAATATTTATTTCATGACTAATATTATTATCTATGCGTATACATTGAATATGTAAAAAAAACCTGTCCGATCCGAAAGGTCCATGGGTATCCCAATGAAAAAATTTAATAATAATATTATTCATAAAAATAAAAATGTTAAGTATTGTAATTTAAAATGTACGTTTTTTGTACCCAATTTTCCCAAAATTTAGCAGATTTTTAAAATGTGGCAACACCGTCATCGGCTATGGTATGTTATATTTGGAAGCTATAAAAGTATCAGGATGTTGATATTTTAACGAAAAATCAAATATCTCATATTTTAGTGCTAAGGGGTTCCTCAGAAATAAATATAAGTGCTCTAGGGTTCCTCGGTCTACAAAAGGTTGAGAAACACTGACCTAGGCCATGATATAAGAATAAGTAGAGACAATCAGACCTGCGATATTTATAGAAAATATTTCAAACTCAGGATGGTTTCAGCCTTAGACCATGAAATATATAGACACGCCCTCTGCTACTTTCCACACAGAGTGAAGTGAGGCCAACATCGCCTACAGATGACGTCACGTTCTCGCATAAATATTTTGGTTATATTAATTTAATATTAATTTGCGATTATTGGAATCTAAAATAAATAATCTAAACTACGATAAATTTATCTCAATGTATAATAATTCCTATAGTGGCCATGCTATTTCTGGGTGTTCCTACCTACAGATGACGTCAAGTTCTATAGATGTTGGCCTCACCAAATCGACACCAGGGCGTGTCTATATATTTCATGGTCTAAGGTTTCAGCAATGATGAATTGTCTTTTGATTAAAAAATATTAAAGAAACAAACGATGTGACCATTAAAAATTAAACATGTTATCAACAACCAACCATTGAAAATATAATTATATTTAATATTAAATTGAAAGTTTCTTTTTGACGAGAGTTGCATAATTTTTATAAATTAAAGGCCACAATAAAAGAGTATGTCTTCTGGTGGAAAGATAAATTTTTTTAATTTATTTATAACTAGACTATAGTTTGGAGGGCTTTGTCCTCTTCATCAGTCTCGTTATAAATAAATTTAAAAAATTATTTTTCCAGCAGAAGACACACCTTTTATTGTCGCCTTTAATATTTAATTATTAGAAAATCTGGTAAGAATATTAGAATGATTTGTAATGAATTTTTCTAAAATAAAAAATAAATAAATAAACTCACGTTAAAAGAGGAACATTTATTGGCCCTCTGAGTTGACTTAATTTCACAGCACGATATACAGCCATCGGGATTTTCCCTGGAATTGTCGATTTGAATTCTGCAAGTCGATCGAATTCTTTTTCATTTTTTAAAAATTCAACATAAACTTTGCTGTAACAAAAAAAAACACATTCATTCATTATTTATGATAATAATAAAAAATCTAATTAATTGTTCTTGTCCTTAAACTTAGAATATAAATTAAGGATAAAATAAAAAGCGTTATATTTTAAATAAAACCCTTTATTTTGAAATAGCGCTTCGTTTCGACTCATATTGAGAATTAATTATTTATTGATGAAAATGTCTTGTTTAATTGATATATACCAGGTGTACCGGAAAGTCATTACCGGTTTTTCTAACAGATGTCGCTAGGCTTAAGTATGCAATGTTATGATTTGACACATATGCATTTTATTCTACTGACATCAAGCTTAAAAGCTATACATGTTATATTTTGCGAAAGTAACACCTTAAAAGATTTATACCGCTTTGAAAATGTCAAGTTTCATGCCTGAAAACGTGCATTTGCGGCACGCATTACTTTTCTTATTTAATCAAAAGAAAAAGCCGCTGAAAGTCATCGTTTGCTGGTAGAAACTTACGGTGAGCATGATTTAACCTTAAAAACATGTGAGGTGTGGTTTCGAAAATTCAAAAGTGGTGATTTCGATGTGCAAGATAAATAACGTTCTGGTAGACTAAAAAAGTTTGAAGATGCGAAACTACAGGAGTTATTGGATGAAGACCCAACCCAAACTCAAAAACAATTGGCAGAAGGGTTAAATGTGGCTCAAGAAACGATTAAATAATTACTTTCCTTTTTGAATCTTTCATTTAGATTTAACTAGCTGCAAGGCCCGCCTTCGGTACGCCCCCTGACCCCCAACCCCACCCCCTCACACCCCACTCCGAACCACCACACTATTTTAATCATTCATATGTCTTCGGTAAGTCGCAGAGCCTTGAAATTTGAAACTTAAGCTTAATTTAGAGCCAAAAAGTTACCGAGCATCGCTCAGTGCTCAAGGAATTATATATATATATATATATATAGAGCAGTAGGTAGGCAGGTGCAACAAGTGCCCCCCCCCCCCCCCAAAGAGCCCAGATTGTAGGAAGTCTCAAAAGGCTCCGAAATAAAAAAACGCATATTTTAGATGTCAAGAAATTAAATTGTTGAATCCTATGAAAATAAAATTAAGTAATTACAAAAAACCCATTATACTAGCTGTTTTATTAATAATATTTATTTAAAAAGTATAGGGGTGTCCGAATTAACCCCTAGAAGAGGGCCCTTCAAATGCTAGCTACGGCACTGTATGTGTATTGAATATATATATATACAAAATTGCTCATTTAAAGGGATCGCTCTCTATTAGTATTAATTAATATTTAAATTGAACAACACGTGAATTAACATTTTGAATCATTGGCCTGATAAAGTCTCAATGTGAGACGAAACGAGGCATTATTTAAAAAACACTTGTTCAAGTTTTCTTTTAATTTATAAATAATATGAAATATTAGACTAACTTTGTCCCGTCAAAGGAGATTGTCACATCCCGAGCGCAAACTCGAAGTTGTTTTCTGAAATGGGCTGTGTAAATTTCGCCCGGTTGACCCGTAGGCCAACCCTGATAATAAACTGTATTAAATGGATTGCGGCCGACTACTTTACGCACGGCCTCTCGCTCATCGACTTGGCCTCCTTGACTTCCACGGACGAAATAGTTGGGATAAAAGGCACCAGCAATGATAAACTGAAATTTAATTTTAAAGTTAATCAAAATAATTAGATAGTAAGGCCGGAAATTTTTGGCCCCTAATAATCAGAATAATGGGTCCGAGAATCCTTAACTAAAAAATTATGAGAAATAAATTTTAATAAAAAATAAATTGAAAAGTTTTTATTTTGCCGAGAGTAGCAGAGTTGTTGATTCATAAAAAGAAACAAAGAGGTTGTCCTCAGCTTGATGCAAATAAACATACACACATATATTGTACGAGCTTTTCGTGCGTGCCTTCGGCACGCCCTCGAAACTCGGCCCTCCGGGCTGGTGCCCTGGCGGGCGGCGTCTCGGTCCAAAAATTTTATTCCTCTTAAAAAACCACACTCCAAATGTATACCTGTAAACTCCCGAAAATACATAGTCTCTTAAAAGTTTCGCCTCATTTTCGCCCTGACACAGCTACAGAAATGAGGCTCTAGATATGAATCTGGAAGTATTTTTTTTCCTATAATCTACAGCATTGTGATATTTTTTGTGTGGAAATAGATTTATTTAAATAAGTGGTATCGTGTGAGGAGGAGAATTATATTATATCATTTTTTTAAAATTTGGGATCGATAATCGATATAAGGCTCCAAATATTTAAAAGAGATCAGGTGTTGTTTGTATGACAGGCTGCTCCAGTATTGCAATGAGAAACTCATATGGGCATGCGTGTCTTAAGTCGTTTAATTTTGTAAAAATCAAAAAATAAGAATAACAAAATTTAGATTTTTAAAAAATTATAAAAAAAGTGGCAAATTATTAAAAAATAAACAAATAATATATAAATCAAATAAGATGTGATTGATTTCTTTTTCTGTGCGCAAAGAAAAGCGAATTGAATATTTAATTTTTGAGTGGTGAAGGGGGGGGGGGTAATAATTATCAATATATTTAATGTTTCTTAATTTAAAATCAATTGGAGTCTTTTCATTTCGAAATTTGAGTCCAAATTACGATTATATTTCAAATTTGCCGCAAATATACCGATGGCGCTCTCTCTCGGCAGCATTTCGTCAGCGTTGCGGCAAATTAATCTAGACAAATATATATAGTATATTATATATATTATTTATTTGTTTGAGACTATAGTTTCGAAGGCTTGGCCTTCATCATTAGTCTTTTTTAATTATGTGAAAAAGACTAGAATTATATATTAATAATAAAAATATCATAGAATACAAAAAAAATAAGACAATATATTAAATTTAAAAAATTACTAATAATCTATTTTTATTTTCAAAGCAAATATATAATTCTAACATTTCGGTCCCCTTTTTGTGATTTTTTTTATAAGCCATTAAACTATAATTACATATAAATATTAATATCAAATTAACCGTTTTTTTTCTATATTATATTAAGATGACCAGACATCCCGCTTTCTATCTATCAGTTCCACTGTAAGCACATTTCTCAAAATGCCCCACTTTTTAAAAGATACAGTGGCGAATTAATTATCAAGATATTATGATGTTTACTGAAAAAATTAATACATTTTAAAACACTATAGAAAAGTGCCTTGGCTTGGGAAGGCAGCCCTTCAAAGCCCTGGGGCTCCTAGGCGTGTACATTGGCTTAATGGGTCTCTCAACATATATCCCCACTTTTTCAATTTTGACGGTTTTAAACAGTTTTTTATTTATTTCCCTGGACAGCCAAAACTTCTATTTAAGCGTTAAAACAATTAAATAATATATTTAATGTAAAAAATTATTGTAAGAATTTTATAAGTCAGTATTTAGTATCAGTCTTAACAATTTTGAGTTATAGGAAAATTCATTCTTTTGAAAAATACTTTGAATAAATTGTATCTAGATACCTAATGTAACTTGTAGAATTTTGCAAAATATTTTCCTGTTTTCTCTTATATATTTAAAAAATATGAAATATCCCACTTTTAACTTCGATAAAATCTGGTCAGCTTATATTATATTTAAAATTATGTACTTTATTGTCATATAATTAAATCCAATTTTCTTTTGAAATAAAGATTTTAATGTCTAATGGGCCACCGCAATTATTTTTCATGGGGTCAGTATCGCGTTTTTGTTAGCCGAAAGGCAGTTAGAATTCTAACTTCAGCTAAGAACAAAACATTTTCAATATCCACGCGACACTGAACCCATGAAATATAATTTTTATAATTAAAAAAAGACTGATGATGAAGGCCAAGCCTTCGAAATTAGTCTCAAACAAATAAATAATATATATATACATATTACATATATTGTTAGAGTTCGTGGCTGTGATCAAACTGTACTAGATGAGGGAGAGCCAAAGATGGAATCACTGGGTTCAATAAAACACCTTTAATAAAACGTTTCGGCCTGAATTTTATTTGGCCATCTTCAGTTAATTAGGAGTTATACACAAAATGCGGTACACATATGTGATCGAACCAAGCCTCTGTCAAAAATAAAAATTTTTTTTAGCTTCATGTAAATTTATAACGTACCTGGACCCAAAAGTTTGATTACTTTAATTCTGAAACTTTTGGGTCCAGGCACGTTATAAATTTACTAGGTGGGGGTGCAGTCCAGCTAAAAATTTTTTTTATTTTTGACAAGGCTTGGTTCGATCACATATGTGTACCGCATTTTGTGTATAACTCCTAATTAACTGAAGATGGCCAAATAAAATTCAGGCCGAAACGTCTTATTAAAGGTGTTTTATTGAACCCAGTGATTCCATCTTTGGCTGATACCTCCTCCTTCATCTAGTACATATTACATATATACACTGTGGTGCAAAAAAAGTGGACACAGATTGATTCGGTGATTGGGTGTCAAAAGCGGGCCTGTCGCTGGTCTTCTTGACATGAACCCTAATTCCCGGAGACGTCTTCTGCTAGTCCAAACAGTTAGGTTGACTTGTCGAGTTTGTAGAAGGCGCTGTTGAATTTGAGCTGCTGTACAATGCTGATCCTTTAATAGGTATCCAATGGTATGAATCGGTCACCTCTCTCATTTGAAGGTCTAATTCGACCAGATCCCTGTCTCCTGGCATAACAGTTTGTTTCTCTATATCGTTTTATCCACAGAGCTCTGTAGATACTTCCAACCGATGCTTTAAGTCGTTGAGCGACATACAGATACGATCTTCCATCATTTATTCGAGCTACAGCTTGAGCTACTTCCTCGGTCTTTAGAGGCATTATCCTGGGATAATATTTCAAATGAAATTAAATTAAAAGATGAGATATTCAAATCGAACTGATAAACATTAAAATATTCAATTTAATTCGATATTAGACGATAATAATTTAATACAATTCAATAAAGGGATCAGATTTCAAAACTGAAAATTTATGCTAGTTTAAATAAATTTAATTTTAAAGGGTCTAAATTAAAGTAATACATTGTTTTCACTCTAACAATGTTTAAAAATATTTGTACAATCAGAGAATGTATTAAAAATTTAAATAAAATATGTTTTTTCTGAAAATAATTTGAAAAAAACTAAATTTTTCTAAGTGTTCTACTTTTTTGCACCACGGTGTATATTTGATATATATGTGTGTATGTTTATTTGCATCAAGCAGAGGGCAAACTCTGCTTCTCTTTGTAAAAAATTGATATTTTTTTTAAGTGATATTTTCAACTTATGATACTAATTATCATAAATGAAAATCAAAAATAGAAGGTATAAATAATTTTCATGCATCGGTTACCAAATAGTAATTAGGATCTTGTAATTAAATTACTTATAATTGATTATTTCCCATCTGTGAACTTAAAACTATGTTAATTATATAATGTGAAAGTAAATATGTGGAAATCTTGCCTACTTTTAGTACAAAGGGCATTTCGGCTTTGGCCCATTCGACTTTTCCTTTTCCTTTGGCTTGCTCCAAGCCCATTTGTTTAAGCCTTAATTGTATATCTTGTACTAAATCGTGTACATCTTTCAATGCACGAACTTGAATAAAAAATTGATCGCCCCAATCCTTAGAATTTACACCTTTGGATCTTTCAAAATATCCTGATCTTACACGCTCATACCAGACCTAAAAATGTTTAAACAAAATTAGACAAAATTTTATAATAAAGAGAATAATTGAATAAATTTGTTATATATACCTTATAGGCATTAAGAAACGCAACAGAATCGCTGCAGGATTGATCGGCCCACATTAATTTTGATTTGTATGCTCCGAGACGATTTTTAAAAGGTGAACTAAAAATACTTTTGGAAGACATGGCAGCAGCTAAAAAAAACAATTATATTTCATTATTACTTTTGGTCATTAGAAAGGAACCTCTGATTTCTACATTTTTCTTTTGGTTATTAACATTTGAAATAAGCTGACGTGTTCTGATATGGCCATCCACTTGACTTTACCATACAACCTGACCTCTCACTTATATTTAATATTTAATAAAATTATTTAAAATCATTTAGGAGGGGGGGGTAGTTTTTCCATTTTTAGACTCCTGTGGGCACAGGGACTATGTATACAAAATTTGGATGAGTTTGGTACAAGGGCCAAGATTTTCATTTTTACCCCCCCCCCCCCGCGCAATTTCGGGCTGTTAGTTTTTGCATTTTTAGACTTCTGGAGTCCCACTGTTTATGTATACTAAACTTGGTTGAGTTTGCTCAAATGGCCTAGATTTTTAACACCCCCCCCCTCCTTAATTTTGGGTCGATATTCACCAAAATTTAATCAGCTCTCAATCTCAATGGACCAAAACTACGTGTGAAATTTGGTTTCGATATTTACACTAGTTGTTGAGCTAGCTCGTCCACAAAAATTTGGTAACGCACAGACTAACAGACAGACAAACAGACATTTTGACAAAACAATTATTATCTCGAAAAACATAATTTTTTCGATGTTCACTTATTAGAGCTTTTTTGTAGAGCGAAATGCCATGGCTTTGCTCAATTTTTTTAAAAAAAAATACTTCTTAACGTTTTTGAGATATTTCGAAAAAAAGAAGGAAAAAAAACACTTTTTTCATGCACGATTACAATACTTGACCATACCCTGTATGGTAAAGTAAAAATGGTTGGTAGAAAATCATAAGATGGTGTCATCTATTAAATCCGATGGAATGGAATATTTTTAATTATATGTCAGAGGGGTTGTTTTTCACCCCCTCGGGAATCGAACCCGAGTGCCAGTAACAGCAATCCGGGCCACCTGGCTCACCTGCGGGATTCGAACCTCTCTGACATATGCAAACGCGTAAAATAACAAAAACAAAACAAAAAAAACAACCCCTCTGACATATAATTAAAAATATTCCATTCCATCGGATTTAATAGATGACACCATCTTATGATTTTCTAGTAAATTTGAATCTATTACCATCGGCAAATTAATATCTTTCATAAAAATGGTTGATTCAGTACAGGGGTGTTTGAAATTCTTCACTAATACGACGGATAATGGCTTCAGTTCAACGATCATATTGACCGAAAATTTCCTGATAAGTTGGAATAATTTCTATGAGTTATGAGTGTGTACCTTTCCAAGACAATTAGCCAAATGTTGACAAAAAAATGACAGTTGAATTTTTGTTTGTAAATTTAGCCGATGTATCGCCCCTTTAAAAAAGTTTTTTATTATGTGCAGTATGCATTAATAATACAATTTAATTAATTGTGTCCATTAGTATATTGTAGTAATGATGTATGCCAAAAAAAATTTAATTTATTCTAATTACTGAAGTTTCTATATTTTTTTGACGTTTAACTCTTAAAATAAGTAATATGTTGAAAATATCTATACTAATATTATTAATTGTATTTAAAAATTAAATTAAACCACCACTAAAAAATTTGACAAACGCGAAATCTAGAACAGTATATAAATATATGTATAAAAATTAAGGATTCCCCGACAGAACGATAAAGCGGGGGAACTGCGAGCGTACTAAAATGTTTTTTTTTTTTTTTTTTTTTTTAGGGCCTCCACCTCCCCCTTTATAGCCCTCCGATCCTCCCACTCAGGATCCGGTTGAGTGGCTCAGGGTGTGGCCACAGCAGAACGGTATGAAACCTTAGTATGCTGCGACCAAGAATAAAATAATAATAATATAAAAAAAGGGAATACCGCATGTCGTCCAAACAATAAAAATAAATAAATAAATACACTGGGAAGAATAAATAAATAATCAAATAAATAAAACAAACAATAAATAGTTAGAATATGTCACTGGGTTTGAAGAAATTGTTGTTAAATTAAATTATCTAAAAATAAATAATTTAAAAAACATGTTTGTTTTTACTTTACCATAGAGGGTATGGTCAAGTATTGTAATCGTGCATGAAAAAAAGTGTTTTTTTTTTGTTTCTTTTTTTCGAAATATCTCAAAAACGGCTGAAACTATTTTAATTAAAAAAATTGGGCGAAACAATGGCATGTCAGTATACAAAAAAGCCTTAATAAGTGAACATCGAAAAAATTATATTTTTTGAGATAATAACTGTTTTGTCAAAATGTCGGTTAGTTAGTCTGTCTGTTATTCTGTTAGTACGTGCGTTAACAAAGTTTTGTGGGGGAGGTAGCTCAAAAACTAGTGGGAATATCAAAACGAAATTTCACACGTAGTTTTGGTCCATTGAGATTAAGAGCTGATTAGATTTTGATGCATATCGACCCAAAATTAAGGTGGGTTGAGGGGGGGGGGGGGGGGTTAAAAATTAAAAATCTAGGCTATTTGAGCAAACTCAACCAAATTTTGTATACATAATCAGTGGACCCCCAGAAGTCTAAAAATGCAAAAACTAACAGCCCAAAATAGGAGGGGGGAGTGTATGGTCAAAAAATGAAAATCATGGTCATTTACCAAACCCAGCCAAATTTTCTAAATGCTAAAACTAAAAAACCAAAATGGGGGGGGGGGGGGGGGGTTGTAGGACCAAAAAATGAAAATATAGTTCTATGAACCAAATTCAACCAAATTTTGTATACATAATCAGTGGGCCCAGAAAACTAAAATTGCAAAATCTAACCGCCCGGAATGGGGGTGGGGGATGAAATTCTGGGTTTTTGTACCAAACTCAACCAAATTTTGTATACATAATGAGTGGGCCCCCAGAAGTCTAAAAATACAAAAACTAACCCACCCCCTACATGATTATAAATAATTTTATTAAATATTAAATATAAGTGAGGTTGTATGATAAAGTCAAGTGGATGGCCACATCAGTTTATTTTGAATTGTAAAGTGCGCAATCATGAGGGAAAAAAATTACTGATTTATTGTAATGTTGTGTATAGGCTGAAGATGCCGAAATTTTCAATAAATATAAAATAAAAATGTTAGATCTTTGAATTAATTCCACTTCTCAAATAAAATATAATTTCAAAATCAATGAACCAATAAATGAAATTTACCCATTATAACACAATCGTCTAAAAGAGAAAACACATATCCAAGAATAATTAATTTCGAAAGATGAATATCAATGGGAAGCCGAGCCATCACTCTTCCCATAAAAGTAATATTTCCATCGTATTCATTTGGCACTCCATTCACATTCACGTCCATTGCGCCAATCTAAAATGAGAATTGAGATCAAAAATATGCAAAACATTTCAAATAAACATAATAATAATAATAATAATAATCACCTCTTTTAGGATTAGTAAAGTTTTCTCGATATTACTCAGATCAGGCGGATCCAAAGCGAGGGCCAATAGAGCTTTAGGTTCTCCGGGGTGGAACATTTTACTAAGTAAAACTATTCTTTCAAGAGGACAACGTAACATTTCAGGTTCTGCATCTTCTTCCAGGCACTTTATATATATTTAAAAAAAAAAGTTAAAGAATCATTATTATTAATTTCCGTCCATAATTTGTATTAATTTGAAAGTTTATAACAGGAAAATAAGTACAAGTTTTTATTTATCAGCCAACGTTTCTTCTCGACTTTGCTGATTCTTCTTCAGGGCTTCAAATAGACATATCTATTTGACTATTTGAAGCCCTGAAAGAGATCGGCAAAGTCGAAGAAACGTTGGTTGATAAATAAAAAAGTCACACATAAAAACTTGTCCTTATTTTCCTGTTATAAGCTGTCAAAGTTAAAGAATTAGTTAATCAATTTTATACACAGATAGATATAAAAGAATTAGAAGTTAATAAAAATACGATTATAGATTATATTTTATAATATAAATAACCTAAAAATTATTTTCCATTTTCAAAATTTCTATTTTAATATTTTACTATTGTTTCTTTCGAGTTTTTAACAATGTTTCACTATAAACCAACCCCGCGTTCTCTAAATTTGATTCATAAATTATTTAATTTTATTCAGTTTTGGAGACTTTTTTTCTCTTTCTTCAGAGTATTGAATAGTTATTGATGGGTGAGTATAACTCGGTTCCCATTTATCTCTCTTTTCAGTGATAGCAACAATATTATAATATTTTCCCACATTATACCATAAGAGTACTTGGTTATCTACACTTATGGTATGATGTTGGAAAATATTGTAATTTTGTTGCTATCACTGAAAGGAGAGACAAAGGGGAACCGAGTTATACTCACCCATCAATAACTAGGAGAGGAAAAAAGTCTCCAAAACTGAATAAAATTAAATAATTTATGAATCAAATTTAGAGAACGCGAGGTTGGTTTATAGTGAAACATTGTTAAAATTAAATTAGGTTGGAGTTGGTGGTGTTTCAGAAGGAGACTCCTTGTGAAACACCACCAACTCCAAAATAATTTATGGACTGCCTTTCATTATAACCTACTTATTTATTATAGCTTTTTGAAATAAAGCACATTATTTTTAATATATTTTAAAAAAAAAACATCAACAAATATACACATACATAAATACACTGTCAGTTGTCTAAAGACAGTTGCGGTAGCATTTAACACTTGAAAAAGTTCACAGATGTAGTGGTCGAAACTTCGTGTATTTATATATGTATTGTACACCATCGCGAAATATACCCAATTTTTTTGGCTGTTTTGGCCCTGCTTAAAGGGCAAAATTTTGAAAAAAAAAAATAACAATTTTTGGGGCATTTTTTTGAATTTTGAAATAAAAGATATTAAAAAGAAATTTTAAGTATTTCATACATTTTCTAAATTTAAAAAAAATAATACATAGTTTAATAAATAGAAAATGCAAAGGTAAAAAAAAGATTAAGAATTTAAAACAAATAGTTTTCATATTGAATTTAAGTAATATTATTAAGAAATGTTTAAAATAAAATTAACTTGAAAAGAGAGTAAGGTTCAACTCCAAATTGAATGGTTTGGAAAAAGAAATTTAAAATAAAAAAAAAGAGAATATTTTTAAATCATATGTGTTTTATTTGTAATCATATAAAATTTGTTAAAATAGATTAAAAGAAATGAGAGGAGAATTGATTGAAAATTGAGGGAGAGATTCTCCTCTAAAATACCAGCTGAGCGGATGGCGAAAAGGAGCTGGAAGGCAGTTGATCTTAAGATCTTAAAATGCAATCTGATAAATATCTAAGTTAATCTTAAAACCACAAACAATACACAAAGCAGTCCATCTTAAAATGCAAAACAAGCACATTGAGAGGAAATTAAAATGCGAACGAATACACACATCTAGCAGTTAATTTGTGCAACATGAAACAAAACTAAGAAGACCCACGAAAAGGCTTGATCCGGCTCGGTCCAGACTGTAGAACTACGACGACCAAATAACTGGAACTGGAGCGTTTAATGAAATCTTGGGACGCCAGATTAACCTAACGTACTCCGGTATCTGTATTACCTTCTGGAGAAGAAAAGGGAATCCTGGACTACAAAGCCGGCTGGATCTTAGTGATATATCATCGACAATTTAATTCATACACTAAAAGTCCCATAAGCAACGGTGTTTTTGTCACTATGCCAGCGAAAAAAGTTTACCCTAACTTTTCCAGCGACAAAACTGAACCTAGCTTTATTTTTTCAATGTTTTATTTATTAATTGGTTTTTTAATTTTAAAACCCACTAATAGGTTAAAGCAAATATTATTATATTATATTAAAATTAGAAATTTTTTGTTTGTTTTTAATTAACAGGTGTCTAAATCATAACAAAACAGGTGTGTTTACAAATAAAGTGGTTGAAGTGGCTTTTTTTACATAACTTGGAAACAAATCTTATTTAATTTTATGTTTTTATTTCAGATCCTATACGATTATTTTTTTATTTTTATTTTCCTATTTATTTTTTATCAAGTTGTTTATAAGAATTGTATTTTTAACAATTGTACTTTTCCTCTAAATTAAATAAACTAATTTATGTCTTAATTTTGTTAATTTTGTGATTTACGTATTGATTCATTAAATTGTCTTACCGAATTACACTCAAGCTTTTTTTGGGTCGAAGTAAACTTGATATTTTATAATTCGAGTTTTGTTGCCTTTGGACAATTTAACTCAAAAAACTACCAGAAAAATTACTCGTCCTACGGACTCGTAATTTTTTCACAGGTAGTTTTTTTTCGTTTAGTTGCCAGGCAACAAAATTTTCATTAAAATGTCAAGTTTACTTCGGCAAAAAAAAAGCTCTCGTGTAATTATAAGTGATAAAAAAAGATAAACAAAAAAATCTCTCCTCTCTTAATCAATGATTCGAATCATAAAAATAACTGCAGTTTAAAAGACAATTTTTAAGAATAAATCCAACATCAACTTTTTGTGTAGTCTAATTAATAATTAGTAGAGATTGTGGAGTTAGTGCAAGGTGAAACAGTAAGAGTAAATAAATATTATATTTAATATATATAATATATAACCTGTTATTCAATAAGTTGAATTAGTTACTTTCTGTACTTTCTGAAGATGGGTTCATAGCCCGAAATATACAGGGTGGTCCCGAATTCATGGTACAAACCTCAATGGTAGGTACAGGACATTGTAAAAATGAGCCATTGTATAGGAATGTATAGTGTAATAAGTATATGTAATATGTATATGTATGTATAGTGTAATAGTAATATAGTGTATAATGTATGTATAATGTATAGCCGTTATTTCCCCTGTTTACGCCTCACCGCGTCACTTGCGACTATACATTCCTATACAATAACTCATTGTTACAATGTCCTGTACCTACCATTAACGTTTGTACCATGAATTCGGGACCAATCCTGTATATATTGAAAAAGAAAAAAATTATATCTTTTAATTTTTTAATTTTAATGTGAAATAAGTGACCTAGTATCCTTAACTCATAGTAAATCAATATTAAATATAATATTTATTTACTCTTATCTTTAGTCTAATTAAGAATAATATTTAAAAAAAACAGTTATATATAATTAATAAATAATGTTAATTTAAAAAGATTTTAAAAGACATGAATTTAGATTCTACTAATTAACAACTTGAGGAATTCGAGAGAATAAATAATTTAGGCAAAAAAGGCGAAACAGATATATGACGGACCATCAGTAATAGATAAAAATTAGAAAAAGATAAATAAAAGTGGTTGAACGAATCTATATAGGCCTAAGTCCCAAATTAAATTAAAAACTCTCTCAAATTAATCAAGCAAGGTGGAAAATGGATTCATGGGCTCAATAATAATGTTGTTAAATAAATAAATAGTTAATAATTAAAGAAAATATAATTAAAATAAATAAATTAAATTAATTAAATTAACAAAAAAAATAGATTATAAATTAATTGAATAAGTTAAAGAAATCAAGTAAAAACGTTGAATTGAATATTATAATTAAAAGGTAAATTATAGATTATAAAAATAACAAATAATACAAATTCTTTTTTTATCATTGTCTTGTATAGAATCACATCAAGAGGAACCACCAAATTTAGTAAATCCAAAAGCATTCGAGGCGAAATCGACCCTTGAAACCCAATATCAGATATGAACCAAATTAATTAATCAATTTAAATTTTAACTTCATTCAAATTTAAATAACATTAAAATTCAATTAAGTGGATATTGATGAGGCAGTCCAAAAAAGAAGAAGATAATTTACACTATCTTTTTATTCATAAAAGCGACGTTTCGAGGCTATTCTCCTTCTTCAGGGTTTTGAAACGTCAGTGAAGGAAATCAACGCGGCATTCCCCTCTGTCTCCTCTTTCAGTGGCAGTAACGAGGAGTAGTAAGAGGAGACAGAGGGGAATGCCGCATTGGATTTCCTTCACTGACTTTTCAAAACCCTGAAGAAGGAGAGAATAGCCTCCGAAACGTCGGTTTTATGAATAAAAAGATAGTGTAAATTATCTTCTTCCTTTTTGGACTGCCTCATCAATATCCACTTAATTCACTTATCAGTCCGTCTCCAAAAATTATTCCAATCTTATTAAAATTCAATATTAAAATTTCAAATCAAATTTAAATTAAAGTTGAATAAAAGATTTCACTGTCGATGGTAACAGAATTGTTTTTATTTTAGGTTAAAAATAAAATAAAATTTCTAGATCTAGAAATAATTAAAAATTATTTTATTTAAAAAACAGAAGACTCTCTCATTTTATTTTATTTTTAACCTAAAATTTAAATTAAAGTCTTAATCAAAATTCAAAATTATAACGTAAAATTTATTTAATTTTTTCTTTTAAATCAATAAAATTTCTTTTGGTCATAAAAATTAATCAGATTTAGTGAACATTATTTTTTTGTGTAACCCTGTGTAATCCCGCCACTCTCGCCTTTAAGTTTGGGCTCGAGATAGGAAAAGCCATAAGAAACCTCAAGGCGTCAACAGAAAGATAACCAAGTCCGTTGCAACCCTAATTTGGAAGCTCACTTGAACGGCACAGACACCCCCCGCTTCCAAATTTATTCAACATCTAATCAGGGCAAGTGAGCAAACACACGGTCAAATTCATTTCTTGAACTTTGCGGGTTCTAAACCAACGCAAAAGTGCACGATCTTGAGGTGAATTGGTCCAAGATCGTGTTCAGTATATATTTTTTGATTGATATTTCTTTGATAAATATATTAAACAGTGCATAATATAGTTTATTTTAAAAGTTCTAATAAAATGTTCAACCACTAAATTTTTAATCAATTTGTAATATTTATTTAATACTAGCCGAGAGACCCGCGTCCGCTACCCAGAGAGCTACGCCCCCTGGACCCCCACTCCCGCACTTCAAACACATTTCAGCTCCGCAACCACCCTGCATTCCACTACCCACCCCCACCCGGTCCCCCTGCACTCCACCCCCGAACCCCCACCACCGCACTTCAACCCCATTTTACCTCCGCACCCAACCTGCACCCCAGTACGCACTCTTCCCTCATTCCACCCCCACCCCGGGCCCTCTGTATTCCACTCCCGCATCACACCCCCGCACCCAGTTTTTGCATTTCTAGCTCCCTAGAGCCCACAGATTATGTATACAAAATTTGGTAGAGTTTGGTCCATGGGCACGAAGCCTTTTGAGTTTTAGACCACAAAATCAAAAATCCCCCATTTTTCAGTTCAGGGGTCAAATTTCAAAAAAATAAACCTTCCTGAGATTTAGCATTAATAAACATATGTACCAAATTTGAATAAACTCGAGGAGATAGAGCACTTTAAGTTTACCCCAAAATGACTATATCTCCCTTTCGGGGGCAAATAGAGCAAAATACTGAAATATGTTTTTTTTGTATTTCAATGCTTCACCTTTCTAAACTAAACCCATATCGATATACTTTTCTAGTTTAAGAGATCTTGAAAAACTCTGAAAACACATTTCGGGGCCCTTTTCCTCCTTTAGGGTTCGAACTTCAAAAAATCCCTTCTTAGCACACCCATAAATCGTTGAAAGAATATACACTCCAAATTTCATCTTTCTAGGTCAAGCGGTTTAGGTTGTGGGTTGATAGATGAATGAATGATGAAGAACATCACCTCTTTTTATATATATTAAGATTTATATGAAATTGAAAAAAATAATAAAGATATTTTTAGATATTTGAGTGGTCTACAAACACTGATAAACAGCACCCTAAAGTGAATTAAGAAATGGAATACCGCCCGTGGTCGACAGCTTGTATAGATATATATAAATTTACACCGAATTAAAAAAAGATAGAAAATAGAAGATTACTGACCTCATAAAAGACTTGAGTAACCAGCCTATAGACATGGCCTTCACTGACTCGACCACAACGACCCGCTCGTTGTATACAGTTGGTTTTACTCGCCCATGCCAGTTGTAAGCTCGTAAAACTTGAATTAGGATCACTTCTTAAATGTTTTGTTAAGCAAAAGTCAATTACTGAAAAATTATAAATAAAAAAAAAGTTATTAGAATTTGGAAAAAATATATTTAAGGTAGTTGTTTCGCGACCATACTAGCAAAAAGTTAATGCTAGAGTATATAGAACAGACAATAACGATTCATAATTCATAAGCCCAAAACTTTTTGCTGTTTATGTAGCCCTACTAGCCAATCCCGTGCTCATTTGACAAATCTGGCAACATTGTCCGACTTTGTATATATTTTATCATAGAAATTTCAGATAAAGTACATTATAGTATAAAGGAAGATTTATAAAACAAAAAGTTCTTAATAAGCGATTGAAAGCTGTTTCGACAATGGCTTAAGCGAAAAAACGTCAAAAAAGTACTAAAGTTAAACCACTTTTTAGGTTAAATAATTGCGTTGTTGCCATCTTGTTTTCAGTGTAAATTTTTCATTATTTAATCATTTTTATCTCAGAAACTGTGTTGTAACTATGAATTAAAATTTTCTTAAAAAATGTATTAGTTATTGTTTAATCTTGGTTTATTTTTTTATAACAATGGTAAGAAGGGTTTCTTAATTATAATGAAATATGATTGTAAACTTTCCGATATCCCGTATAGTGCAATGTATAAGAGTCTGAAAAACTTTATCTTTGGAATTTAATATCTCCGGAACTATATTGTTCATAAATTTCGTTTTGCCACCAATTGATGGAGAAGTATTTAAATAATAATCTGTTTAAATTTCAAAAAAATCCTAAGAAACCCCATATGGTGAAACAACTACCTTAAAACCTCAATAAAATCATTCAAAAAATTGTTTTCTTCATTTTTGAATCACAAGTTCTAAAGCTAGAAAGCCCAAAATCTAATCAGTTCTCCGCATTGGAAATACAAAGATTTTAGCATAAAAACGAAATTCTAGGACTTCTCGTTCTTAACTAATCCTGGGTATCTGAATCCACAGATAAAAAAATCATGGTTGAAAATGATTTTTCTCTACATTACAGACATTTTTCAATACAATGAGCAAAAAAATTTTTGATGTGAATTCAATCAATACTAGGCTGACCCGGAAAGCAGGCTCGGTCCAGAGGTACCAAGTAATATTCTCAAGTTTTAATAATTAGTTTATAATTCTTAGAAAATCATAAGATGGTGTCATCTTAAAATCCGATGGAATGGATTATTTTTAATTATATGTCAGAAGGGTTGTTTTTCACCCCCTCGAGAATCGAACCCGAGTGCCAGTAACAGCAATCCGGGCCATCTGGCTCACCTGTGAGATAATTAAAAATATTTCATTCCATTCCATTGGATTTAATAGATGACACCATCTTATGATTTTCTAAGAATTATAAACTAATTATTAAAACTTGGGGGAATATTACTCAGTACCTCTGGAAATGTAGGCGAGCCTGCCTCCCGGGCCAGCCTAGTATTGAATTCACATAAAAAATTTTTTTGCTCTTTGTATTGAAAAAGTCTGTAATGTGGAGAAAAGTCATTTTTAACCATGATTTTTTTTATCTGTGTCTGGATTCAGATACCCAGGATAAGTTATGAAGGAAAAGTCCTAGAAATTCGTTTTTGTTTTTGTGCTAAAATGTTTGTATTTCCAAAGCAGAGAACTGATTAGATTTTGGGTTTTCCAGCTTTAAAACTTGTGATTCAAAAATGAAGAAAACAATTTTTTGAATGATTTTATTGAGATTTTAAGCCATTGTATCCATAATATAGGCATATAACCATATATAGTACATATACCTTATATATATATATATTAGGGTGGCCCTTATTTTGGGTATTTTCTATTAGTATTGAATCTATTACCAGCGGTAAATTGAAATCTTTCATATTCAATTAGAAAAAGTCATTCCATTGACCTTCAAATTTTGAATCTCTTCAAAATTTGAAACACTCAACGACTTTTATTTAAATTATATGGCATGGCTATATGTTTAAATTTAGAATCACTAGATCGCAAAATTTTACAAATTAAACACAGGAATTATTCAACGGATCACAGTGGTGTTTCACAAAGAGGAAATAAAATTAAAAAATTAAAAAATCTTTTAAATTATTTTGGAGATTTTTTTATTTATCTCTATACATATTTCGAGCTATGAACCCTTCATCAGGAGGTTTAACAGAAAACTTAATTTTATTTCCTCTCTGTGAAACACCACCATAACCCGTCAAATAATTCCTGTGTTTAAATGTTTCACTATAAACCAACACCGCTTTCCCTAAACTTTATTTACAAATTAAGATAAGAATCTTTGAGTAAAATATTTAACGCGTTTACATATGTCAGAGAGGTTCGCACCTCACAGGTGAGCTAGATGGCCCGGATTGCTGTTACTGGCACTCGGGTTCGATTCCCAAGGGGGCTGTAAAAGAACCCCTCTGACATATAATTTAAAATATTCCATTCCATCGGATTTAATAGATGACATCATTTTATGATTTTCTAAGAAAATTTGAATCTATTACCATCGGCAAATTGAAATCTTTCATAGATTATAATTATTTAAGAGTGGATATCTACCATAATGGATATCTGGCACGGTAATCGAGCTCTCGGCTATATTTGTTGATAATATAATCTTGCGAATGCCATTAGTGGCCGGCTTAAAGACCCGCTCTTGTTCTTCGATTGTGATCGTGGAATGAAGTGGATATACTTCCCAGAGGAAACTCTTCTCATGGGTTGTCAAAATAGTAAAAAGATCTTCAATTTCATTTATGCCGGGTAAAAAGATTAAAACGCCACCAATACAACGGTCATCTTTCTTTTCTATTAATTCCAATTGACGAATAAGTTGAAGAGTTAAATGCATTAATTGGCTGTTACATTCAGGAGTTTCTAATTCAAAATCCAACATCTATATTGAGAGAAAAAAAAACATTAAATAAATATTAGATATGAAGCTGTTGAAGATTGTATTTTTGTGAATAAATTTTATAGAAGGCTGAAATTTTGTTTAAATCATAATTAATTATCAAAGAGAAACAAAAGAGGTTGTCCTCTGCTTGATGCAAATAAACATACACACATATATATCGAGATGATATATCTGTATATATATTATTTATTTGTTTGAGACTATAGTTTCGAAGACTTGGTCTTCATCATCAGTCTTTCTCCAATTATAAATGTTTTTCATGGAGTCAATATCATATGGATATTGAAAACTTGGTGTTCTTTCGTCACTGCTGGAGGGCTAGGAACTTTAACTAGCCCTTTAGTGTCTTAAGTTCTTGACCTGTACCATATCGCTGGTCCGGAAGAAAAACGTCGTAAGTCAAAAATTAACTTTTTTCAGTAGAGACGATTGAAATTTTCTTAAAAGTTGAAGTTGCTGTAACTTCTTTACATAAAGTTTTTGGAGTAAATGCGATTTACCAAAATTAGGACTTTTAGTTAAGTTTTCATGAAAATTATATTCAACAATTTATCTCTACAATATTCCTCTTAAAAATATTATAAATTATTATATTTTGACTTCTGACGTTTTTCTAGATATTTTTTACTTGGTACTACGTCATATTTCTAGTTGGGTCAATTTTGTTGATAACAGAACTTAAAATTCGTATACAAACAAGGGCTCTTACCTATTTGGGTCGTTTTTCTTGACATTTTGAACATAGTATCTTAACGAAGGATGGCACAATACTGAATTATGACGATCTTCTTGACAGCGTCGAAAACACTTCGTAGCAAGTGAAAAACGACAGAACAGCTTTCTACCGACCGGAACTTGAACTAGACGTATGTCATTTTTCTAGCGAATAGAATATATTTTTTTATAAAATATGGTATGAATAACTCAAATATCGTATTTTTTGACTTGTGACGTTTTTCTTCCGGACCAGCGATATGTTCTCAAGGACTATATAAATATAACTGGATACCCACGTAGACAAAACGTTGTCCCAAATTCTGGTTAGGTGCTCAAAATTGAGAACGATAGAAGAAAGTCGATGGAAACGTCATAGTTATATTGAATTATTTGTGTTAACTAAATACTTATAAATAATTATGTGTAATTTAAACAAAATGTCAACCTTTTTAAATAAAATAAATGATACATTATTTTAACAAAAAGTAAAAAAAGATAATAAATACTTACTAGTGGTCCGAAATTGTGCAATTGTTCTAAATAATAATAATTAATTCGAAAATTGGATGTATTAGTATCGATACTTAGAATCGGTGCTTGAGTCAATGTCTTTCCAAGCCGTTGCGAGAAATACATCGCAAATCGATCGACATTGAAAGTGGCGGACATTAAAATTACCTAAAACAAAAAAATGGAATTTATACATAGAAAAGGAATAAATTTCCTGCTTAAAATAAATCTATCTACTCTACTCTTATTAAACGAGCAAAAATTGTATATATATTTATTTATTTTTATCTTTGTTCTATTTTGAAAACAACTCTACCGATTTTGATGAAACCAACTCTATTAACAAGTTTTGAGGATGAGAAAATGATCTGGATAAGTCTGGACCTCGACAAATTTCATCTTAATTGATCTTTTCTTAATTAAAGTAATTATTGATAGATGAAAATCTCAATAAAAAGTTTGTTTTCATTTTTTTCAATTATCTTTTATTTTTAATTGTTTTTTTAATTTTAAAACCCACGAATACTTTATAGCAAATATTAATTAATATATTATATCAAAAATAGGATTTTTTTTGGGATGAGAAGATCCAATCGATTTGATTGGGGAATAATGGAATTAAAATAATTATCGGAAAAGAGGTTTTTTTTATCTAATTAGATTTTTCCTCTTATTAAAAACAAGGACTAAAGATAAATAAGGACACTCGATGGTGGAGAAGTTATCTCCGAAATCGAAGCAAAATACAATGTATACATTATTAATGTAAAATAATTGGTTTAATAAAATTTATAAAAAAAAAAAAAGGATTTTTTTTTGAATTAACAGGTGTCTAAATCATAACAAAACAGGTGTGTTTACAAATAAAGTGGTTGAAATGGTTTTTTTATATAACTTGGAAACAAATCTTATTTAATTTTATGTTTTTATTTCAGATCCTATAGGATTATTTTTTTTTATTATTATAACTAGCTATAAATACAACAGCTCGGCAACTTTTTGCTTCAGTTAAAAGTTATATATTAATACTATTTTTAATTTGTGTAAAGATTTTATTTTTATCGAACTTGGTTCCATTTTTTTTGTAATTAATTTAAATTAATTGAACCGCGTATATTTGAATAATTTTCATGATTCAGCCTGCGAATTTTTGCAGTTCAATAAATCATTTCATTATTATTTTTTTCTTTTTGAAAAGGAAAATGAAATTTAGCATCCGGCAGGATTCGAACCCGCGTCTTCCTCTTTAGCCGATGCAAAAACTGGGTGCGGGGGTGGGGCTGGGGGTGCAGGAGGTGTGGTGCAGTGGTGGGGGGCAGGTGCGGGGTTGGGGCGAGGTGGAGGTGGAATGGGGGATGCAGGATGTGGGGTGTAGTGGGGTGGTCCGGGGGGAGTGCGAGGTTTTAGGGGGGGGGTCCATATATATACTATATATAGTGTATTATATATATTTGTATTTTTATCAGAATTTTAAATTAAAAATAATATTAATATATAGCTTTTAAGTGAAGTAAAAAGTTACCGTGCCTCGCTCGGTGGCTCCAGGTACTTACAATTAGAAATAAAAGTAAAAAAATTCAATAATTGTTTGTTCTTTATACTTTGAAATCTAATTTAATATAAAAAAATATGAACATGAATGAGAAGAATTTAATTCCATTAAATATCTATAGGGAAATATTTATATTAAATTGAAAATGTACTCAAAGGCTTCTAAGGTTAGTTTCAAATTAATAAATCTATTAAAAAAAACACTATCTTTTATTTAGAATTAATTAATTAATAAAATTTAGCAGCATTTGGTAAAATACGTTTTGAATTCTATTCAAAGTGTGTGTATCCTTTGTTCAAAGCATTTAAAAATAAATATAGTACTACAAATATTTTTAATAGAATACGATTCGTTCGCAGATAAATACTTACTTTAACAGGAGAAGTTTGTGATCGTAACATTTTTCTTATAATTAATAATAAGAAATCCATTTCAAGATCCCGTTCATGAACTTCGTCTAAAATTATATGAGTATAATCGTCTAAATTTTTTAAATTAATTAATCGTTGAAGTAAGACACCAGTTGTGCAAAATGTTAATCTGGTATCCTCGGAGCATCGATTTTGCAAGCCGACCTTTAAAAAAAATTTAATTAATTTAATACATGTTAACTTTTTTTTTACATAAATCAAGCAAGTTTTTTTTTAATTATATGGATTGGATTGAAGAATAAAAAAAATGTGTATTTAAGGACGTTCCCTAATATAGCTCAGATGCAATTCGCTATTTCCCCTACCCCCAAATGCGCAGAAAGGCAAAAATATTTTCACTGCGTCATTTCTCGGATCTGGCAACATTGCATTCTTACCGACGCTAAAAGACTAAGAATAAAAAAAACACTTCATGAAACAGCTCAATGCGAAATTCCAGATGAGAACAGTATAGTTAGGTTGAGAGAATTAGCTAAAAATCTCAAATGCAGCAGCTGGAGAAGTTTTTTAGATATAGAAAAATTGAGTGATTTGAGTGCGATGTTGCCAAGTCGCCATCTTTCACATGCCATGCCATGAGAGAAAAAATGGAAACCATCAAAAGTACCTAACTTTTAACATTTTTCATGCAAAACAAATACCGCTTGATACAATTATTTGAACAGGAAAATATATGTTATATCTTCAGTTAATGATACTCAGTTTTTCAAAATAATTTCAAGAAAATTACGATTATTATTTAATGAAATAGTCGCTTTAACATCAATCGGGATAGGATTCGCGTGTTAAATATGCAAATTTCAATGGTCAATATTTATAAATTTAGTGCCGCAAGGACTAATGAAAAAATTTCTACGTATAAAGGACACTTATAAATATGTGTATTCAAAGTTTTAAAAGGATTGCAAGAAAATTAATTTATTAGGGAACGTCCTTGAGGTCTACAAAACAGCCTAATAATTCATTGTACAACGAAAAATAATATTTTTTGAAATACCTATCTGTCTAATTCCAATACAAATTTTCAATGCACCGAATATCTTTTTGATCTACTAGGTGTATAACCTTAAATCCGCTGTTTTTTAGTCAAAAAACACATGGTTTTTTCATAGAAAGCAAAATCAAATTTATTCAAAGTACTTGCCCTCGCTAGCTACACATTTCTCCCATCTCTCGGGCAATTTGTTGATACCACGCCAAAAAAATCCCTTCTCTTTTGAGGCAAACCACTCATCAAGCCATTTTCGGACGTCTTCGTATGAATCGAAGTGCTGCTCAGCGAGCGCGTGGCCCATTGACGAAAACAGGTGGTAGTCTGAAGGGGCCAAGTCTGGTGAATAAGCGGGATGGGGTAGCAGCTCCCAGTTGAGTGTCTCCATGTAGTTTTGGACCATTTTTGACGTGTGCGATGGTGCGTTGTCGTGGAGAAAAATCAGCTTTTCATGTCTTTGTTGATAATACGGTCTTTTTTCACGCAGAGCACGGTGCAATTTGATCAGTTGTTGGTGGTAGCGGTCGGCGTTGACAGATTCACCAGGTTTCAACGTCTCATAGTAAACGATTCCCTGCTGATCCCA
Source organism: Forficula auricularia (assembly GCA_024734495.1). NCBI lineage: Eukaryota > Metazoa > Arthropoda > Insecta > Dermaptera > Forficulidae > Forficula > Forficula auricularia. The sequence continues at coordinate 5,761,030 of JALMQS010000153.1, read as the reverse complement.
CCAAACGCACAGCATCGTCTTCCGTCCGAAGCGATTTGGTCTTGAGAAAGATGTTGATGGTTGGCCGGGGTCAACCCATGATTTTTTGCGTTTAGGGTTTTCGAAATATACCCACTTTTCATCGCCTGTCACAATCCGATGCAGGAACGACTTTCTTTTTTGTCTGGCAAGCAAGATTTCGCATGTGTTTTGGCGTCGCTCCATCTGCCTGTCGTTCAATTCATGCGGCACCCATTTTCCGATCTTTTGAACCTTTCCCATAGCACGTAGCCGCTTAGAAATGGCTGGTTGAGTAACACCCAATTGCTCGGCAAGCATTTTCTGCGATTGCGTATCGTCCTCGTCCAAAAGAGCCTGCAATTGATGGTCCTCAACCTTCTTGGGCCGATTTTCACGCTTCTTGTCCCACAGGTCAAAATTGCCATCTTTGAACCGCCGAAACCAATCCCTGCAGGTCGTTTCCGATAAAGCACTGTCGCCATAGGCCTCCACAAGCATTCGATGCGATTCGGCAGCAGATTTCTTCAAACTGAAGCAGAAAAGCAGAGCTTCCCGCATATGCTCTTTTTCTGGCACAAAACTGGACATGATTACCCAAGGAAAAACAGACTTTGTGTTATGAAATTGTTAACAATGATCACTGATTAATGTTGTCAGACGTTAAACTCATGAAATAAAATGTATGGCGTGTCCATGGTAGTTCAATACGAGCACTAGCGCCATCGATGAGCAAACAGCGGATTTAAGGTTATACACCTGGTATATCTAATTGTTTTAAAATTATGGCCGTCATTTGCACATAAATATGTCAACGAGAACTGGACGTCTATATGTGTGATTTACGTCAACGTGTTAAAGAAAAAATATTAGTATTTTTCATAATAAATGTTACCTGATATCCAACGAGACTGGACAATGGCCAGGCCCTCTCGGAGCTCACTCTCTTAGCAACAGTGATCGCTGCGATTCTTCTAGGCTGGGTGATTACAATATTACATGGCTCTCGAGTTTCATAACAAGCATCGAGAATATATTGTGGAACTTGAGTTGTCTTTCCACATCCAGTCGGCCCTTGAATGATGCTCACTTGATTACTTTGAATCATATTAACAATCTTAAAAAAATATATATTAATGGAAAATGTATAGCAATTTATATAGTATGTTAATATTAAGTGTCCCAATGAAGATAAATTTTCATGAGAATAAAATCTACGCGAGTTATATTTTAAAAATATCTTCTAAAGCAGTTGTTCTCAACCTTTTTTGTCGCGTACCACTCAACCAATATCCTGATCAAATCACGTACCAGTTTGGTGAAAATTTTAAAAAATATTCCATGCAAAATTCAAAAATCTTTTTACCCTTTTTACTTATTTAGTTTCTAGTTAACAGACATTCCTTTTTTTTTACCTTTTTGACAATGTTCAGTCACGAAATTAACTGAACTATTTGTTGAAGGAGACAATAAAAGAGTGTGTCTTCTGCTGGAAGTATAAATTTTATTTATTTATAATGAGACTATAGTTTCGAGGGCTTTGCCCTCTTCATCAGTCTATTATGATCATAAATTAATGCCTGTGAATCCATTGTAATAGACTGATGAAGAGGGCAAAGCCCTCGAAACTATAGTCTCATTATAAATAAATACAAATTATACTTCCAGCAGAAGACCCACTCTTTTATTGTCTCCTTCAATATATAAAAATTCTGCTACTCTCGGCAAAAACTTTCATTTGAACTATTTGTTTTAATAAAAAAAAATTCCCACTAAATATTTTGCTTTGTGGATTGACCCCCTCCCCCCCCCCCATTAAAATTTTCTGGCTACGCCACTGCTGCAGAGCTGCATAATTAATTGTCTAGTTGTCTATTAGATAATGAATATGGCTGCTAAAGATTTACAAGTTCAATAGAAAATTTAAAACTCTTATTGATATTGAGACACTCAATATAAATAATAAAAAAATTATACTTTTTGTCGAAAATTTTCAATGGGTAAATCTGCTGTTTTATTTCGGACATTGAAATTATAAGTATTATAAACTTTGGTAAGATCGTGAATGTCGTGTAGATGACCCACAGTCCCAACGGAAGTAGCTTCCTCAACATTATCCAAAGGATTTGGATTCACTTGCGCAGATCTCTGAAAATTTTTAAAATAGATTAATAATCTGTTTAAAAAAAATGAATAAAAATGTTTTTATATTAGGATTATTAACATCTAAAAATAAAGAATTTTTGCTGAAACCACTTTGATTAGTTTTACTTATGGAAAGTGGTGTAGGTTTTAGGTGAAACATGATGTTAGTTAATAGAGTAAAGGGTGTGTAGTTTCACAGTGAATGAAATAAAACTCAAAGAGGTTTATACAAACTCAATATATTTCGGATTATTAGTCCATCATCAGGAGTTTATAAGTCAATACTAATAATAATTGAACGAGTGGTCGCCACTTTGATTAGGTTTATGACAATTTTAAATCTTCTTAAAAGCTATATATATATATGAGCTGCTCCAGACTCCACTTGAGATTTCAGTCTTCATTGCGAATCTAATATTATTAATATAAAGTGTCATGTGTTCAAAAAGGTATAAATATCAGAGGCGGTTGGTGACTTTTCAGGGGATGCTGCCCAAAAAAGTATCCTTCATTTTTTGAAATTTTAATCTTTGCTTTTTTTTTTGCAAATTCCATCGAATACGGCATCATTTTGCCTTTGGCCCTGGCGGGCGGCGTCTCGGCATGTGATTATTAGGTCTGTAATATATATTTGTAATATTTTGCCCCTCTTTCGCCCCCACGCACTCATTTTGGCTATTGATTTTTACAGCTTACATTTTATATAGTCTTAAAAACTAGCATTACAAAATTTGATCTATATCGGAGAGAGTATTAATTTTTTGCCCCCACTCACATTTTGGGAGATTGAAATTATTTTTTAGATATTTGCGAATAAAAATAACTCTCAGTTTTCTAAAGAGTAAATGTACAAAAAAGCTAAAAATTTCTATATTTTGCCGCCCCCCCCCCCCCCTTTTCGCCCCCATATAGTCAATTTTGATAGTTGATTTTTAGTTTCTTAAAGTAATAAAGAATAACTCTACAAAATTTGATCAAGATAGGAGAGAGATTTAATTTTGGCCCCCACTCACATTTTGGATAGTTGGGAGTCGAATTTCAAAAAATCCTGAAATTACTTTTTAGATATTTGTATTTAGAATTTTATTAAGTAAAAATCAAGTAGATATCTTATCGTTCTTAATTGAAAATGCATAATTAGTGTAAACACATTGCAAAGATATTTTCCCATTTTGACCCCTTTAGGGGTCGAATTTCAAAAAATCCTGAAATTAGTATTTAGATATTTTAATTTAGTTTTTTTATAAGTAAAAAGCAAGTAGATATTTTATCGTCCTTAAGAGATATCGCATAATCAGTGAAAACACACTTTGCCCCATTTGACCCTTAGGGGTCGAATTTCGAAAAATCCTTTCTTAGTGAGCCCCTATGTCATAGATGTAATATCCTCTCCAAATTTCATGTTTCTATGTCCAGTGGTTCTGGCTGTTTTGATGATGAGTGAGTGAGTGTATAGGGCAAAGAATTTTATATATATAGATATGATCATGAGATGAGCCTGTGAAAATTTCAGTCTTCAAACCCAAACTATTTCTGAGATAGAGCTCTCAGAAAATAGTAAATTTTAACACTCACCGGCAAAGTCCACTGATCCATCTTCGAAATCTAAGTGATACTATTCTTAAGATTTTAAAATAATCAAATCAAAGGACGAAATATATATTTTCGGATTAAATTCCATGAATTATATATCTACATATAAAAAAAATAAATAAAATAAAAATAAATTCAATTCAGTATCAACTTTTCAGATTAATACTTGGCAAGTTTGGAGAGTTAAGATAGAGAAATATCAGAAATGAAAAACATTGTGTAATAGAAATGTGAAAAGTTGAAGTTTCATTGAATTTTTTTCTGAATTTAATTCCAGCTCATTTTTTTTTTTTTTTTTATTTTATTTTATGGCTATTCATGAAACTTGGCACCGTTTGTAGATCTCTCCTTTTATTGGCAAGGTTTGGCTTGTTTTTACTTATGGTTTTCTTGTTAGCAGGGATATAAAGCTAAAACTTGGCCTGGATGCAGTTTATTTAGGTAGTTCTTACAAAAATGCAAAAATTCAAGAAGTCTTCGAAACTTGGAATATAAGTCATTAAAAGCATATTCTTCCTAAGGAAGCATCTATTTTCACAGCAGAAGCAATGGCTATCTATGAAGCAATAAATTATATAAAAAATGTCAATTATAAAAAGTTTATAATCTGTTCAGACTCCCTATCAGTGCTAACAACACTGAAAACAATAGAATTTGCCAAATTAAATTTTCTTCTTTTGGAAATTAAAAAGAAATATACCAAGTTGAACAAATGGGCAAAGAAATAGAACTGATGTGGATTAAAAGTCATTCTGGAATTTGTGCGAATGAGAAAGCAGATGCAATGGCCAAAAATGCTAGCATAAATTTTCCAACAAAGTGAAACGATATAATGACTACAATTAAAATGAATAATAATAAAGAATGGCAAAGACAATGGATAGAATCTTCAAGACTTAAGGGTTTCAACCTTTATTTGTTGAGAAGTAAGGTTGGCAGAATTCCATAGTATCATGAAATAATTGGACCTATATTTTATTCTACTATAAATAGAATGAGACTAAACCATGCTCTGTATCCGGCTCATCTTTTTAAAATAGGACTGTATGATGAGGGAGAGTGTTCATGTGATGGTATATAATGGCGATCTCTTAATCATATGATATTTAGTTGTCCAAAATTTAGATTTAGAGATAGATTAGAGGGTGAATTGATTGCCAACGATGTTCAGAGGCCATGGAATTTGACGCATCTTTTGTCTTTTGAGAGAGCGGAAATATACAAATCATTGATTAGGTTTATCCTAGCAAATAAGATCAAGCTATAGTACAATTGACAACTACAGTTATTATACTTAATTTATATTTTGCCTGTGAATGTTTTATTATTTATGACATTTTTCATTATTTATTTATTAATTTATTGTTCTATTTATTTATTAAGTTATTGTTTTATTTATTTATTTATTATTTTCATTGTCTGTGATACTATTTGATAGTTTATAAACTCATGGTAGACTGGATACAATGGAATTCATTCCGAGGCCATTAGGAGGAGAGAAAATAAAAAAAAAAGCATAATAAACACACTGTTAAAATTTGAAGACGATTTACCACACCAAACATGAAATAATTGCAATTAAAAATGAAATTTTTTACATATGGTAGATTGTTAAAGGGTGGGGAAATGATCATTATTTTACTTTTTTTTCATTGAAGGACTTTCACCATCTAGATTAAAAACTAATATTTGTTAGAATAATATATTAGGAGTAACTTAAAAAAAATTGAAATTATTTTCTTCATAGTTTTGATTAAAAAATAAAAAAAAGACATATTTAGGCAATTATTTTTAGTGGAGGGGATATAAGCACAATGGCTTGGAAACGATCCATTCATAAAGAGAATATAGTAGTGTAAAAAAGTAGTCACGCTAAAAAAAACATACCCTAAAATTTTAGCCCCCCCCCCGTTCATATTAATAGAGTGATTACGAGGCTAAAACTTTTTGTGTGGATTGTAGAGAAAGAACCTCCTTAAATACGACAATAATAACGAATTTGATATGTCAAGTATATTAAAAGAATTAAGGTACGCAACCCTCGGTATGAGAGTCCGATTGGTATTTTGCTGGCTCATTTTTATGATTGTTTTTAAGAATGCAGGGGTATCGGAAATCAGAATGGTAGAACAAAAAAAATCAAGATTGAAAGTGATATTTATCCACTTTCTAATCCTCTAAGACCTGTCTTCTGAGTAATACAAATAAAATAAATGACTAATCAGAAATCCAATTGAAGAGATAAGGAATTGTTTTTAATATTTTCAACTTGATTCAGCTTTCAAGAATTGATTCTCTTTCCTTTTTAATCTTATTATATTAAAAGAGCAAATCTTGTATATATATATATATATATATATATATATATATATATATATATATATATATATATATATATATCCAATCGGGTTCTCAAAAACGGCTCTAACTATTTGGATGAAATTCATGGGTTAGGAGGGTTTTGTGTTGGACATTCGATCTGTCACAGTCTCATCTTCGGCTAAGTTGTTTTTGATGGGTTTTTTGTTAATTGAAACAATTTTTTTTAGGTGGTTGTCTCGATAAAAATGTATATTTACATTTTTATTCAATTTCCTTTTAATTATTAATTGTTTTTTAATTTTAAATTCCACTAATAGATCATTACAAATATTATTATATATATATATATTAAAAGTTAAACAATTTAATTGATTAAAAATCGAGTTTTAAATCCCAGTTAAAAACCCAAAAATTGTTATTTAATTAAAAAAAATTATTATACGGTATTTATTTATATACCTATACATATATACACATAATCTGTGGGCCACTAGAAACCTTGAAATGCAAAACCTAGGTGAGGGGTGGGGTGCAGTGGTGGAGAGGTACGGGGGGGCGAGGGAAGTGATTTCGGGTGTGTGGGCTGAATTGGGATGGATGTGGGGTGGAGGGGTGCAGGAGGTGTGGTGAAGTGGTTGGGTTCCGGGGGCGAGGGGGGGATTAATATATAGCTTTTAACAGAAGCAAAAAGTTACCGAGCATCGCTCGGTGGCCAGGTACTTAATTATAATATAAGAAAAAATTGTGCGGCTTTAAAAAAGCTCTTTCTTTCAATTCAACATTTGTAACATTTATAATTTGTCTCTTAAAAATGAAACATCTCTTGGCGAAGGCGGCTCTTATCAAAGGACATGGCTGTACTTATAATACGACGGCGTTGTTTTTTGACAATGAACTTTAGGTATAGTAGCAGTAAGGTTTATTTTATTTTGATAACATAGTAGTGTTACACTCTTGATAAAATAATTAAGAATAATTTTAATCAAATCATTTGACAATTTATCTGTTGATACTTTTATCATTTAGCTATTTCTAAATAAAATTTAATTATATTTATTCACACTTTATTAAAAATATTCGATTGCTAGATGAGAATATTTTTATTTTTATTAAAATACTAGCTGCAAGGGCCCCTGGAGCCCCATCCACCCCACCACCCCAATGTACAGACAAAACATTAATTTTATATATAATATATATAGATATAGAAAGATAACTAGCTGCAAGGCACGCCCCCTGGACCCCCAACCCACGAACCCCACCCCACCCTCCTGGGTCTCATCCCGTGCCCTCAACATCCGCCCCCACAGCACCCCGCACCCCGTCCGAACCTGACCTCCACCCCCAACCCACCCCGCACCACCCCACTACTCCTCTGGACCCTCTCCTGAACCCCCTACTCCACCCTGCACCACTGCCTCGCACCCCACCCACCCCGTGCCCTCCACCCACGCCTAACCTCATAGACCCCACCCCCGCTACGCCCCCTGGACTCCACACCGCACCACCCCGGGCCTTCATACCACCCCCGCATTCCATACCGTAACCCGCTCCCTACTCCATTCCACCCCACCCCCGCACCATCACTACACCACCGCACCCACCCCACCGCACGCAGTTTTTGCATTTCTAGCCTTCTAGTGACCCACAGATTATATACAAAATTTGGTTAAGTTGGCTCTAAGGGTAAAAACTTTCATTTTTGACCCCTTCCCCCCATTTTGCGTGGTTAGTTTTTGAATTTCTAGCCTTCTAGTGACCCACAGATTATGTATACAAAATTTGGTTGAGTTTGGTCCAAGAGCAAGAACTTTCATATTTTGACTCTCTCCCCATTTTGGGTGGTTTTTGGGGGAATTTTTTTAAACAAAAGTTGTCAGAAATCACATCCCCTACAACTTTGCTCATAATAAAATTTGCCGTAGAGTTAATGGTTTAGGAGTTATTTTTTAATTTTCATTCGTGCGCCCCCCAAACCCCCTTTTGGGGTCAAATTATCAAAACGTTATATAGCTATAATCGTAAGTTAGAAGACATCTGATACAAATATGAAATTTCATAATAATCCCTTCAACCGTTTTTACGTGAATCGTGAGCAACTTTTCGCAGAAACCACTGAAACATACAGACAGACAGACAGGAATTTTGTTGAGGGTGTTTTCGTTCATAACTTTGCTTGAAACGTGTGCAACCAAAATTTGGCGTGATTTGGAGCAATGTACAGACAAAACCTTAATTTTATATATAGATTTCATTTAAATTGGTAACCATGACGACTGTTTTTGTTGGTGGACGGAGATAGGTACATACATAGTAGGTACCTACAGAGGCAGGCACAAATGCGCTTTAGTAGTATAGAATGAGAGCGCCGATGTGGTCTTAGCCTAGGGCGCTGCAGACATTTAAGGTACTTCTTTCGCGACAATCCACACAAAAACGAAAATCTAGGCTCTTGTACCAAAAAATCAACAAAATTTTGTATACATAGATCGTGGGGCCCCAGAAGTCTAAAAATGCAAAAACCGAAGGGTAAACCGCCACGTGTACACCTACTTCCACTTTTATTTCCAGGTAGAAGACAATAGATTATCTAATGAATTCCAAAGTAATTCCAAAGACGGTTCACCCCTAGGCAAAAACTAACCCTCCTACATGGCTATAAATAATTTTTTATTAAATATAAGAGAGGGGCCAGGTTGTATGGTAAAGTCAAGTGGATGGCCACATCAGAACACGTCAGCTTATTTTAAGATGTAAAATACTTATTTTAATTAGAACTAATAAAAAAAAATTAGACAAATAAATTTCCCAAGAATAAGGGACCGAAACGTCAAGAATTGAATATACCAGTGGTTCCCAAACTGTGAGTCGTGAGCGGATATTAAGGTAGTTGTGCCGCCAAATGGGTTTTCTTAGGATTTTTTTGAAATTTATACAGATTATTATTAAAATACTTCTGCATCGATTAGTGGCAAAAACGAAATTTATGAACAATACAGTTCCGGAGATATTAAATTTCAAAAATCGAGCTTTTCAGGCTCTTTAACATTGCACTATACGGGATATCGGAAAATTTACATACATATTTAATTATAATTAAGAAACCCTTCTTACCATTTTTATAAAAAACTAAACCAACATTAAACAATAACCAATACATATTTTAAGACAATTTTGATTCATAGTTACAACACACTTTCTGAGATAATAATGAATAAATAATGAAAAATGTATAAAAAAAAAATTACACTAAAGAACAATTTGGCAACAGCGCATTTATTTAACCAGCGAAAGATGCATGTGCTAGATTTTTTCAAAATTATAATTTTCATAAAGTGTAACATGATTTTTATAGAAATTTAAAATGTATTTTATCTGTCATTTTAATATAAAAATATTCAATCTCTTACAATGGTGCCAAATTTGTCAAACGAGCACGGGATTGGCTAGAATTGGTACATAAACCATGGCATTTCGGTCTACAAAAAAGCTCTAATAAGTGAACATCGAAAAAATTATATTTTTCGAGATAATAATTGTTGTGTCAAAATGTCTGTTAGTTAGTTAGTTAGTCTGTGGGTTACCAAATTTGTGGACGAGCTAGCTCAAAAACTAGTGTGAATATCGAAACCAAATTTCATACGTAGTTTTGGTACATTGAGATTAAGAGCTGATTAGATTTTGGTGCATATCGACCCAAAATTAAGGGGGGTCGAGGGGGGTTAAAAATTAAAAATCTAGGTCGTTTGAGCAAACTCAACCAAATTTTGTATACATAATCAGTGGGTCCCCAGAAGTATAAAAATGCAAAAACTAACCCCCTCCCCTACATGGTTATAAATAATTTAATTAAATATTAAATATAAGTAAGGGGCCAGGTTGTATGGTAAAGTCAAGTGGATGGCCACATCAGAACACGTCAGCTTATTTTTAGAAGGGTCAGAGAACTTTGGGAACCACTGAAATAGATTATTAAATTAGGGGTTTACAGAATAGTTTGCCTACCTTGACATATGCATTCTCGTCATTTAATTTATAGCTACGTGCATAGCTTTGTCCTTTTAGAGCTCGAAATGGCAATAAATTGGCCTCTTGAACTAAAGTGTCCACAGGCTTGACATATCCTTGGGTCTGCGAGCCAGGAATATATTTCTTCTCGAATTTCTTCGAAAAATCGAAAATATCTAATATATCGACTTTGTTTGACTTATTTGATGCCATATTTATCTAAAAAGAAAAAGAAAAACGATGACAATAGCATTATTAAATTATATAAAAGAGAAATTGCTTCAAAAAAATAAAATGTTATTACTCTTTAAAAATTAAATTAGCATAATAATAAGAAATAAGTTTGATTAATAAATATAAAGTGAAATAAACAAAAAGTTGAATCGGAATAAGTAACACTGTCAGATTTATATTAATTAATCAAATAAGTTGTACCTAGATTTATGTGCGAATGATTTAAACAAGTTTTATTTCGAATGAATATAGAAACAAGTTTGTGCGCGAAACCATGTTGTTGTTGAATTTTTTTGGCTAACTTCACGCCAATCGACTACGAAGAGAAAATCATTTGACACCGCCATTTTTTGAAACTTCTTTAATTTCTTTAACAGTTGATACAATTCGCAATAAACCTCATGGTAACAAATGTTTTATGTTAATATTCATTATGCTTATTGTATATTACCAATTACTTTAGTTGTTTCTTATCTGCTCTTATTATGTTTTGGATTGTTTTTTTATACAGGATCCACAAATTTTGGTTAGCAATGTGTCGAAGCAAAAAAAAAACGAACAACATGATCAACTACGGGAAATGACGAGGCTTGCCGGGAAAAGACGACGGCAAATGATTTGAACGCAACAATTAAAACAACAACAATAACAAAAATAGATTCAAACATTCATTAACCATGGAAAAGAAAAAGGTATAGGCACCTACATGATAGGACTCACTAGAAAAAGTTTTATTTATTTTTAAAGTGAATTCAATGAGGTTGTGCTCTGGTTGATGCAAATAAAGAAATAAACATAAACACTGAGGCTGTAGCCATGAAAAAAATTTCTGGGGGTGGGGGTAGTTACTCCACCGAAGGGTTAGGGGAATATGGATATACCCCCCTAGGAGTAGGAGTCATTATTGCTTTTTTTATTATCAGAGTATTTACTCTGTAAAATTTCGATGTTTACCTCAAATATGCGTGGGGGGGGGGGGGGGGGGTGAGCGTGATTTGAACTCAACAATTAAAACAACAACAATAACAAAAATAGATTTAAACATTCACTAACCATGGAAAAGAAAAAGGTATAGGCACCTACATGATAGGACTCACTAGAAAAAGTTTTATTTATTTTTAAAGTGAATTCAATAAGGCTGTCCTCCGGTTGATGCAAATAAAGAAATAAACTTAAACACTGAGGCTGTAGCCAGAATTTTTTTCGGGGTGGGGGGGGGGGTAGTTACCCACCGAAGAGTTAGGGGAATATGGATATACCCCTAGGAGTAGGAGTCATTATTGCTTTTTTTTATCAGAGTATTTACCCTGTAAATTTTCGATGTTTTCCTCAACATTACAAGGGGGGTGGGGGCGAACGTGATTTGAACGAAACAATTAAAACAACAACAATAACAAAAATAGAAATATTCATTAACCATGGAAAAAAAGGTATAGGTACATGATAGGACTCACTAGAAAAAGTTTTATTTATTTTTAAAGTGAATTCAATAAGGCTGTCCTCTGGTTGATGCAAATAAAGAAATAAACTTAAACACTGAGGCTGTAGCCAGAATTTTTTTCGGGGGGGGGGGGTAGTTACCCACCGAAGCGTTAGGGGAATATAGATATATTCCTAGGAGTAGGAGTTATTATATTGCTTTTTTTTATCAGAGTATTTTTTTTATTGAATGTTTCTTCTTTATACCCTGTAAAATTTCGATGTTTACCTTAACATTGCGGGGGGGGGGTAGTTACCCACCGAGGGGTTAGGGGAATATGGATATACTCCTAGGAGTAGAAGACAATATTGCTTTTTTCCTATCAGAGTTTAACGTTTCTTTATACTCTGTAAAATTTCGATATTTACCTCAACATTGGGAGGGGGGGGGTCCAACACCCTAATATTTATCATTTATTTGTTGGAGACTATAGTTTCGAAGGTTTGACCTTCATCATCAGTCTTTTAAATTGAGACCTGGGCTCCACCCAGTGCAGGATTTACTTATAAGCTACACAAGCTATAGCTAGGGCCCCCACTTTCTTGGGGGCCACCAAAAAAATTGTCCGAGTGTGCAATTTGCATATATACTTAAATATACTGCAGCATTATTTGTCCCATTTTAGTTTAATACTAGCTTCAAGGCCCGCCTTCAGTGGGTCTCTTGCTAGCCAAGGGTCTTAGCCCCCTGGACTCCCCGTCACTTAAACATTCCATCTCCAACCACTCGCCCTCCCACCGACCCTCTCCCCATCTCGGATCTCCCCTGCCTCTAATTACCCTCCACTCCAGTAAACCTACCCCTGGACTCCCCACCCCCTGAACCCCCACCTTCCCACTGGACCTACCTCCCAACCCCTGGACCCATCCCTCTGGACCCCAAACCCCCTGGAACCCCCCACCACCCTGGACCCCACCTCTCAATCCCTGGGGGGGCATGGGTAGGTCGGCAGCATCCAAAAAAATAAATACAAATATTTTAAAATAATTACTATAATCCAGCTTTATTTATTATATCACCCAAGCTCTTTATTCTAGTGATATATTTTTTTGTTTTATATTTATTTGCTTATATATTATTTTTATTTTCTAGTTCCCAACGAATTCATTTGTTTTGTGAACAGCTTGTTAATCCGACAAGGTGAATTTACCTGCATCCAGTGGGGGTATTAGAGCCCATGAGAAATAACAGATAACATTTTTTTACTTAAAAATACTGATGATAAAGGGCAAATCTCGAAACTATAATCTCTAACAAATTATTTATATATGGTATATCTAATATATCTGTTTATTTGCATCAAGTAGAGGACAATCTCATTGATTTCTCTTTATAATAAAAATAAATTAAAAAAAAATAAAACCGACTTCAAAAAAATTAAATGCAACAAATAAAAATTTTTAAGAAAAATGAAAACCGACTTCAATTAAATGCAACAAATAAATACACTAAAAGGTATAAAATAATTATTATCTTATTTAGTTACACCTAGCGACGAAATATTAACACGAAATTACTTTTTAAAGTCGGTGCCAAACAAACTATACCTACAAGCACCAACTTCAAAAAGTAATTTCATGTTAATATTTCGTCGTTTTAGTTGTAACTAAATAAGATAATAATTATTTTATACCTTTTGAGTGTATTTTATTTGTTGCATTTAATTTTTTGAAGTCGGTTTTTATTTTTTCTTAAAAATTTTTATTTTTCTCTTTTTAGTTGATGTTATTAATAGTGATCATATCATCAGAACTTGACCAAATTAATATGACACCATCCCTAAGACACCCCCTTTCGGATAAAAAAAGAACCATCAAAATCGGTTCATAAACAAAGAGGTTAGGTCTAAACAAACCTAATAAAAAAGGTCTAATACCTATGAAAAAAAATCGAAAAAAAATGGGACCAATCGGAAGCTAGACTGGACCCAATGCAAAAAATTTTTCAAAATCGGTTGACAATTGGCGGAGATATGAGGTAACATAGGCACAAAAAAAAAAAAAAAAAATTCAATCGAATAGAGAACCTCCTCCTTTTTTGAAGTCGGTTAAAAATACTAGCTGCGACGCTTCGGCGGCCCTCTTGCTACCCCTCTTGCTACCCAACCCCATTCCACCTCCGCACCCACCCCGGGCCCCCTGCACCCCACCCCTTCATTCCATCCCCGACCCAGTTTTTGGATTTCTAGCTCCCTAGATGATCACAGATTATGTATACAAAATTTGGTTGAGTTTGGTCCAAGGGCAAGAATTTTTATTTTGGGTAGTTAGTTTTTACATTTCTAGTCTTCTAGTGGTTGTGTTCAAAATATGATTGAGTTTGGTCCAAGGGCAAGAAAGATACGAAGCCTTTTCTGTTTTAGACCACAAAATCAAAAATCCCCCATTTTTCAGTTCAGGGGTCAAATTTCAAAAAAAAAAAGCTTCCCGAGATTTAGCATTAATAAACCTATGTACCAAATTTGAATGATAAAACTTAAAAAGTCGAGGAGATAGAGCACTTTAAATATTTCAAAAATTTACCCCAAAATGACTATATCTCCCTTTCGGGGACAAATAGAGCAAACTACTCAAATATGTTTTTTTGTATTTCAATGCTTCACCTTTCTAAACTAAACCCATATCGATATCTTTCCTGGTTTAAGACATCTTGAAAAACTCTAAAAACACATTTTGGGGCCCTTTCCCCCCTTTAGGGTTCGAATTTCAAAAAATCCCTTCTTAGCACACCCATAAATTGTTAAAAGAATATACACTCCAAATTTCATCTTTTTAGGTCAATCGGTTTAGGCTGTGCGTTGATAAATGAATGGAACATCACCTTCTCTTTTTATATATTTTAAGATTAACAATGTGTCTTATTTCAAAAAGTTCTAACATATTCGATTTTAATTATATACTTAGCTATCTATGTTTTTTTTTTATAAAAATCTTTCATTTCTTTAATTACTTTTTCAGAATTGGTTTATAAATTTCTCGACGTCTCAGTCCATTGAGCCCGAGCCGATCATTAAGGCCACAAGTCTGGAAAATGCTATCGAGACGCACAGCTATGAGGGTGTTCACTTCTGGATAGCGAAGGACCCTGACCAGCTGTTCCTGGTGCTAGAGCCCGACGGTATCACCAATTTGCACCTGGCGGCCACTCGATGCGACCCCGAATTTGTCCGCATTCTCTTACAACATGGAGCGAAAATCGACGCGACCAGTTCATCCATGGACACGCCACTACATTACGCACTCCGTTCAGGTGCGCTCACTACTAGCATTTTTCTTATTGAAAAAGGCGCACCTCTATATATGGCCAACGTCGAGGGCGTTTTGCCAATCCATCTCGCCGCCGAGAAAGGCTTTATTTCGATCTGTGAAATGATGATCTCGAATGGAATTTCCATCGATTCGGTTACTCGCAAAGGTTACACGCCACTTCTTTACGCCTGTACGCATAATAACATATTAGATGTGTCGAAATTCTTTCTGAATCGCGGCGCTAATGTCAATGCCTGTGATTTTGTTTGCAAGTCAACTCCGTTGGTGGAGGCCATTTACCGCAAAGATTACCCGTTGGTGAGATTGCTCTTGAGCTACGGGGCGGAATTGGAGCACAGAGACAACACAGAGAGTACGCCCTTGCATTGGGCAGCCCGGGCTGGCGATCTCGAAATCATGACCTTGCTGATTAACCGAGGAGCGGAGGTCAACGTGCAGGATGTTCTCCTTAATACGCCAATGCACGAGACAGCAGGCAATGGCAACGTTGAGGGGTGCAAGTTGCTCTGCGAAAAAGGAGCCCGATTTGATATTATGAATTTTGAAGGGAAAAAAACTCGATTTTGGACACAAATTGAAAAATATATCAAAACAAACAGATCTCCTTTTTATTGAAACTCCCTCCCCCATAGAGAAATTATTATATTTAATTATATGATTACACTGTTCGACAAAAATTTCTTCCCGTAAACCTAACAATGGATTCCAGTAGTTTTATACGCTCGATCATCTTAACTCCCGATTTTTTACAACACGTCAGAGTTTTTGAGATCTCGTCAAAAGCGCCGGAAAAATGCTCAGCTTGACCTATTTTCGATTCCCATTAAATATGCACAGCAATATTTGAAATCAAAATATTTTTGTTGACGTAATAGAAAAGCTCTCTTTGATTTTCAAATTACCATTTGTATTATTTGATTATAACTCGAGTTCTAATTGAGCTAAAAACAAGTGGTAATTTGAAAATCAAAGAGGAAGCTGTTTTCTTAATTGATTCCTCTTTGATGCAATTACTTCACTTGTTTTTAGCTCAATTAGAACTCGAGTTATAACTAAAAACTAAAAACAAATGGTAATTTGAAAATCAAAGGGGAAGCTTTTTTTCTATTACGTCAACAAAATATTTTGATTTCAAATATTCCTGTTTAATATCTAATGGAACTGAGAATGTGTCAAAATGGCATTTTCCGCCGTTTTGACAGATATCTCAAAACTCTGACGTGTTGTAAAAATCGAAATTGTATGAGAATCAGCGAGTAAAACTCTACTGGAGTCCATTGTTAGGTTTACGGGGAAAAATTTTTGTTTAATTTTTGTTGAGCAGTGTTATTTATGGAGCAATAACCATGAATTTTTACACTGGTGGATTTACAATTTTGTAGACTGTTATATTTTGTCGCTTATAGTAGACTCATCACAGACATTGGCATTTCTTAAGCTTCTCTTGAAAAAAGACATTTTTTTATTTAAAAAAGCTAATTTGTGCCATCTTTTGATAAGTCAAAACATTTCTGAGAAATCATTAATTCAATCGGCTTAAAAAGTAAGCTTCATAAATTTCCGACGAACATTTGTCTAATAAGCCCATTAGTAAATCCATCATTAGAAACAATTTCTAGGCCTGCACGCTGACCTCTGACTTATTGAAGGACATTTCGCTTTTCTCTAGCATGCACACTCAGCTCAACACGACATCTGTGCACATATCTGAAAAATGATAAAGTGCATTGTTGCAAGGGCGGAAGATAATATTGACAAAAAAGAATTCCACAATTTTTATATTAAATTATGTATATGAATACATACTATCAAAAACACATTATATTAATTATTTAATTGGTTAAAGTTGGATTCTCTTTGTTATAACTATATTTTAATGTTAGAAAATACTCGTCTTAAGGCTCCTCTACCCAGACAGAAGAGAATATTGCGGCAATATTACATTGCAATATTAAACCTTGCAGGGAGATTGCAGGAACATTGCAGGAATATTCCTATGTCCGATTCTTTTACATTGCAGCACTATTGCCAATGTTGCAGGTACATTGCAGCAATATTGCCACTTCAATGTTGCCACTGCAATGTTGCCAATATTGTGCAAAGTTCGCAATATTGCTGCAATATTCCAGTCTGTCTGGGTATGTGAAACAGGGATGTCGGACGAGTCTAGATACATCTACAACCAACTGACTGATCATCGAACTTAGATTTTTGGGTGCCACCGACACTTGTATATATATTTTCAAAAAAATTAAACAAATTGCATTTGTATCTGCAATGACTTTGACCAAAAAAAGAAAATTGAAGAATTAGTCCGCCGGTCGGATCCGAAAGTGTACTCGCTGGCATACTGGGGAACATGTTGACAAGTCAGATGGCTGAATCCGACCGACTGATCTTGTTCAAAGTGGGGGCCACTTTCGTCGAATCACAAGGTCTACACACTCTTCAACTTGTTCGAAAAGGTCGGATCAACAAGTTGAAAGGTGTAGGGCCCTTTATGCTTAGTTTACACCGAGATCATGCGGCACATAACAGAATATTTCGCTAAATAATAACCAATACTTATAAGAAGAATTTATTCTCTTCGTACTGATGCATTGTTTAATACACTAGTCGTCAATCTGCGGCAAGAAATATGGTACGGCCCGACGACCCAGAACGACTGGAATATTGCAACAATATTGGCAATATTGCAGAAACGTTGAAGTGGCAATACTGCTGCAATGTTCCTGCAACATTGGAAATATTGCCGCAATGTAAAAGAGGCGGACATAGGAATATTGCTGCAATATTCCCTTCTGTCTGGGGAATAATCTTAACAGTTTTGATGAAAATAATTCGACATTCTATTTGAGACTACTAAATAAATAAATTTTCTCATTAGCAAAATCATTTATAAACATATTTGAAAGTACATATTAATGTGAACAAATTTTTTCCCCTATTCATAATATTAAACTATAGAAAAGAAAAAATTATTTATTGATTGTTTTAAAATATTTTAGGGTTGCTTTTAAATTTTTAGTAAAAAGCAACTTTTTTTTCTTTGTTCAAATTTCTAAATCCATTGATAAAAGGAGAATTTCTCCCGAAACGTTTAAAATAAACGACTTCTATTAATAAATAATTTTTTTAATTAAATAAATAATACAATAGATATTCAATGCATTTCGTCATGAAATAAATTTTGTTTCTTATCTCTTGTATTATTTAAAATAAACGATATTTAAGATTTTCTAAAAGATGTGTACTTTTTTAAATTAAATCTATATACAGAACTTGCATAATCTTCTGTTGATCTCAGTATCACAAAGTAATATCGACATAAATGAACTATCAAAAATGATTCAAAAACAAAGATTACATTAAATTTAAGTTGTTTTTTTTGTTCTTTTTAATAATTATTATTACTCTTAAGAACAAACATTTTTACTTTTTATTATTATTTCTTTAAACTGCGTTTTGTTGTTAATTTATTATTCTTTTAGGGCCAGTTGTATGTCGGTTGGTAAAGTCTTTGTAAAAGATGACAAAGGGTAAAACCACGGGTAAAACATTAGAATTCACCTTGTGCCCGGCGATGACACGCACTTTAATCTGATTGGCTTTCCGGCCGAGGCACAAGGTGAATTCTAAGGTTTTACCCTTTGTCAACTTTTACAAAGACTAAATTAATGGGTTGTTGTAGGGAAATAGGGGCAATAGCTTATGCAAGTATTTGTTTATTTTATGCCAACGTTTCGTCAACTTTGTTGACTTCCTCAGGGCTCAAACAAATTAATTTCTTTGCATATTTGTCATTTTATAAATATTAATTTCTTAGCAAACACATATAGGCACAGATTGAAAATATTTCCTATTTAAATCTAGAAAATCTGAATTTAAAATTTCAATTTAAATTTAAATAAGAAATATTTTCAATCTGTGCCTATATGTGTTTGCTAAGAAATTAATATTTATAAAATGACAAATATGCAAAGAAATTAATTTGTTTGAGTCCTGAGGAGGTCAACAAGGTTGACGAAGCGTTGGCATAAAATAGACAAATACTTGCATAAGCTATTGTACTTATTTCCCTACAACAACTTATTAATTTAATCGATGGACAAATAATCAAAATAATTTTACAAAGACTTTGCCAACTTTACAACCAACTTAAATTTTTTAAAGAAATTCACATATAAATGAAAATCATGTATTGTAATTTTTTTTTGCTAATCGGAATTGTTATCACTTTTATTTCCGAATAAAAATGTATTAATTAAGGCATAATGTTGTAGGTTTAGTTAGCTTATTGGTATATATGCGGCCCGCCTGAAAATTTTACTGTGTAATTTGGCCCGCCATCTAGAAAAGGTTGTCGACCTCTGGATAATACACAAGGACTTACAATGTCTATACCCAGACAGAAATTAATGTTGCAGCAATATTACATTGCATTATTAAACCTTGCACGAATCTTGCTGCAATATTGCCATTTCAATGTTGCCACTGCAATGTTTGCTGCAATATTACCATTTCAATGTTGCCACTGCAGTGTTGCTGCAATATTGCCAATATTGTGCAAGGTTCGCAATGTTGCTGCAACATTGCTGCAATATTCCCTTCTGTCTGGGATATAAGGGTTTGAAACGCGAAATTCGATATACTAACTAATTATCTACTCTGCGTATCAAATTTACGGAGTAAACTAAAGCTTAAATCGTCGTAAAATTTCACGGATCAATTTCTCGATCAACATAAATATATCTGTCTCCCTTGTCTTTACAATGACCAAACTGTCTATAATGAACAAAATATTTTGAACCCACAAATGTTAATTATAGACAGGACTCACTGTATATACGAAAATCATATAATTATTTATTATAATTCAAATATATATTTTCGTATCGAGCTAAATTGACTTTTATTTTTAAAATTCTTATAATTGCTATTTGAATTGGTTAGGTATACAGTATAAAAAAAAATTCTGCACCCACTTTGCGACCGAACTTTCTTACAAAATAGTATGTATTGACATTACGATTGTCCTAAAATGAAATTTACCCATTCTGGCTTTATTTTACACTATTTTTACAACTTTAGAGGTTGATTACCCCTAAAAGCGACTGGATTGGGCTTGAAATAATATCATTTTGGGTGTGTGTGGTGATCATACTACAGTATATGCGATATGTTATTTCCATTCTGAAATAATTGTCACAATATTCACTTAGTATTATAAATATATGATTTTTAAAAGTTGAATTTTTGTTTTTAAATCAGCATGTCGATTTCTAAATGTAGTAATTATAAGATATTTATTTTTATATTTATTCAAAAAAAATAATGTACAAAATAATAATAATATATATAAATATGTACTATTTATTGATTTAAAGTTTCAAATTATTATAGTATGTATAAGGGGTCGTCCCTATATTACGTCACTCTACTTGTTCATTGTTTCGAACATTTTGTTCAAATGTGGCATGACGAAATTGAAAACCCCTCAGCTCCTGTGCCACAATTGTCTGTACCATAGAGTAATATAGAGTGGAAGGCTACCTTATATCGAAAAAGCGCTCTCTAGCGACTGCAGGGCGAAAACTCTTAGTTCTTAAGAGCTATCCAAAGATCATAGAACATTCAAAGCCTTTGTCATAGATAAAAAATACATAGACTTTATGTTCATTATATATTAGAGATTTTTTGGGTTTCTCCGCGTGGTTTGAGAGTTTTTCTCAACGTTTCGGCTCACCTTTTGGAGCCATTTTCAAGTGAGGGAGCGAGTGGTCTACTTTGTCTTAGTCTCGTTGTCCAGGGTTCGTTTTGGGGAGTGTCTTCCGAGTGAATTTCTTCATTCAGAAGACTGGGTGAATTGGGAGATTTTGGGTGTTTTGTGGTTGAGGGTGGATTACTTACGGTATGACGGCTATCAATGTTTCGAGAACACTGGGCACTGTCGATACGTTCACTGTCACTGTTCACAAGTAAATGAGGTCTAACCATCCGGGTCGTGCAATTTATATTACTGTTGACGCATATTATATACCGCATTTTTTACTCGATAATGTCATCAAAATTTGCCCCGAAGAGAGCGGTTTCCGCCATTTTATTGCCCAATGGCTTCGCCCTGGTCTCGCCAAATACATTGGCTCCTTATGGAGCCTTCCACTCTTTATTACTCTATGGTCTGTGCCACTTCTTACCCTCCCTCCTCCTCTATGACATTAAATAGTATTCTTCTATTAGGCGTCTTATAAATAATTACCAAATTAATTCTGTTTGCACCTACCAAAGAATTAAATTACTTTTGAAAAATAGATAAATATATATTCGTTTTGCTTATTGATGAAATTTTGTTTTAATTAAAAATATTTTGCTGAATATTATAAAATATTATGTATCTAAATAACCCGCTTTAGGGTCCTAATAGTACAGAGAGGAGAGAGATTTAAGAAGAAAACAAATGTTTTTTATGAAATATTTAAAAAATAAAAATATAATCTTCCTTATTATTATGTGATATGTTTAAAAATTCTAGGATATTTGTTAAATCATCATCATTTAAATTTTTGAGCAGCTCAAAACGGGCTCACAAATTATCACAGTGTATTTTAACTAAATAAAAATATAATAATAAACTTAGAGATATTATTTATCACACACCAGAAACCTTCATTATCCTTAATATAATTAATATAATATATAATACCTATCCCAGCCATCGGCCATACCACGTTGAAAGCACCAGTTCTCCAATAATACCTATCCTAATTATCCTTAAAAAAATATGTTTACTATACAGGGTGTTCCACAGAACTCGTTCATTAAAATTTTTCATGGAAGAAGTTGAGAGAAAATTTTGAACTTTGATATAAATATGTTTGGAATATGCTAATTATTTATACATAATAAATAAGATCTAGACGAGTGAAATTTAAAATATTTTTTATTTAAAAACTATTCATTTTAGGTATAGGGAATATTTAATAAACTCCTATTGGATTTTTATGTAGAATTCAAAAATACTAAAATTTATGCCATGTTCCATTTGAAAAAATTGAGTATTAACAACTTTTTGATTTTCAGAAATAAACGATTATTATGGTCATCCTGGATATAAAATTTGAATTTTTATGATCAAGTAATATTCTTTAATAGTTTTTAAGGAATTTGGTGTTGGTACTTGGTGAAACATTTTTTAAAATTATTGGATAAAAATACTTGGTAGGTTTCACATTAAGATATAAAAAAATGAAACGAATTTATTGTTGGAGAATCTTTAATCTCGATATATATATTTCGGGGACTAACCCATCTTCAGGAGAAACAGAAAGTAACTGACCTGGATAAGTCGAAATTGAATACAAGTCAATGGTAAAATTTATTGCTTTAAAGAGACAAGAGGGTAAATATTTGAAAATTAGTGTCGAGGGAGAAATAGGTAGGGAGCCTATTCTTTAATGTCTAATTAACAGTTCTAATTGATCAAATTAATTCTACAAACAATAGTTTAATTATTATTAATTTTTAAAGATGAACGCTAAATTGGTAGATTTTACAAACTATCTAAAATAACTCAAAAATTATAAATTTTAGACACCAAGTGCATTATACAAAATCATCTTAGTTTTTAAAACTTAATCTAATGATGCAAAAATATTTGGGGAGTTCTATTGAAAATAAGAAAGTTGATAGCGATTGCGGCAAAACAGAAAGTGTCCAAAAGTTGTTAATAATTTATTTAAAAAGAGCATATTCCAAAACATAAATATGTCAAAGCTCAAAATTTTCTCTCAACTCCTTCCATGAAAACTTTTAATGAACGAATTCTGTGGAACACCCTGTATATATATTGAAAAACATTTATTTTGTTCCAAATCAAAAATGAGTTCCTGTCCTACGTTGCAAGTTCAAGTTCAACATCCTCAATAATTATTTAAAAATATAAAATAAAGAGGACACCAGCATTTTGAAAACAAATTTCTACTTACAACTACAATTCAAAAGGCTATTTTTGTTAAAAATTTTATTTCATAAATCAAACAACTTCATAAAATAGACAAACCTTAATAATTATGTTATATATAAAAAAAATATAAAATGAAATAATTATACAAAAGGGGTATTAGGGTATAAATAAAACAAGGTAATTAATATCTTAGTGTAAATTAGGATTGCTCATGATGTGATGCAATTTAAAGTTAAAAATGCGTCACGGAATACTTATTCACTTTGCACGGAACTCGAATTTGAAATCTAAATGGAAAAAAAAAATTTCAACACGGTGACATTTTTAATTCCTAAATCTGATCCGTTATCAAAGGCTTGTTTAAAAGTAAAGCATTTCATATCACAAAATCTTCATCTTCTTTATAAGTTTAAGGCCTGTTCTTCCAAATAAGCCCGATTAAGGCGAAATGGTGCCAGTGTTTTTGCTTTCGCAATCTATCTTGTCGATATCATTTCGGTAGAGAGAAGATTTTCTTATTCTCCCAAGATCATTAATTTATTTAATAAAAAATAGGCTTTTCCTCTTCTTGATGCAAATTATCATATTTATAAATATATATATATTATATTAAATATAAATATTTTTTGGTATATTCATGTTAAAATAGTTTTCAGGGTATAATGAACCAAAAAATTATAGAATTTTTTTCACTTTTATTTTCTATTTTTCATTCACCATTTGGACTTCTTCCATCAGGTTCTTAGATTTTTTTCAGCAAAAAACGAAACGTGATTAAAAAAGTCTGTCTGTCTGTCTGTCTGTCTATATTCAAACTCAACCAAATTTTGTATACATAATCTGTGGGTCACTAGAAGGCTAGAAATGCAAAAACTAACGACCCAAAATTGGGGAGGGGGTCAAAAAATGAAAATTCTTACCCTTAGAGCCAACTTAACCAAATTTTGTATACTTTTTGTATCTATGGGTCACTAGAAGACTAGAAATGCAAAAACTGGGTGCGGGAGTAGAGTGATGGTACGGGTGAGGTGGTGGGTTAGGATATGGGCAGGGTGAAGGGGTGGTGCGGGGTGGAGTCCGGGGGGCGTAGTGGGTGTGGAGTCCAGGGGGCTAGGCGGGGGTGTGGTGCGTGGGGATGGAGGGCGTGGGGTGGGGTCCGCGGTGGGTGGGGTGCGGGGGTGGTGGTCCAGGGTGGAGAAGGAGGTTCAGGTGAGGGCCCAGAGGCAAAGTGGGGTTGTGCGGCGCGGTGTGGAGGGGTTGGGACGGGGTGGTGATGTGGGAGCGGGGATGGGGGGGTGCTCGGCGGGTTTCGGGGGGTGGGGGTCGTTGGTTTGGGGTCCAGGGGGCGTGACCCCTGGTTAGCAAGAGGGCCGCCGAAGGCGGGCCTTGCAGCTAGTATATAGTATATATTTGTTTGGAACTATATATTTTCGAAGGTTCAACCTTCATCATCAGTCCTTTAATTAGAAATATTTTATTTGTTAATTAAGTACCTACTTTTGCAGGTATTTGGACAGAAGGTGTAAAATAAATTGATCATTGTTCTGAACAAAAAAAAAGAGAAATAATTACAATTGATTTTATTCCTAAATATGTGCACATCTGTTAAATATTAATATTAATCATATTCATTGAGGTATGTAACATGTAATGTTGTTTGTTGATTTAATCATAGAAAAAAGAAATGAAGGGAAGAAAAGTAAAAAAATGATGGGACTTGTTGATTTCCATGTAACTCTGTTTTTTGTATATATTTTAATAGCCTGATGAAGCCAGAATAAAGTTGGCGAAACGTCGCAAAAATCAATGACAATTTTTTGATTTACACCTTCCTCTCCAAATACCTGCAAACGTACTTAATTAATTAAATAATATGGATGCTATGGACTTTAATAATTTTATTTGCTATTTCTCATAGGTTCAATTATCGATTGGATTTAGATAAATTCTTTTTGTCTTAATAGTAAGCAGGTCACTCAACAAACGTAGGCTGTAAAACTACTTTTACGACAAAACGAATTTATCTAAATTCAAATGATTAATTGAACTTATGAGAAATAACAAATATTTCTAATTAAAAAGACTGATGATGAAGGTCAAACTTTCGAAACTATAGTCTCAAACAAATAAATTAAAATAAATATATATTTATATTTAGTAAGTATATATATAGTAGTAGTGGAGCTTTCTCGGGGTTATTCTTCGTAATGAAAGATTCCCTTTGAAGCTTATGTGTTTTAAATAAAATAGATTAAATGTTCAATTAATAAGTTGTTTTTGATATGTAATTAGTGGACTGTGCTGATTTGGAATCTCTAAGTAGTCTGGCAGTGCATGCACCCCCGGTCGAATCGAACTTGGCTGGGGTACTGCCGTGCCCCCAAATATGTATATGTATATGTTTATTTGCATCAAGCAGAGGACAACCTCATTGATTTTTCTTTTTAAATCACCAAGTCAGCCACTTTCGACAAAACAAAATCTTTTCCATTTCATTTATTTGACTTTGATTCTTGAATACATTCCGATGAAAGCAATAATTCTGAAGGTAATTATGTGTAGTAGAAGGAGAGAACATTCGAACACAAGAGAGGTTTGATCATAGCCAACGAATTTCAATATAATATTTGGATCGGCAAAATGGCAATAGATATCAGGACAAAAGAGTTTAGCTCGATTATCCGCCATCATGGAGATCAGGAGACCGGCAAATCCGCAACGCATGAAGCTAAAATTGGTGAGGAAATGCATCCAGATGGGGATCTGGTCAGGGAAGTCGAAGCCGTACATTGCCAACGCCAGCAAAGGGGCGATCGAGTAGGTGCCCACAACTGACGATTGCTGAAAATTAAAACAAAACACATTTGAAGAATAAAAAAAAAAATCGGCGGATTAGGGTATGTACTTAAAAATTTAATATTTTCACATAATTTATTGATTTTTACTTTCACATTTATATTCTATAGAATATAATGAGAGAATATTGCGATGCCCCATGACTTCAAGGAACTGGAACTCTCTCCCAGCCTCTATCTTTCCCAGCACCTATGATCTTCAAACCTTCAAAACCAGGGTGCATAGACACCTATTTCTACACCCTCTCAATCAACTTTCCCTTCTCTTCGGTAATGCAAGGGTCTTTCGAGATCCATAGGAGCTACATCTTTACTGGTGCACCCCTTCTTGCATTCGATTGCATTAAAAAAAAAAAAAAAAAAAAAAGATGGCCAGTCTGGGTCCTGACTCTTTGAGAGCTTGTATCTCAGAGATGAAAAAAGTTAATTTCATTTTGTAACTTCTAGGTGGAAGGAATCGTTGCCCTTAATAGTTGAAAACCGGATTTAGGACATAAAACCGGAAATTGTGGTCCCCGGAGGCCAAAAAGGGGTCCAAAATCCATTGGTCAGTGCGTATGTATGTACCCCTGCGTTTCGCAACCATAAGTCTCAGAGCTACGAAACTTAAGCTCGATATAGGCTAGAAGGAGTACAGCAAGCCTTTCGATTTTTGCAAAAGGGTAGTGAAGATATACTACAGAAATGATCCTGTGAAGTATATAATTATTTGCTCATAAGAATTGGAGATTTACGTTATTTCATCATTGATCATATCATCAGAACTTGACCAAATTAATATGCGACCACCCCTACCCCACTTTCCAATAAAAAAATAATCATCGAAATCGGTCCATCTTGACTATCATGGAGCTATACTGATCCAAACGCAGAAAGAATGATTAAAATCGATTCATAAACAAGGCAGTTATGCTTGAACAAACATAACAAAAAAGGTCCAATACCAATGAAATTTTTATTTTCCCAATCAGAAACTAGAATGAACCCAATGCAAAAAAAATCATCAAAATCGGTTCATAATTGGCGAAGATATCATGTAACATAGACACACAAAAATTCAGTCGAATTGAGAACCTCCTCCTTTTTTGAAGTCGGTTAAAAACTAAATAAGTTTAAGCATTTTGTCGTTAAGAAATAAAATAGAAAATTTTTTCTATGTTCATTTCTAAACGCCCGTCAAAATTTTCAATGGGAAAAAATTGTCTACCCCCATCAATGATTCTGGTTTCGGCTACAACTTTTTATTTTTAATTAAACTATCGATTAATATGAACATTTATTAATTTAATTTTGTAAACCTAGACACTCTATTGTTAACTTACCGTGATTTTAAAAAAAGAAGCAATCGCCAAACCAAAACTCTCGGCACTAAATAAGATCAAAATACACACAAGGTAGAATTTGCAAAATCGAAGGGTTTCTAATGGTTGACCAGACATGATGTATACTGGCAGAGTTACCACCAATGTCAAGGTGATCTAGAAAAAGGAATATGGAATCATTAATAAATAATTTGAGTAAAAAAAGAAAATGGATTCGCAATAAGAATCTTATTTCTTACCATCAAAGGAATTCGAGTCAGTGTCCAGGCGAAATAAAATGGTATTAAATTGTACCATTTATTAAAATGCTCTTTACTTAATAAGCTAATTTCAAATGGGACTGAAAAATAAATAAGTACATAGAAAATTAGACAGAATTGATTGATAGAGCCTAAAGAAAATTACAGTTATTAAAAAGAAATAAGCTGACGTGTTCTGATGTGGCCATCCCCTTGACTTTACCATACAACCTGGCCCCTCACTTATATTTAATATTTAATAAAATTATTTATAATTATGTAGGGAAGGGGGTTAGTTTTAGACTCCTGGGGGTCCACTGATTATGCATACAAAATTTGGTTGAGTTTGGTACAAGAGCCTAGATTTTCATTTTTTGACCATACACCCTCATTTTGGGCGGTTAGTTTTTGCATTTTTAGACTTCTGGGGTCCCACTGATTATATATACAAAATTTGGTTGAATTTGCTCAAATGGCCTAGATTTTTAATTTTTAACCCCCCCCTCCACTCCTTTAATTTTGGGTCGATATGCAACAAAATCTAATCAGCTCTAAATCTCAATGGACCAAAACTACCTGTGAAATTTTGGTTTTGATATTCAAACTAGTTTTTGAGCTAGCTCGTCCACAAAATTTGGTAACGCACAGTCTAACAGACAACCAGACAGACTAACAGACATCAGTTAGTTAGTCTGTCTGGTTGTCTGGTTGGTTGTCCGTTAGTCTGTGCTTTACCAAATTTTGTCGACGAGCTAGCTCAAAAACTAGTTTGAATATCAAAACCAAATTTCACACGTAGTTTTGGTTCATTGAGATTAAGAGCTGATTAGATTTTGGTGCATATCGACCCAAAATTAAGGGGGGTGGAGGGGGGTTAAAAATTAAAAATCTAGGCCATTTCAGCAAACTCAACCAAATTTTGTATACATAATTAGTGGACCTCCAGAAGTCTAAAAATGCAAAAACTAACCGCCCAAAATGGGGGTGTATGGTCAAAAAATGAAAATCTAGGCTCTTGTACCAAACTCAACCAAATTTTGTATGCATAATCAGTGGACCCCAGGAGTCTAAAAATGCAAAAACTAACCCCCTTCCCTACATGATTATAAATAATTTTATTAAATATTAATGTAAGTGAGGGGCTAGGTTGTATGATAAAGTCAAGTGGATGGCCACATCAGAACACGTCAGCTTATTTACACTGTAGATACGTTCTTCAGAAATTCGCGTAGAAAAAAACAAAGTTGGGTGTATTTGAAAAATGTATAATTATTATTATTTAAAATAATTTAAAAAATCCCTTATAAAACAATGAAACTCAGAAAAAGGAAGACTTTTGAACCGTGTAACTTCAAATTCGTGTAAAAAAAAATAGTTGGGGGATATTAATGAAATGTTAAAATGTCTATTCATATTCACTGATACCCCTTGGATTGGATGAGCAAATTTTTTTTCAAATCCAATTCCATGCAAAATTATAAGTTTCTAACTTTAATAATTTTATACGATAGTTCCTGGGACAGAAGAGGGATTTTAATTCTACTATCCTCGGCAAAATGGACATTTAGATAAGGTAAACCAGTAATGGGCCATGCTCCTATAATGGGCCATCCCTTAAAAATGTTGAGAAATGAATGGTCTTTTGTTACCTAGAGCAGTGGAAGGATACGGGTCATTGACTACTTCCTGCTAGGATACCTTAGCACTGAAATTCAGTTCATTCCTTTACTTTGTGTCAAGTGTTTGGATTATTCTGCTAAAAAGACGAATATTTCTGATTATTTTAGCTTCTGATTAAGAAATCTGTTAAGGAAAGTGATTTTTTCAACAAATAATATTTATTTACTATAATGCCTGTTTAGTAACATTAAGCAACATTTAGTACGATAATATGTATAATTCAAATTGTACAGTGCATAAATGATGAAAAACTTAATATTTCTTTGCCAAAATAGGGTGGCCCAACATGGGATCATGAAATGTTCAACTGTCCCAGTAACGGGCCAGCCCGGACCAACATAAAAACATGATATCATTCTGAATTAAGCTTACTGTTGAGAACCTCAATCGAAACCTAACTGATCAGTAGAACGGTCATTGTACTATGAATGGTTCCATTATGGTCCATTACTGAAGCGAGGCGGCCCATTACTGGACCATCGGCATTTTCTTTAAAGTTTTAGAAAAATATGAATAAAACAGATAAATTTTGTTTTTAGTTACACGTCTTTGTAATTCTATGATGTTATAGACTTGATTATTGTTCCACAATAGATCTAAGAGATGGCCCATTATTGGGGGGCCCATTACTGGTACGTTGGATAAAATACTGGCCCATTATCGGTGCATCAGTTTAGTTATGGTATATATTTTATTTTTATTTTTGTAAATGCAACCAGTGTGCTAAAATTGCTGTTACAGGTGAAGGACGGATAATAGAATGACAGGTAAAAAATCTGGACCAGTTTGCTTAATATGTAGCATTGGAAAGTCAGTTTTACTTCAATTTTTCTTAACCTGCCCATTACTGGAGCGTTTACCTTATATGAATATTTTAACAGGCTATTGTACTTACATGTAAGCACTGGTATAATTATCCAGGTGTAGGCTATTAAAACAACATTTGCCATTGCAAATTTGAGATGAAGAAAAATATCGGTGCCGTCATTGCCTGTATTCGCGAACAGGAGGCTAAACAAAATCATGCATGTCAAGTGGTGAATTATTTGAATATAAATGGCGACCTGAAAAAGCAATAGTTTATTAATTGAACATTAAGTAAAAATAAGGGCGTAGATATAACAAGGAATACCTTATTTCGGAATTGTTGAACCATCATTCTTTTAAAGAGAAGGCGAAATTGTAGCCAATTGGATGTCGGGAGCCGCGCTCGGTTCACCATCCTTTCCCGAATATTCGTTTCTATTGAATCTAAATGAATAAATAATAATAATTATTATATTAATATTTAAAATAAAATTGTTTGATTGGATTAATAATTAGGTATAAGTAGTCCTAGCGGACAGAGCATCGCTCGGCTATTTTTTTATTTTAATTATTGTTTATTTTGTTTTGATTCAACCACATGATTAGTTTTTTCAACCACCTGTTAATAAATAGTTTAATTAAAAAAAAACCTATCCAAATATTTTTCCCCAAAATTGAGATATGGTTATATAAAATATATTTTGAAATAAATTTTAAATAATTTTTTAATCTAATAAATGAATATTGTTTTTTATAAAAACATTGATTAAATGTTTATTAATAATCCAAAATGTTTCGGGAAAAAATATATATTTATAGTAAGTATTTGTCGAAATGATAAGTCGTTAAAAAGGATTAGTTGAGTTTGTGATATCACTTTACTATTTTTCGTAGGGTTCATAATTTTAATTTTTAGGAGAGTATATAAAAATAAATATTATATTCGAGCTGCATAGTATGTGTGTGTTGTAGGTATATAATATAATAGTACCTGGAGGCACCAAGCGATGCTCGGTAACTTCTTCCTTCAATTAAAAGCTTTATTTTAATATTATTTTTAATTTAAAATTCAGATAAAAATGTCGATTTTTATTTGAGAGCCGTTTTCAAATTAAAAAAAATACAAAAATATATAATATACGCCCACTGTACGCCCGCCCCCCGAAACCTCGCCCTACCCCCGGATCCCCCATCACTGCACCCCGCCTCCTGCACCAGTTTTGATTCAACCATATGATTCATTTTTATTCATCCAATTGTTAATAAATAGAACCTATCAAAATGTGTTGTTTTTTCAGAAAATTGAGACCTGCTTATGCGAAATATATTTTTAAATAAATTCTTGATTATTTTTTATTCTATTAAATAAATAAAGTTATTTATAAAAACAATTATAAAACGTTTATTAATATTTCTAACGTTTATGGAGAACAAAATATGTTAAAATCCACAATCACAATACTTCTTCAAGGGCTTTGAGAACAATGAATTAACGCAACCCATTGTCTGTCTGGCTACAAATATAAAAGAGTAACCTTTTTTAAAAGCCCAAGATTTCCATTTTTCTACCTGAGAATAATTAATTTGATTACGAAAAAACCCATCAAAAACAATTTTGTCGAAGATGAGACCGTGGCAGATCGAATTGTCACCCCAAAAACCCACTAACCCGTGAATTTCATCAAAATCGGTAGAGTCGTTTTCAAAATAGAACCAAGATACAAATATATATATATAAATATACAATTTTTGCTCGTTTAATAAGAGTAGATTAGAATAAATTAAAATTTCTTTAAAAGTATAACTTTATTTTTCTTAAAAAAATCCGAAAATGAGAGGTAAGGAGGAGCCTTTGTATCAATTCAAGATTTTTAGAGTGGTTCTAAAATTTAATATTTAGGAGACATAAAAATAAATGTTTTATTCGAGCTTTCTATATAATATACCTACTATTAGAATAAATTAAAATTTCTTTAAAAGTAAAACTTTATATTCTTAAGCAGGGGGTCTACCCAAAACAGAAAAACATGGCAAGGGGTCTACGAGACAAACAAGTTTGCGAATCTCTGATCCGACAGTCTTCCCAGCAACTTATAACCTTCAATATTTCAAGACCCACATCCATAGATAACTTCGACTCCTACCCAATCCCTAAATCTTTTCTTATTTTCACGATACAAGGTTCCACACCGAAAACTACAGAGGTTGTACCTTTTTGGTGCAACTTCTTCTTGTATCAATATCAGTATAAAATAAAATAAAAAAATATTAGACTCATGGTAGACTGACTAAAATGGAAATTATTCCAAGGCAAATGAAAGAGAGAGAGAGAGAAAAAATATTATTATTATTATTATTATTATACTGTTATGGTCATTTGCGTCTTGGTCATTTATTTATTAGTACCTGGAGCCACCGAGCGATGCTCGGTAACTTTTTGCTTCAAGTTAAAAGCTATATATTAATCCCCGAACCCCCACCTTCGCCCCCCGGACCACCACCACTTCATCCTACCTCCTGCACCCCTCCACCCCGCATCAACCCCCACCTCAATTCCGTCCCACCCCCGAAACCACTTGCCTCCCCCCCCCCATACCCCTCCACCACCACATCTTCCCCACCGTCACCTCCACCCTCGCCCCCGCCCCCTCACCAAGTTTTTGCATTTTAAGTCTTGTAGTGGCCCACAGATTATGTGTATATATGTATAGGTATATAAATAATTTTTTTTTAATTAAATAACAATTTTTGAGTTCATCAATTAAATTGCCAAATTCTAATACAGAAAAATACGTTTGTGGGATTTAAAATTCTATTTTTAATCAATTAAATTTTCAAACTTTTAATATATATAATAATAATTATCTCTACTTATGTGCTGTCTAAATAGGCTTTGTTCCCGGTGACATTAAATAAAAACCAATTATTTTACATGAATGTATGCATACATTGTTTTTGAGCTTCGATTCCGGAGATTACTTCTCCAGCATCGAGTGTCCTTGATCATCTTTTAGTCCTTGTTTTTAATAAGAGGAAAAACTAATTAAAGAAAAAACCTCTTTTCCGATAATTATTTCAATTCCATTATTCTCTCCCTTTCAATTCCCCCATTTTCGACATTTTTTTTTTTATAAATTTTATTAAACCAATTATTTTACATTAATTAATGTATACATTGTATTTTTTGCTTCGATTCCGGAGATTACTTCTCCACCATCGAGTGTCCTTATTCATCTTTAGTCCTTGTTTTTAATAAGAGGAAAAATCTAATAAGATAAAAAAACTCTTTTCCGATAATTATTTCAATTCCATTATACCCCAATCAAGTCGATTGGTTATTCATCCCCCAACCTGTCACAATTTTTCATTTTCGACATTAAATAAAAATAATAATAATAATAATAATTATAATGATCTTATTGTGGGATATAAAATTAAAAAACCAATTATTTATTAAAAGGAAATTGAATAAAAATGTAAATAAACATTTTAATCGAGACAACCATCTGTGAATAATTGTTTCAATTAACAAAAAAACCCATCAAAAACAACTTAGACGAAGATGAGACCGTAACAGATCGAATGTCCAACACAAAACCCTCCTAACCCGTGAATTTCATCGAAATCGTTAGAGCCGTTTTCGAGAACTCTGACCGGATATATATATATATATATATACTTATATAAACTTTGCTCTTTTAATATAATAAGATAAATGTAATTGATGAGAGATTGGTTTGTCCATTAGGTCTATGAATTTTTCTAATATTAAGAGATGTTGGTCTTTTACTAAAAGATTCAACATCATTGTCTTCACCTTGTGGAATCTTCGTAGATAAATGAATTTTGTCCTCGGCCCTCCAGGTCCATTCTCCGTTGCCAATTGCTTTGCACATCAGGTTCA
The DNA here is from genome assembly GCA_024734495.1 of Forficula auricularia. NCBI lineage: Eukaryota > Metazoa > Arthropoda > Insecta > Dermaptera > Forficulidae > Forficula > Forficula auricularia. The sequence continues at coordinate 5,727,212 of JALMQS010000153.1, read as the reverse complement.
GATTTGCTTCATTTGATTCAGTCAGTTCAATAACTAAAAAAAGAAATGAAAAATAACTAAAGAATATCAAACTGAACGATCCTAAAAAATACTTAGTTAATTTTAATTTAGGAAAGAAACAATATAAATAGAGAGAGGTGGTCAATTACTACACCTTTTCCAATTTTATTTTAGAAAATATCCACTTAATTTTAGAAAACCCCAATTGTATTTCAGAAAATAAACATAAATATGAAGCGGAACTGTGTATAGAGCAGAGGTTCTCAAACTTTTTTTACTTTATTTTCCAAAGAACCCCTTCTGCAATGTTTTAAAAATGCCATTCCCCCTTTCCAGGATTTCCTAACTTAAAAAGTTTATTATTATAATACGAGCTTTTCGTGCGTGCCTTCGGCACGCCCTCGAAGCTCGGCCCTCCGGTCTGGTGCCCTGGCGGGCAGCGTCTCGGTCCAAAAATTTTATTCCTCTTAAAAAACCACACTCCAAATGTATACCCGTAAACTACCGAAAATACATCGTCTCTTAAAAGTTTCCCCTCATTAATTTTTGAGTGGCGAAGGGGGGAGGAATAATTATCAATATATTTAATGTTTCTTAATTTAAAATGAATTGGTTTTTTTTTTTTTTTTTTTTAATGCAATCGAATGCAAGAAGGGGTGCACCAGTAAAGGTGTAGCCCCTATGGATCTCGAAAAGACCCTTGCATTACCGAAGAGAAGGGAAAGTTGATTAAGTGAGAGGGTGTAGACGTAGGTGTCTATGCACCCTGGTTTTGAAGGTTTGAAGATCATAGGTGCTGGGAAAGATAGAGGCTGGGAGAGAGTTCCAGTTCCTTGAAGTCATGGGGATATATGTATTCGCGAATGAAGTGGTCCGGCACTTTTCCAATTTGACCGCAAAAGAGTGTTGGGAGTCGGCAAAACGTGTGCTGCGTGCAAAGTATGCTTTGGGGGAATTATTGACTTTATCTCATCAGAGCACCTGCCGTGATAGTATCTATAGAAAAGGGAAAGGGCAGAGACATCTCTTCGATGAGCCAACGAGTCGAGGGAGTCGGTGAGGGTAGAATCGTCAATTAGCCTGACGGCTCGTTTCTGAATTGCATCAAGGGTAGCAAGAGAATATTTTGAGGCTCCTCTCCACAGATGAGAGCAGTATTCGAGATAGGGGCGGATTTGGGCCTTGTAGATGGTGAGAAGTTGTGGGGGTTTGTAAAATCGCTTGGACCTGAATAAGAAGCCAATCTTCCTTGCTGCAGATTTCGCCACAGAGGAGATGTGTTCATTCCAAGACAGGTCAGATGCGACAGAGACGCCCAACATGGATAGGCTGTTACACATTTTCAGGGTATTCGAATCGAAGTGAATATCAGGAAATCTCTATTTTCGCGCCTAGAAATTAGACAACATTGAGTCTTATTTGAATTAAAGTTAACTAAATTTTGAGAGCCCCATTTATTCAGTTTGTCTAGGTCGAGAGTAATTGAGGAGGCAATATTGATTCGATTATTCGGGAGAGAGGGTTTGCCGTGTAGAGTGCTATCGTCGGCGTAACAATGAGTGGTGTCTTTCATTTCAAAATTCGAGTCCAAATTACAATTATATTTCAAATTGGCCTGGTTAATGAAAAATCGATTGGAGCTATCAGTTTAAAATCCGAGCTGACAATTATATTTCAAATTTGCCTCGTTAATTAATATACATTTAATGTTTCTTAATTTAAAATCTATTGGTGTTTTTTCATTTTCATTCGAGTTCAAATGAATACAATATTATCTCGACTCAAAGTCTAAATCAAAAATATATAGTTTTAGTAACAGAAATCAAGATATAAATATTAATGTTGCATTGGTGTAATGGCTAGAGCTGATGCCCTTTGTTCAAGAGTTCGTCGGTTCGATTCTAGGCAAGAGGGTAATTTTTTTAAAGAAAATTCTCTCAGCGTTGTTACAAATTAATCTAGGCTCTTATATATAGTATGATTTAAATATTGAAAATACAAGGCATTATATTTTAATTTAGAAATAAATATAAGAAATATTTGCCTAATGAGAAAGCTGAGGTTGCTTTTTGCCAGTTCTTTAATACGTTCTTTAAAACGTAAAAATTTGTACGCAGATTGATTCCCCCCTTGGAATACTAAAATATTTCCTTTGGGGAGAATTCCTCCTCGGTTGAGAACCCCTGGTTTAGAGCACTTTCTTACTTTCTCTTATGAATATATTAAATAATCTGCTGTGTTTTATGACCACCATTTTCACTTTTAATATACCTATATTTTTGGTGCCCAAAACATGACACATATGAATAAAGCAAAATATTTAATGTTGGTAAGCGAAAATAATGTGTTAGGAACAAAAAATATATACCTATAAAATATTTAATTATAGTTAGAGAAAGTACAAAACACGGCAGATTATTTAATATTCGTAAGCGAAAGTCATGTGGTATGTGCTACACAGTTTCTCTTCAATTATTATGTCTATTTTTGAACTACAATTGACATTTTCTGAAATTCAAATGTGATTTCTGAAAAAGAATTGGGGTTTTCTGAAATACACTTGGAAAAGTGGTAGCTGTTATGGATTATTTTTATTATGCCAAAAGGATTGTTTGACCCCTTCTGGAATTGAACCCGAACACTAAAAAATGCAATCCGGGCACTTGGCTTTCCTACAAGATGGATTCGGTTGGGGTAGTTTGAGTGGGCTCTGAACTAGAGTTGCTAACCGTCCCTTGAGACCCGTTTCGGACCTTGGAAAAAGCCTCCTATGAAACTGAGGGACGGCAATTGTCTCGATATACTCGTGAAATGGCGAAAATTTAATTTGGTACTTGCAATCCGATTATTAAATGAAGATTTACGAATCGATCTCAAAATAAGTGTGCTTTGTTGTTTTGCTAACCATTCACTTTTTCGCTCATTTTGCAAATTTCATACCTTCTTATATAGGGTCCGCCAAATAACTTTTTTTTTAAATGCTATAAAAAAAACTACTGAATATTCTTTCAAATTTCTTCTTTTATTTGAAAGTACAATCCTTCCGGTTAATAATGGAAAATAATTTCATTCAAATGGCTGCCTCGGCTTGCCATGCAGTCGCCTACACGATCGGTCCAATTTTTAAGCACATTATCGATTGTGTGCAGCTGTATTTCACCAATGGCTTCACGAATATTGTCCTTTAAAGCGTCAATTGTCTCTGGCTTGTCGGCGTAACACTTATCTTTGACGGCACTCCACAAATAATAGTCCAACGGTGTCAAATCGCAGCTCCGAGGTGGCCAAACGACATCAGCTCTGCGGCTGATAATGCGATCTTCAAAAACAGGGCGCAAAACATCGAGTGTAGCTTCGGCTTTGTGGCACGTAGCGCCGTCCTGTTGAAACCAAATGTTGCCAATATCCTTTGTGAACAAAAATTCGTTCAACATGGCCCGATAACGATCGCCATTGACTGTAACGGCCACTCCTTTCTCATTTTCGAAGAAAAATGGCCCAATTATGCCTCTGGACCAAAATCCGCACCAAACAGTGACTCGTTTTGGGTGCGTCGGCTTTTCAATGTATGCGTGCGGGTTTTCTGTGCCCCAAATGCGACAATTTTGCTTGTTTTCATACCCGCCAAGATCAAAATGAGCTTCATCTGAAAAGATGATTTTGTTGGCAAAATCGGCATCTTCTGTAAGTCGATCGCAGGCCCAATTAGCAAAGCGAAAACGCATTGGATGGTCACCATATTCGTTCAGCGGAAGGATAAAAATAATTATCTGTCAAATCAAACATGAGCTAAGTGTTACCATTCACGAAATAAGCACTAGTTGAAAAAAAACGTTAGATGGCGGACCCTATACTTAAAGCAAAATTTTGCTGGGTCCCGTTTTTTTCAGCCCCGTCCCGCAATTTCGCGAAAATTTGTGCTCCAAGATTGGCAAAGATAGTTGTAACGTATTCTAAAATAAAAGACTTGATTTTGAGACCATAGTCAGCCGGGTTGAATGAAATCGGGCAGGGCAGAGAGATGGAGTCGAGGAAGGGGACGAGCTGGCTGGGTGACCCCTGGTAGACGCACTGTCCCTTGGCCAGCACGTACACGTAGTCGAGCTCGCGGAAGATGGCTGCGCTCGGGGTATGCATCGTGCAGATGACGGTTCGGTTGTCCTTGTGGGCCAGCTCACGCAACATCTTCATGCACTGGTTCACAATCACCATGTCCATCCCACTGGATCAACAAAACATGCCTATAAATTATTATCATTATTACTCGGTACGCCCGGGGGAGGTCAAGCCTCTATTGCGAGGATCCCAAATACGTATAATTTTAAGTACCTGGAGGCACCGAGCGATGCTCGGTAACTTCTTCCTTCAGTTAAAAGCTTTATTTTAATATTATTTTTAATTTAAAATTCTGATAAAAAGGTCGATTTTTATTTGAGAGCCGTTTTCAAATTAAAAAAAAATACAAATATATATAATGTATTCGACCACTGTACCCCCCCCCTACACCCCGCTCGACCTCATCCCCGCATTCCCCACCTCCTGCACCTGTTTTGATTCAACCACATGATTCATTTTTATTCATCCAATTGTTAATAAATAAAACCTATCAAAATGTGTTATTTTTTCTAAAAATTGAGACATGGTTATGCGAAAGATATTTTTAAATAAATTCTTGATTATTTTTTATTCTATTAAATAAATAAGGTTCTTTATAAAAACAATTATAAAACGTTTGTTAATAATTCTAATTTAATCACAATCAAGGGGTGAACCGCGACTTAAAATCTTGTACACCTACTTCCACTTCCACTTTCATTTCCAAGTAGAAGACAATAGGTAACAATAGATTATCTAATGAATTCCAAATAATTTCAAAGAAGGTGGACACCTAATTCTAATCGCGGTTCACCCCTCGATCACAATAGTTCTTCAAGGCCTTTGAGAACAATGAATTAAGCCAACCCAATGTCTGCCTGGATATTAAAGTAAAAGAGTAACCTTTTTTAAAACCCTAACAATGGGATTTGTCTACCTGAGAATAATTAATTTGTTTACGAAAAAACCCATCAAAAACAATTTTGTCGAAGATGAGAACGTAACAAATCGAATTGTCATCCTAAAAAGCCCGTAACCCGTGAATTTCATCAAAATCGTTAGAGCCGTTTTCAAAATAGAACTAAGATACAAATATATATATACGAGGAGGAGTTGAAAAATAAGTTTCCCCTGTCGACTGTGGTCAGAGTTGTGTATGAAAGTCGAAAAATAGAATGAGACATTAAAGATATGACATACCTTTATTTTATTATTCTCGTACGAGTACGTTGAGACATTTGTCATATCGCTTGATAAGCTTCAAAAAGTCCTCCAAGAAAAATTCAGGGCTTTGCATATGGAAGAAGCGTTGAACGGCTATGGGCGAAAGGCGACACAGCAGGAAAACGCCCAAGTCACCGATACACCATTGGGTAGAGGTCGCTGCAAATCAAGCAGATGGCGCTGTTGCAGTGCCTGCGCAAAGCGGAGACCAGCCTCTCATTTGAGCCCCGGTAGTCATGGGGAGAAGGTGCGTTTTGAATTTGTGGTCAAAGGAGGAAGTGAGAGCGGTTATCCGCTATGAATTGGCACGTGGAGTATCAGGAACAGAAATTCATAACCGCCTCGTGGAAGTCTATGGGTATGGTAAGTCTATGGAAGTCTATTCGGAAAAAGCGGCCTGGCCTTCTCACATCTGGCGTTCTGCTGTTGGATGATAATGCCAGACCACATTCGGCGAGGGCAACGCAAAACCATATTGCAACTCTTGGTTGGGAGCGCCTACACCATCCGCCATACAGTCCTGATCTCGCACCAAGCGACTTCCATCTGTTTCCGGCTTTGAAGACAAATCTCGGGGGAAGGCGCTTTGGAAGCAATACGGAAGTGAAACAAGCCGTTCAACGCTTCTTCCGTATGCAAAGCCCTGATTTTTTCCTGGAGGGCTTTTTGAAGCTTATTAAGCGATATGACAAATGTCTCAATGTACTTGGTACCTATGTGGAAAAATAAAGGTTTGTTATATCTTTAATGTCTCATTCTATTTTTTGACTTTCATACACAACTCTGACCACAGTCGACAGGGGAAACTTATTTTTCAACTCCTCCTCGTATATAAACAAATATACAATTTTTGCTCGTTTAATAAGAGTAGATAATATATGTATATTTTACTCTTTTGATGAAGTCTAATAAATTTGTCGAAAACTTGCCTAAAAAATTGATTGATTTTTGTTTTTAGGTTTGACCTCAACTCGGATTGTTCGTTTCTGTTTGGATTACCTGGTTGGTTCATCAAGAAACAGAATGTTTGGGTTGTTTATTAGCTCAAGAGCTATCGAGAGCTGCTTCCGTTGACCACCCGACAAATCCTCCACTCTGGTCTTCGTTTCGGTAGCGATAGCAAAATTGTTTATGATTTTGAGAATCTGTAACAAATTTATTTTCAAACTAAAGTTATACTCGCCATTCGGAACAAAAAAAGTATTATAAATGTACACGACAATTTCCAACCATTTGGCGTTGAACTGACAAATAATATCAAAAAATTAAATTCGCATACGAAATAATATTAAGACAATTCATTCCAATTTATTTATAACTTTTTAAATTATTTATTGGAGAATTGGCAGCACAAGGATAATTCCAAATAAAACAAATTTATTGGAACTTGGGATTATAATCCTCTGCCTCCTATGATTAAATCAATTATAAATTTTGTCAAGTCCTAATGTCGTAGAGTTGTGCAAAATTTTATTTAGTTCTCACAAGCATAGATTAGCTGAGGTAGAGAGAGTTCATACCATCCTTGTTAAGGTTTTGACCAGGTTTCCTTAACAACTTATAGCAAATGCCGGGATGGCTAATGCGCCGCTTGCTTCTGGTATCGGGTTTTTGCGCGGAATTTTCAAATTACTTTTTGTCTTTTGATGGAAATATATGGTCATGTTATTTGTTAATGAGCATACATTTCTATTTTTTTATTTATTTTTTTTACTTGTTAAATTGTTGTAATTAATTTGTATTGATGTTTGTTAATGTATTGTAGCTAGATTGTATTGATGTTTGGAGGACCTAGACACCGAGGACTTGTGCCTCTAAGCAGGTCGAGGAATAAAGATTTATTATTTATTTATTTATAACGTCACTTTCATCCCCTTAAACCAGCCATGTCCAACCGTCGGCCCGATTGCGATTTTTGTGCGGCCCGATAACAAAAAAGGAAATTGCCCCCCCCTCCCCCATAGAGACCCGTGCCTGTCAAAAAATTAAAAAAAAAAAAATTAAAAATTTAAAATAAAGTTCTATATATGTGTGGGGGGGCGTCTCTGCCCCCCCCCCCCCGCTTGGACAATTCGATCGCGCCAACTTTTTTGTTCATGTGAGTGGCGGCCCAGTACCTTGTATATTCCTAAATTTTGGCCCGAATAGTAATTTGGGTTGGACATCGCTGCCTTAAACCGACGTTTCGGAGTTTCTTCCCTCCTTCTCCAAGAAAAAGGAAAGAAACATACAGTTTTTTTTCTCCTACAACAGTGCTCGAATATTTCTTTTCCAATCTCAAAATTTTAGATAGAGAACGAAATTTAGAAAAAATATTAATATTTTAGAAATGATCAAAATTTTGAACAAAAAAAAAATCAATTAATAAAATGTTAGATATAGACTATTTTTCTAATATTAATGAAAATTCTTTGGAAAATAATAAAATAATAAAATAATTTTTACGTAAATATTTGTATTTGTTCAATTTTATTCAAGGTAATTTCACCTGAAAGACAATCTATATAATTGACTATTTTCAAAATATTTATAGTTGCTTTATATTCATTTCTAAAGCAACAATTTTTTCAAATTTCTTAAAATTTAATTGAGTAATTCGGGGGGGTCAAATAGGCTAGGCGACAGCAAGCTAACCAGGGGACCCGGGTTCGAATCCGACTCGAGGCATCCAGCTAAAATCTGACCCCGGGGGTAGAGACAAATTTAAAAAAAATATATAACTAGTATCGGAATTAGGCTTATGGCTAGAAAGGCCGAAAAGCCAAAAAAAAAAAAAAAAAAATTGAGTAATTCTCCCAAAATATTTGGATTTTAAATAAACATTTTAAGATTGTTTTTTTTTTATATAAAAGATTTGTACCTATTTATTTATCAAAAATACCGTCATTTAAGTTTCTTATCTTGTGCTTGTTTTATTTGTATTTGGGCTCTCTTAGGGCCAGTTGTATATCTGTTGGTAAAATCTATGTAAAAGTTGACAAAGGGTAAAACTTTAGAATTCACCTTGTGCTCGGCCAGATGGCTAATCAGATGACACGCACTTTCATCTGATTGCCGATCCCGCCGGGCACAAGGTGAATTCTAAAGTTTTACCCTTTGTCAACTTTTACATAGACTTTACCAACCGACATACAACTGGCCCTTAGAGGTAGTTCAATCGTACTTGATGGTGGTTTACTAATTAAAATATTCAATTTACACAATAAGCTACAATTCTACAACAGCAAAGAGCAAGTAATCTCCTTCCCGTACCCAGAGATAGGCAGTATCAAAAATACAAGTATTTACGATAAGGGGCCGTCCATAAATTACGTCACACGAATTTCAAGACTTTTAGACCCCCTCCGCTATGTCACATCTGCCACATTATTGAGCTCCTCCCCTGTATGGTGGCGTCACACTATCCCTTTTATACCCTATAATTTTAACCGACTTTGAAAAAAGGAGATTGGATCTTCTTGAATCCACGGAAATAAAATATGCCTTGTCGAACGATGAAAATATTATCAATAATCAACTGGATGTAAAACAAAATATAATAATTGACCTATTAATATCTAAGCTAAAAATTTATTCCCAACCTAGAGACACAAGTCAATGAACTTACTATCTTTTCTTTTATCTAAACATACCTATGTCAACAAACGCCAACCTTATATTCTCACTTAACAATAGCTTAAGAGAAAGTGTCCTTTTAAAATAATTTAAAAATTCTTTCCCTCTGTTCAATAAACATATATATAACCTGTTATTCAATAAGTTGAATTAGTTACTTTCTGTACTTCATGAAGATGGGTTGATAGCCCGAAATATATATATTGAAAAAGAAAAAAATTATATCTTTTAATTTTTTAATTTTAATGTGAAATGAGTGACCTAGTATCCTTAACTCATAGTAAATCAATATTAAATATAATATTTATTTACTCTTATCTTTATTAAAGATGTTTCACCTTGCACCAACACCACAATCTCTACTAACCCTAAGAGATTTCCTGGAATGCTCACCAGTTGTTGGTTTTCTTCCTCGGTTCGATTCGGGTTCAGTTTCAATTTGGCTGCTAGTTCCATGAGTTCTTGGACTGTCATCACAGTCTGGTGAATCTCTTCTTGACGTATATAACAAGAATACTTCCGGAGGATATTTTCATCTCTAGGCGCATCGTTCACGCCAAGGAATCCGGACACTCCGGATAATCTACAGAGGGAAAAAACAAACATATAAAATTGTATAATTATATGAATAATAAATATTTCTTACTTATCGGGTAAAAATCGGATTTAAATTTGTCTTTTTAAATGTCTTTAAGTCTAACTGCGCTCTTTATCAAAAACCAATAAGCACAATAATTAGAAATATAAGAGTTCAAATTGCCGATAGAAATAACCTTTACATTTTCTAAGAAAATCACAAGAGAGAGTCACTTATTAGATCTGAGATGGAATGGATTATTTTTAATTAAAAGTCAAAAGGGTTGTTTTTATCGCCTTGGGAATCGATTTTTATTTAAGTGGGAGATAAATTTAACCTAATTTATCGCGCGGAGAATTTACCACTGCTTGAAGCCCCTAAAACCTTAGTAAATTGGATATTGGATTGTATCTAAGTTTCTGAGATTGCCTCATGATCCCGGCTTCTTTTCCTTCTACTCTGTTCTTTTCACAATGGAGGGGCCAGCCCATACAGGTCTTTAGGGGATGCACATTCTGGTGTATCTCCTTCTCACATCAATATCAATAAAAAAAAAGAACCCGTGCATATGTGAGACCTGACAGGGTACCCATTTGATCCGGATTGCTAATTTTTGCTACTTTTAAAGTGGGATATGCATATTAGTTATATAGTCAATAAGGATTTTAGGAAAGGGGAGAATTTTGAAGGATACATCTAGAGAAGTTAAGTCAAAAGTTTATTTAACTTATGTAAGACCTAATTTAGAATATTTTTCGGTGGTTTGGGACAAAAATTTGCTCATCGAAGAAATGTCTCTGCCCTTTCCCTTTTCTATAGATACTATCACGGCAGGTGCTCTGATGAGATAAAATCAATAATTCCCCCCAAAGCATGCTTTGCACGTAGCACGCGTTTTGCCGACTCCCAACACTCTCTCGCGGTCAAATTAGAAAAGTGCCGGACCACTTCATTCGCCAATACATATATGCCCATGACTTCAAGGAACTGGAACTCCCTCCCAGCCTCCATCTTTCCCAGCACTTATAATCTTCAAACCTTCAAAACCGGAGTGCATATACACCTACGTCTACACCCTCTCACTTAATCTACTTTCTCTTCTCTTCGGTAATGCAAGGGTCTTTCGAGATCCATAGGGGCTGCATCTTTACTGGTGCACCCCTTTTTACATTCGATTGCATTAAAAAAAAAAAAGAAAAAAACATCCGCAACGATTAGAAAGAAAAATTGGTGTAAGCAGGAGGGCGGCTAGATTTGTTTCGGTAAATTTGATAGGTTTAGTACTATCAAATTTACAAAAAACAAATCTAGCCGCCCTCCTTTGTATCATACCAATTTTTCTTTCTAATCGTTGCGGATGTTTTTGTCCCAAACCACCGAACAATACTCTAAACTAGGTCTTACATAAGTTAAATAAACTTTTGACTTAACTTCTCTAAATGTACCCTTCAAAATTCTCCCCTTTCCTAAAATCCTTATTGATTATATAACTAATATGCATACCCCACTTTAAAAGTAGCAAAATTAGCAATCCGGATCAAATGGGTAGTTTTTAAGGAATTTGGTGTTGGTACTTGGTGAAACATTTTTTAAAATTATTGGATAAAAATACTTGGTAGGTTTCAAATGGGTACCCTGTCAGGTCTCACATATGCACGGGTTCGATTCCCAAGGCGATAAAAACAAACCTTCAATGATTAATGAATTAGGATGGTCTAGCTTATTGGCGAGAAGAGAATGGGGTAAATTGAAAGTGATTTTCAAAGGGCTTATAAGGGCTTTAGGAGTTGGGAAGAAATAACGAATCGATTTCAGGAACCAAATTATTTAGGTAGAGCTGATCATAGAATAAAGATTCGTAAGCCAAGATTCTTGAAAAATATCGGTTTACATTCATTTGTAGGATCTGGCATTGATTTGTGGAACAGTCTGTCTGTTACTACTTGGGATTATAGTCCTCTGCCCCCTATGATTAAATCAATTATAAATTTTGTCAAGTCTAATGTCCTAGAGTTGTGCAAAATTTTATTTAGTTCTCCCAAGCAGAGATTACCTGAGGTAGGAGAGGTCATACCATCCTTGTTAAGGTTTTGACCAGGTTTCCTTAACAACTTATGGCAAATGTCGGGATGGCTAATGCGTCGTTTGTTCCTGGTATCGGGTTTTTGCGCGGAATTATTTAAATTACGTTTTGTCTTTTGATGGAAATCTATGATCATGTTATTTGTTAATGAGTATACATTTCTATATTTTTTTTCTTTTTCTTGTTTGTTAATTGTTAATTTCTTTAGTATTTATGTTTATTAATTTCTGTAGTTAATTTGTATGTTTTGTTGACCGAGGACTTGTGCCTCTAAGCAGGTTGAGTATTAAAGATTTATTTATTTATTTATGGAGCAAAAGTCAGAGGCGTATTTAAATCACTTACCCACCAGTGACAAGATTAAAATTCTAAGATTTTTCTTTTTCGAACTAGTTTGCATTATATTGTCAATATCGTGTTTTTTAATCTATATTTGTATTAAAAAAATAAAAAAATAAAATACATCGCTTGCAGTTTTTATATAGTAACCAAATACTATTTGATATGAAGATTCAAGGTCACTCGTGTGAAAGAAAAATAGATCAAATGGAAATTGGAAATGAGATCATATTTATACTTATCAAATATATAATATTTGTACCAATACCCATTTATTTTATAGCTTTTTGTTTTTGGATACGCTTTAAGAATAAAACGCAGTGAAATTTATCAATGGGGATCTTAATAATATAGGTAAGGTATATTTTAATATTTTAATATAAATTAATATAAATTAAATGAGAAAATAAATAAGGATAATTTAATCAAAGATCTAATAATATTTACCGCGAATAATATTTACCCGCAAATTTATTGAATAATAAAAAAACATATTTACGCTAAAGACGCTCTTATAAAAAATTAATAATAAATTTAAATATTTAATAAATCGTTGATTTATGCCTATAAATATAAAATTGTCTTAAAATCTCAATAAAACCATTCAAAAAATGATATTTTCTGCTTTTTTTGAACCAGAATTCTAAAGCTAAAAGCCCTAAATCTAATCAGTTCTCCGCACTAGAAATAGATATATTTTAGCACAAAAACGAACTTTAGACGACAATTTTTTTTTAAGTTATCGTGAGTATCTGAATCCAGACACACAAACAGACGCATCGAAAGAAAAATTATGGTGAAAATGATTTTCTCAACAAAATGATTAAAAAAAATTTGTATTAATTCAATACTAGGCTCGCCCGGGAGGCAGGCTTCGTCTGCCTCCCTGACATACCCTGTAAAACAAAGATCGCATTATATTCTGACCATCTATTAAATCCGATGGAATGGAATATCTACTCTTTTTAAACGAGCAAAAATTGTATATTTATTTGTACACATATATATATATTTGTTTGTATATATATTTGTTTGTTTATATATTTGTATCTTGGTTATATTTTGAAAACGACTCTACCGATTTTGATGAAATTCACGGGTTAGTGGGTTTTTGGGGTGACAATTCGATCTGTCACGGTCTCATCTTCGACAAAATTGTTTTTGATGGTTTTTTTTGTAATCAAATTAATTATTCTCAGGTAGACAAATCCCATTCCTAGGGTCTTAAAAAAAGGTTTCCCTTTTCCTTTTGTACCCAGGCAGACAATGGGTTGCCTTAATTCATTGTTCTAAAAGGCCTTGAAGAAGTATTGTGATTGTGGATTTTAACATATTTTGTTCTCCATAAACGTTAGAAATATTAATAAACGTTTTATAATTGTTTTTATAAAGAACTTTATTTAATAGAATAAAATTTAATAGAATAAAAAATAATCAAGAATTTATTTAAAAATATATTTCGCATAAGCAGGTCACAATTTTCTGTAAAAACAACACATTTCGATAGGTTTTATTTATTAACAATTGGATGAATAAAAATGAATCATATGGTTGAATCAAAAACAGGTGCAGGAGGTGGGGTGTAGTGGTGGGGGATCCGGGGGTAGGGCGAGGTTTCGGAGGTGGGGTCAAGCGGGTTGGGGGTACAGTGGGCGAATACTATATATATTTGTATTTTTTTTAATTTCGGCTCTCAAATAAAAATCGACTTTTTTATCAGAATTTTAAATTAAAAATAATATTAAAATAAAGGTTTTAACTGGAAGAAGGAGTTACCGAGCATCGCTCGGTGCCTCCAGTGTACTTTTTAATTATATGTCAGAGGGGTTGTTTTTCACCCCCTCGGGAATGATTTTCTAGTAAATTTGAATCTATTACCATCGGCAAATTAATATCTTTCATATATTCTGACCTTTCGATTTTTAAATTAATAAAAACTAACATTCAATTAGAGGAAGAAGTGAAAACTTTTTTCAAGATTCAGTAAACACCTACTCCGTAAATTTTATTGTTTGTCACCGAGGTTGAGCTAGAGAGTTGAAACTTGGCACAGAGACGTAGTTTTATTTTTCAATTCATTAGTACCTGCCTAGTTCGATTTCTCTCCCCAAATGATAATTCGATTTTTTCCTTTTGATTTTCTGTATTTTTCAAATGGAAGTTCTAAAGCTAGAAAGACCAAAATCTAATCAGTTCTTTGTTGTAGAAAATACAAACATTTTAGAATCAGAATGAACTTTTTATTCTTAATTAATTACAAAGACGGACAAAAATCATTCTTACAAATTAAAATATTCGCTATAATTCAGTATTGTAACGTCTATCAAGCGTGCATAATAAAATAATCACTAGCTTAGATATTGTAGCTGTTAAAGTTTGTATTTTTGTGATTAATTTTATCAAGAGCTTTAAATTTTGTTTAAATTACACAGAATTATTTAGTGAACACACACAACAAATTTTGGAATATAACTACAACGTTTCGATCTACTTATTCTGCGATCGTTCTCGAGTTTGACCCAAACCGATTTTTGGTCAACTAATTTGCTCACGTGAGTGTTCAGTTATATATTATACATACGAGCTTTTCGTGCGTGCCTTCGGCACGCCCTCGAATCTCGGCCCTCCGGGCTGGTGCCCTGGCGGGCGGCGTCTCGGTTCCTCTTAAAAAACCACACTCCAAATGTATACCTATAAACTCCCGAAAATACATAGTCTCTTAAGAGTTTCGCCTCATTTTCGTCCTGACACAGCTACAGAAATGAGGCTCTAGATATGAATCTGGAAGTATTTTTTTTTCTCTATAAACTACAGCATTGTGATATTTTTTGTGTGGAAATAGTTTTATTTAAATAAGTGGTATCGTGTGAGGAGGAGAATTATATTATATCATTTTTTTTTTTAAATTTGGGATCGATAATCGATATAAGGCTCCAAATATTTAAAAAAGATCAGGTGTTGTTTGTATGACAGGCTGCTCCAGTATTGCAATGAGGAACTCATATGGGCATGCGTGTCTTAAGTCGTTTAATTTTGTAAAAATCAAAAAATAAGAATAACAAAATTTAGATTTTTAAAAAATTATAAAAAAGTGGCAAATTATTAAAAAAATAAACAAATAATATATAAATCAAATAAGATGTGATTGATTTCTTTTTCTGTGCGCAAAGAAAAGCGAATTGAATATTTAATTTTTGAGTGGTGAAGATGGGGGGGGGTAATAATTATCAATATATTTAATGTTTCTTAATTTAAAATCAATTGGAGTCTTTCATTTTCGAAATTTGAGTCCAAATTACGATTATATTTCAAATTTGCCGCAAATATGCCGATGGCGCTCTCTCTCGGCAGCATTACGTCAGCGTTGCGGCAAATTAATCTAGACAAATATATATAGTATAGTCTAAGATCCCGACTTAGGTCAACTTTCACCTATCGAGGTTCTTAATAAAATTAATATTTTGATAATATAATGTATTAATAAACAAAACTTGATAGGGTCGACATCCAATTTTCCTGCATAGCTATTTTTAATAAAAAATTAAAGTTGTTAATTTTATTACATGAATGCCGTTCGCAATAAAATTATCTACATTTTCATATATAACAATAAAGGAAACTCTATAACTACAAAATACTAATTCGAAGTTACCTGTTGATACCCTGTCTACCTGGACTTATGCAGGGAAAAAAGATGGCGACCCAACTTTGGCATTTTATATACATATTTTACTCTCGATTGGTAATATATTTATCCGGAAACTCGATAACTACATTTATGTAATAAAATTAACAACTTTAATTATTTTATTAAAAATATCTATGCAGGGAAATTGGATGTCGACCCTATCAAGTTTTGTTTATTAATACATTATATTATCAAAATATTAATTTCAATAGGAACCTCAGATAGGTGAAGGTCGACTTAAGTCGGGATCTTAGTACTAATAGTCCTTGAGTACAGTTCAGTCAAGAACATGATCAATTAACTTTTTTAAAGAATATATAATGATCAACCCTTAGAGAGTACTGAGCTCGTTAGTGTCCTAAGTTCTTGACTGGACTGTTTTCACGGACTATATATAACTGGATACTCACGTAAACAAATCAATTTTCAAAATTATTGGATAAAAATACTTGGTAGGTTTCACATTAAAATTAAAAATCTTAATGTGAAACCTACCAAGTTTTTTTTATCCAATAATTTTAAAAAATGTTTCACCAAATACCAATACCAAATTCCTTAAAAACTATATAAATTTTCCCAAAATCGGGTTGGGTGCTCATTTTTGAGAACGGTCACAAAATAAGCCAGTCGAAATGTTGTAGTTATATTGTATTATTTGTAGTTTGTGTTCAATAATTAATTATGTGTAATTTAAACAAAATTTCAAACTTTAATCAATAATTTCATTTCATACCTGTAGCCAGAAAGGATATTAAGTAATGTAGTTTTTCCGGATCCGGACGCGCCCATAATGGCGGATAATTCACCAGAACGGAATTGGCCATGGAGATTTTTTAAGATTTTCTTTTCTTTCTTCTAAAAATAAAAAGACGTTTTACATTTTAGCTAAGAGAAGGACTAACTAATTATAAAAATATAAACTTACTGAACATTGACTGCAATGTATAACAAAGATCCTTGAATTCAATATCCATTTTGGTTGAACTGAAAAAGAAAATAAATAAATTATTTACACTATTTAGTAGGGGGGAGCAATTATTACAGATCTGATTAGAAAAATAGAAATGACAGGTGATGGAATCGGAGATCCTTTGGGGCTCCCCAATTCAAACCACATTAAATTCATCTACTTATTCATTTAATTATCTTTTCAGTATTATCTCCCCCGCCAACCGCTACCCTCAAAACTTAAGCCAGAAGGATGAGAAAAAAATTCTACAAGAGTAGGTTTAAATTAGAGGAAAACTTTTTTAATAATCGGTTTCTCGAAAACGGCTCTAACGATTTCGATAAAAATCACGGATTAGGGGATATTCGGGTCGACAATTCGCTCTGCCAGGGCCTAATCTTCGAGTAACTTTAATTTTATTGGGTTTTTCTTAATTAAAAAATAATTATTTACAGATGAGTGTGTCAATAAAAAAAATATAATAATTATTTTTTTCAATTTCCTTTTATTATTATTATTATTTTTTTTTTTATTTATTTACAACCCAAAAAGATCACAAAAGAATCTACAACAGGCATTACAAATATCATACAGGTGTGCAATCATAATCTCTGGCCAAATAAATATCGTTTAGCGTGTTCATTAAAATTATTCAGAGTTCTCACATTTTTCAAATCTTTAAAACTCAAGAATAGTTCATAACAAATATTATTAAATATTGAAATTAGGAAATTTATTTAATTAGAGATCTTCTCTGTTGATGAAGGAATAGTAGAACTCACTGTTGAATTGATGCAAAGGCAGCCCAATGATAATCGTCAATGGTCCCTACTTTAGTATTTATAATTTTTAAGAAAAAATAAAAACCGACTTCAAAAATTAAATGCAACAAATAAAATACACTAAAAGGTATTAAATAATTATTATCTTATTTAGTTACAATTAAACGACGAAATATTAACATGAAATTACTTTTTGAAGTCGGTACCAAACAAACTATACCTATAAGCGAGCGTACCCGCCAAACGTACTAAGTAAGATCCGTCGAGTGCGATTCATAAAAGGTATATGTTTGGCACCGACTTAAAAAGTAATTCCATGTTAATATTTCGTAGTTTAGTTGTAACTAAATACAATAATAATTATTTTATACCTTTTAGTGTATTTCATTTGTTGCATTTAATTTTTTGAAGTCGGTTTTTAATTTTTTCTTAAAAATTATTTTTATTTTTCTCTTTTTAGTGATGTTATTAATAGTGATCATATCATCAGAACTTGACCAAATTAATATGGCACCATCCCTAAGACACCCCCTTTCGGATAAAAAAAGAATTTTTTTTTTTTTTTTT
This sequence comes from Forficula auricularia, assembly GCA_024734495.1. NCBI lineage: Eukaryota > Metazoa > Arthropoda > Insecta > Dermaptera > Forficulidae > Forficula > Forficula auricularia. Next base: position 5,709,293 of record JALMQS010000153.1, on the reverse strand, counting down.
TTTTTTTTTTTTTTTAGTTTTTATTTTTATTTATTTATTTATTTATTTGGCTCAGTTTACATACACAGTTTACATATATATTAATACATATTGAACATTAACAATATTTATCAATTAAAATTTGAATCAAAATTCAAATCATGAACACAACTATATGTATTATGTAAAATGAAGTAAAATAAAATTTAACCCTCTGTAAATTAATCTTGAGTCGAGGGTTAAATTTTAAGATAAATTAACAGAGAAATTCAAAAACATAAATTCTAATAAATTACTTTAAATTAAAGATATAAAAGAACAAGGAACAAAATAAAAAGTAAAACAACATAAGGTAAAGTAAATCAAAATAAAATAAAATCGTCATACAAATTCACATTCTTAGAAAGCCAGAATTAATTAAAAAACATCCTATATGTCTAACATTTCTAAATTCGATCATAATTATATCTATACTTTATTGCCATTCTCAGGCCAAACAATTTGAGCATGTCTCGAGTATAATTTCAAGTTTTAATCCTGGGCAAAGTATATATTTGTTCTGCTAGATGAGTGTGCAGGGTAATAATGCAAATTGTAATTTGCGGCCAATTTATTCTATATAAATGAATACAAACATTCAATAGGAATAATTGTTTTAAATTCAGTACCCTAAACTCATCATATAACGCCAGCGTGGCAAATCTTGGATGCTTTTTTTAGTATAATCTTAATGACAAACTCTTCTGAGCAACAGAAAGACCCCTAATAATGAACTCACTTGTATTCCCCCTAGACCAAAATCCCATACAACAGCTTAAAAGACCGACGAATCAAAGGAGAAGTAGACCATTCTTAGAACTTCACCAATCTAAGAAAGCCTCTCAGAATCTTAAATTTATACAAAGAGAGTTTTCTGATACTGCTAGTCAAATTTCAAAATATGTGTCTTGAAGCTCATTTTTGGAATCGAAAATAATTCCCAGATATTTACATTCCATTTACAAACTTCAAGACTTGGCATGAACATTTCCTGAGAGACAGTACAGACTGATAGAGTGGAGAAGTGATGTGAGGTGTGCTCTTGGAGGAGCACTTTCTCTCACCATTCGAGAAGGAAACCAATGAAGTTTTTTTGAGATGTTTATAGAAAGAAAATTGGTGCCAAGATATTTCTTAACCAACCTAAAATCATCAGAAACAGTTTTTGTCAAGTTATTAAAACAGTCGCCCGAAAGATAAAGGCAGTGTCATCTGCAAAACAAAAGGGTAATCCATTAGTCTTAATAGAAAAAATATTATTTATATATAAAATGAATAAGCAAAGGGCCTAATACAGTTCCCTGAGGAATACCAGTGTTCACAGTTGTTAGGTTACTCTTGTGATTTCATCAATCTTCCACAATTTGGGTTCTACTACTGATGTAAGACTTTATCAAATCAAGAGCGATTCCACGAATACTGCATAAATTTTTCAATCTTTTTTATTAATAATTTATGACTAATGGAGTCAAATGCTTTTTCTATATCCAAAAACAAACCAAAGACATAATCCCCCTATCAAGACTTTGACAGATGTGTTTTTGAAACATCAAAAAGAGCACTTAGGAGATCGTAGATATATCAGGCTGGAACCCATATTTGTCTTTTGGATATTATAGCATGTTTATTTTATAAAGGACATCAATCGGACCTTGATACATTTTTCCAGTATTTTTGACAGAGATAGTGTAAGAGAAATAGGTCTATAATTTCCTAAGGGCTTTTGTCTCCATTTTAAAAAGTGGTAGAGACAATTGCACTTTTGAATCCTGAAGGGTATTTACCATGAGGAAAGACTCAGATTAAAAATATGCGCTATCGGGGATCTTAATATAATCTTTCATGTTGATCAGTATTCTATTAGTTATTCCGAATTCGCTATAACTATTGTACATATTTTTGACCCACCTCAATAAAATCAGAAATCTCATCACTAGTAACTGGATTCAAAAATAGGGAATCCGATGCTCTTTCACTTTGTCTCAAAAATATAATTATTACTTTCTTCTTCCAAAACAAAATCTCGATCACTAAAAATTTTATCTTTTCAATTCTATCTCCAACATAATCATCGAAATCGGTTCATAAACAAAGAAGTTAGTCCTGAACCAAACCAACCAAAAAAAGGTCTAATAACCTATAAAAAAAATGGGACCAATCGGAAGGTAGACTATGGACCCAAAGCAAAAAATTTTTTCAAAATCGGTTCACAATTGGGTGAGATATGAGGTAACATAGGCACAAAAAGAAATTCAGTCGAAGATAGAGAACCTCCTCCTTTTTTGAAGTCGGTTAAAAAGTGTTATCGAAAGGAATATATATATATATTGATATTATTTTAAATTCCAATTAATTCAAAACTTTGTGCACAGTGGGTCAAAACGTTGACAAAAAAATAAATTAGATTTTATTATAATTTTATTTAATTCTGACTTGAAATAAAAACTAACCCTTTTTTTACCTGAATTTAAAATTAAAAATAATATTAATATATCACTTTTAACTAAAGCAAACAATTACCGAGCAACGCTTCTAATTAATTCAATGGCGAATTGATAAAAAAACAACAAATTTCGAATAACACACGAGTAATTTATAACCACCTATCTTTCGTTCCCTCCTCCATGTCCCGAGCTTTGCTGTCCTAGACAACGAAGGGTCATTTGCCGCCATGGCCTCTGGACTGGAATGTGCTCCCCTTCGAATTAAGTCGAGGTTCGTCTGATGCCCGTTTTCCAACCCCTATCTCCCGACATCGGCACCACCACTAGTTAGCACGTTACCAAATTTTATATACCCTCTAGCACAAAAACTAGTGTGAATATCAAAACCAAATTTCACATGTAGATTCTTTATATCTACTCTTATTAAACGAGCAAAAATTGTATATTTATTTATTTATATAACTTTTAAGGAGTTCGGTGTTGGTTCTAGGTGAAACATTTTAATATAATAATAAAACTTGAGTAAGATACGAGGTAGGTTTCACAAAAAAGAAATAAAACAAAATTGAGTTTTGAATTTGATATATTTCGGGGTTAGCCCATCATCAGGAGTCTAAGAAAACTGATTATATATTGGAAAAATAGTTTTACAAGTAACAATTTTTAAAAAATGTTTAAGTGTATGTGGTGAGGGGAAAGTAGGGGAAGAGGAGAAGTTGTTCTAAGAATTAATATTTTCTATTGAGATTTGAACTGGCTGAAAGGAAGCTATACGTGCTATTCCCATTCATTTCGAAAGAAAAGGCCTTAAATTGGATCTCTTAGAATCCACCGAAATAAAAATAGCCCTCTCTAATAATTCAAATATTTTAAATAATCAATTGGAAGTGTATAAAAATACAATTATTGATTATATGTTATAATAAATTAACTAAACATTCCTTCCATTGTTCGCACATTGAATATACTAGGGTAATTGTACTCTCTCAAGCACCTTTCCAGTTGTACCTTCTCAGGTACTTGTCCATTCGTTATTATAATAAAACGTATAGCTTCCTTTCAGCCAGTTCAAATCTCAATAGAAAATATTAATTCTTAGAACAACTTCTCCTCTTCCCCCTACTTTCCCCTCACCACATACATTTAAACATTTTTTAAAAATTGTTACTTGTAAAACTATTTTTCCAATATATAATCAGTTTTCTTAGACTCCTGATGATGGGCTAACCCCCGAAATATATCGAATTCAAAACTCAATTTTGTTTTATTTCTTTTTTTGTGAAACCTACCTCGTATCTTACTCATGTTTTATTAATATATTTATATATGTATTTATTTGTATATATATTTGTATCTTGGTTCTATTTTGAAAACGACTCTACCGATTTCGATTAAATTCACGGGTTAGGGGGTTTTTGGGGTGACAGTTCGATCTGTCACGGTCTCATCATCGACAAAATTGTTTTTGATGTGGGTTTTCGTAATCAAATTAATTATTCTCAGGTAGACAAATTCCATTCTTAGGGTTTAAAAAAAAGGTTACTCTTTTTCTTTTGTACCCAGGCAGACAATGGGTTGGGTTAAATCATTGTTATCAAAGGCCTTGAAGAAGTATTGTGATTGTGGTGTGTTGTTGTCAAGCATTAACTAAACCCCATACAAAGCTCGGTCTTCCAGGTATATATATATATATATATATATATATATTGTATTTTTTTTTTAAACGGCTCTAACGATTTTGATGAAACAAACTCTATTAACAAGTTTTGAGGATGAGAAAGCGATCTTGATGCGGAGCGGGGGTGGATGTGGGGGATGCAGAAGGTGGTGGGCAGTGGTGGGGAGTCCGGGGGTAGGGCGAGGTTTCGGGGGTGGGGTCGAGCAGGGTGAAGGTGGGGGGTACAGTGGTCGAATACAATATAAATATATTTGTATTTTTTTAATTTGAAAACGGCTCTCAAATAAAAATCGACCTTTTTTAGAATTTTAAATTAAAAATAATATTAAAATAAAGATTTTAACTGAAGGAAGAAGTTACCGAGCATCGCTCGGTGCCTCCAGGTACTTGAGATTAAGAGCTGATTAGATTTTGGTTGAAATCGAACAAAAAATTAAGGGGAGGGGGCTCTAAAAATTTTAAATTATAAAATTTTCAATCTAAAAAAAAAAAAAAGAAATATACTTGCGGACAAAAAAAATCGTCGTTTGTCAAAATGTCTGTTAGTACATAAGTTACCAAATGTTTGTGGACGCTCTAGCTCAAAAACTAGTGTGAATATCAAAACGAAATTTCATATGTAGTTTCGATGCATGGAGGTTAAGAGATGATTAAATTTTGGATGAAATCGAACCCAGAATTAAGGGGCGGGGATAAAAATTAAAATGATGAGATTTACAAACTAAAAAAACCGAGAAAAATGAATTTTTTCGGGGGCTAAAATTGGGGGGGGGGTTCAAAAAATTAGAACTATCAAGTCTTAGAGCCTTTAAAGGAAGACGAAATTTGAATCAATCATATCTCCTTTTAAATATGAGATTCTTCTATTGTATATATCAGTTTTTCTTCGATTTTTGATTTAAAATTGTACTACTTTAAATTATTTTTGAACCGCCCCCCCCCCCTCTTTTGGATCACCGTGTTAAATAATGTGTCATTTTCATAAGGTCGTATAGGGGCCATATGTGAAATTTCGTACAAATCGATCAAATGATCTAGGATAGCGGTCGGGGAACCGGGGTAAATTACCCCAAATGGGGTAACAATGAAACTATCAGGGGCAATAAGGACATTATTAAAATTTTCTATTTTGTAAACTATTAGAGTATTTTTACTTTGATAGCGGAGGACTGTATTCAAAAAGTCCTAATTTTGAAGTCATTTTAGCAAAAATGAAACAACATTATTTTTCTAAAACGTATAAATTTTTTTAAGAAAAAATAAACCGACTTCAAAAAATTAAATGCAACAAATAAAATACAATAAAACGTATAAAATAATTATTATCTTATTTAGTTACAACTAAACGACGAAATATTAAAATGAAATTACTTTTTGAAGTCGGTGCCAAACAAACTATACCTATAAGCAGTACTGCAAACGTAGTTATATGTCGCAATACGTATTAACTACAAATCAAGGTAGATGGTAATGGTATGGCCAATCAGATGACAGGCACATTCAGTGGCCGTCATCTGATTGGCCATCCCAGTGGCTCCATTTACCATCTACCTTGGTTAGTGGTAAAAGCATTTACTTTGCGACATAGAACCGGGCCTTAGTACGTTTGGTGGGTACGCTCGCTTATAGGTATAGTTTGTTTGGCACCGACTTCAAAAAGTACTTTCATGTTAATATTTCGTCGTTTAGTTGTAACTAAATAAGATAATAATAATTTTATACCTTTTAGTGTATTTTATTTGTTGCATTTAATTTTTTGAAGTCGGTTTTATTATTTTCTTAAAAATTTTTTATTTTTCTCTTTTTAGTGATGTTATTAATAGTGATCATATCATCACAACTTGACCAAATTAATATTGCATCATCCCTAAGATACTCCCTTTCCAATAAAAAAAGAATTATCGAAATCGGTTAATAAACAAAGAAGTTAGTCCTGAACAAACCTAACAAAAACGGTATTAGACCTATGAAAAAAATGGGACCAATCGGAAGGTAGACTGGACCCAATGAAATTTTTTTTCAAAATCGGTCCACAATTGGCGGAGATATGAGGTAACATAGGCACAAAAAAAATTTAGTCGAATTGAGAACCTCCTCCTTTTTTAACCGACTTCAAAAAAGGAGGAGGTTCTCTATTCGACTGAATTTTTTTTTTTTTGTGCCTATGTTACCTCATATCTCCGCCAATTGGCAACCGATTTTGAAAATTTTTTTGCATTGGGTCCAGTCTAGCTTCCGATTGGTCCCATTTTTTTTCGATTTTTTTCATAGGTATTAGACCTTTTTTATTAGGTTTGTTTAGACTCTAACCTCTTTGTTTATGAACCGATTTCGATGGTTCTTTTTTTATCCGAAAGGGGGTGTCTTAGGATGGTGTCATATTAATTTGGTCAAGTTCTGATGATATGATTTAATATTAATAACATCACTAAAAAGAGAAAAATAAAAATTTTTTAAGAAAAAATAAAAACCGACTTCAAAATTAAATGCAACAAATAAAATACACTAAAAGGTATAAAATAATTATTATCTTATTTAGTTACAACTAAACGACGAAATATTAACACGAAATTACTTTTTGAAGTTGGTGCCAAACATATACCTTTTATGAATCGCACTCGACGGATCTTACTTAGTACGTTTGGCGAGTACGCTCGCTTATAGGTATTGTTTGTTTGGCACCGACTTTAAAAAGTAATTTCGTGTTAATATTTCGTCGTTTAGTTGTAACTAAATAAGATAATAATTATTTTATACCTTTTAGTGTATTTTATTTGTTGCATTTAATTTTTTGAAGTCGGTTTTTATTTTTTTCTTAAAAATTTTTATTTGAAGTCGGTTAAAAAAGATCAAGATTGTTAAATGTAGAAGAAGATATGAGACTAACATTGTCATTTTTACGACCAAATATAAATGAAATTATCAAAAAACATCAAGCTCAAATTTCGCATTAAAAGTATTCTTATTAGTAACTTGTAATTAATACCTTAATAAACGTTCTGTTATTTTTGTAGTACATATTATTTTATTTCGCACATTTAAATTATTATCATAAACTATTTTACGCAGTGTGTTATAGGTAAGTAAATAATTTTTAAACTTATCTTTTTCTTTGTGTGCCGCCAAATTTTGAAATCGTTAAAAGTGTGCCGCAACAAAAAAAGGTTGATAATCACTGATCTATTGTCATCTATTGTCTTCTACTTGGAAATGAAAGTAGGTGTACACGATTTTAAGTCGTGGTCACCCCTCGATTAAAACTATCGCTCTCGATTCCCTGGCCTTCAGAGAGTTTTTTGTTTCCGCCATTTCCCCTTTTTAACAAATGTACTACCAAGGCTTTTGTTCTGACGGGATAAAATGACATAACCCCCTTATCCAATGCATTTTTTCCATTGACTCCTTCTCCTAATGTTCATATACTAGGTTTAATATTTTTCTTCTCCACTGTTTTCTCCCACTTGTTCTGCACGTGGTGAGTGACCCTCGTGCTTCATGCCAAAATTGGAACCGCTAGAGAGATAATCCCGACAAAAAACAAATATCTCATTACAAGTTCAATAATATGTTCTAATAAAATAGATTAAAATGAGGCCGATTTCCCCTTCTTATCGCAGAGGCAGTTCAATTCGGTCAGTGTAGAATCATTTCAATTCGTTCCAATAACATTATATATGGGTATGACAAAATTCATGACCAGGCAATAAAAAAATTATATTAAATAAAAATTACCTAGGTATATATAATCTACACTTATTAAACGAGCAAAAATTGTATATTTATTTATATATATATTTATTTATTATTATTATTATTTGTTGCGTTTGGACCCTTGGGATCACGCAAAGCTTGATGTTTCTTTCTGGTTGGACCTTCCACGCCTCTATCTTTTTCCGGAACGTGTTATCGAGTTCCATGGTCAGGCTATGTAATTTTTCCTGGCCGGATGAGTGTGTTGATGTTAAGGGTGCCCAGCTATGTATGGATTTTTGGCGTTATTCTTCCATTGTTTCTTCCTTGACTTCGTGATGGTCCGGTTGCCACTCGAGGGTGGGTGGATTGGTTACCATTTGGGGTAATCTTGTTTTTGCCTCTCACGATTCATGGTTGCTTGTTACGAAATTTTGTCCTGCGCATGCGCGAGGTTTTGTAGAACCAGAGATTGTCAGTTTCTGGAGCCGCGGGGCCGGTTTTTTATTATTGTATTAAGGCGGGCCTCACTGCTAGCTAAAAATAATATTAAAATAAAGCTTTTAACTGAAGAAAAAAGTTACCGAGCATCGCTCGGTGCCTCCAGGTACTGCCATTTATTTATCATATATTTTTGACTCAACAAAAGAATTATTATTAAATATTTCTTTTTTTTTGTAATTTAAATGGTCTACAATTGTACATTAAAGGTACTAGGATTGCTCTTCAGATACAATATTTTTTAATTGAAAAAAAAATATCGTATATAAACCATAGCTGACTTGCTATAAAAATAAAACGATATTTTCTAAATCTAATAGGGTTGAACCCATAAGAAATAACAAATAAAATATTTCTAATTAAAGACCAATGGTGAAGATCAAACCTTCGAAACTATAGTCTCAAACAGATTAATTATACACTCAACAGCAAAAAAACCGGCCACTCAATATTTTTCTGAAAAAATTTTTTTAATATGAAAATAACACAACCAACGTTATATTTAATAATAAATTAGATAATTTACAATGTAATTAGAAGAGATTGTGGTGTTGGTGCAAGGTGAAACATCTTTAATAAAGATAAGAGTAAATAAATATTATATTTAATATGGATTTACTATGAGTTAAAAAATACTGATGATGAATGTCAAACCTTCGAAATTTTAAGTTTCTACGATGGCACGCAGTGCTTCATTAACTCATGTGTACTTATTCCTCTTTTTTCACATTTCTGTCCATAAATTGGACCCCTACAAAAAAATATAAAATTTGCGATTTTTATTGATTTTATGAGAGGATCTTCTTTAAGAACATTACATTTCAACTTTCTACGGTGATTAAAAGTGGTTCATTTAGCCATGTAGAGTGTTTTTGAAACCCCTATAACTTCGATGTTTTATACACGTGTAAAGAACACTTTCATATATCAACTCTTGTGAATTAATTGTAATAGATTGATGAAAAGGACAAAGTATATCTCTTTATGAATGAATTAAAAAAAATGTATTTTTCCAGCAGAAGACAATATTTTATTGTCCCTTCGGCAAAAAGAACCTTTCAACTTAAATTAAAATAAACTTTTTGTCTTGTAAAAATGCAATAAATAAGGTAAAAATCGTCATTTGGGGAGAATTATCCAATTAAAAAAATTAGAAATAATAAACATTTAAAGTTTATTATTAGACTATAGAAAATTTAGGTTTATATAGGCTCAAAATTAAATATTTTTCATATTAGTTGAATAAAAGATTTCACTGTCAGATGGTAACAGAATTGTTTTACTTTTAGGTTAAAAATAAAATAAAATAGATCTTCTGTTTTTTAAATAAAATACTTCTTAATTATTTTCTAGAATTATAGTTCGAAGGCTATTGCCTTATCATCAGTCTATACACAAATATTAAATTAGTTACAAATTAAGATTTATACATAGAAAATTTTGAAAATACATAATGCTCTTTTCTTTCATGTTCTTGGGAGATTAGAATATTACTAATAATATTCTAATCTCCCAAGAAGAAACATGAAGAAAAAGACATTATATATTTTTCAAAATTTTCTATGTATAAATCTTAATTTGTAACTAATTTGAAATATTTGTGATAGACTGATGATGAAGGCAATGCCTTCGAAACTATAGTCTCTAGAAATAATTAAAAATTATTTTATTTAAAAAACAGAAGAATCTCTCATTTTATTTTATTTTTAACCTAAAATAAATATTTTTCATCTATATATATAATCAAAAGCTTGGCTGAAACTTTTTTATTTTTTTCTACCCTATTAAAGACGGTTTTCAGAATTTTTTTCAAATTTTTTCACCCAACCCAAAAGAAGTTAGGAATTTTTGAAAAAATAGCTTTGTTTTAAATAACCATAACTTTTTCAAAAATTTAGTTATCATGACGATTTTTTTTAATTTTTGGTTTTAAATGTACTTTAAAAAATATATAGTTTTTTAACCAACACTTGTTTTTTTTTTTTTGCTAGTTTAGTTCTTTTATTGTTTGGCAAGCTATGTTGGCTAACCTGATTTTTTTTTAGTTTTTCCTGAATTTTCCAATTTTCCGGGCAACTTTTCCAATTTTTTTTTACGTATTAACCTGAATTAGACTATTACAAACATTATAAAAAATTTTTTAGCCAAATCGGCCCAGGCATTTGAGAGATCTGCGCTTACGAAGAAACAGAAATTCATTTGTATTATATAGATTTTATTTTTCTTGTTTTTTTTAATTTGAAAATATTATAATTTAAAATTTTAAGCCCTCCCCCTTAATTTTGGGTCGATATGCACCAAAATATAATCAGCTCTTAATCTCAATGTACCAAAACTAGGTGATAAATTTGGTTTTGATATTCAGACTAGTTTTTGAGCTAGTTCGCCCGCAAAATTTGGTAACGCACGTACTAACAGACTAACTAACAGACATTTTAACAAAACAGTCATTATCTAGAAAAACATAATTTTTTTGGTGTTCATTTATTAGAGCTTTTTTGTAGACCGAAATGCCCGGGTTTCGCTCAATTTTTTTAATAAAAATAGTTTGAGCCGTTTTTGAGATATTTCGAAAAACAGAATTAAAAAAACTACTTTTTTCAAGCACGATTACAATACTAGACCATACCCTGTATGGTAAAATAAAAATTATTAATATACACGGTGGTTCTATCTTCATTTACCCCTTTAAACCATGAAAATATAGGGACAATCCTCCGAATTGTCGGAAGTTCATTTAGCCATGTCGAGAATTTTAGAAACCCCCCATAACTTTCTTCCCAGAGACATTTTTTCAAGATTTTCAATTTTCGACCTTGACACATCGATTTGAATATTTAATTTTATGATAATATGAACATTTTTAACTTTAAATTTAAGAAAAAATCAAATATAAACTTCGATTTGACTTCAATTGGTGTTTTGCCAATAATAATATAGCCACAGAGATATGCATAAGTGTAAATAAATTTTAGTATCAGTATTTAATATTATATTTCTCTTATCTCAACGCAAGTGAAATGATTTTACAGATTCTTCTTAATGATACAAGGGCGGATCCAGGAATTTTTATGGCGGGGGGGGGGAGAATGTATATAAGGTGATCTACTTTATATCTCGAAAGTGTGTCGCGATCGAATTGTCCAAGCGGGTGGGCAGAGAACAGAGACGCCCCCCCCCCCCACACACACATAGAACTTTATTTTCAATTTTAAAATTTTTTAAAATAAACGTTTTTTTTTTATAAATTTCATATCTCATATTTTAAGTTCATTAAAATAAAAATTGTTATAAATTCCCTGTCGATTTGGCCGCCGTTTTTTGGCCTCTGCGTGCGACGCACATGTTGCACTCTCGCCAGGCACGGGCCTGTATGGGGGAAGGACGCCCCCTCCGCCCCCACCCTGGATCTGCCCTTGTAATGATACACCCTTTTACTATAAATGATTAAATAGTCATTAAATATATATACTAGTAAAGTGGAGGGATCAGTAAACTTTAAAAAAGTTGGTATATTGACATTTTGTATTTTACAAAAAGGTGTTGCACCAAGAAGATGCAACCCTTGTAGTCCAGGGTGGACTTCTTTGCATCTTAAAAAATAAAAAAATAAAAAAATCTATGGATATGGGAAAGTTATATCTCGATGGAAAGACCGATCTGGCGTGGAAGTTCTTTTCTCTAGAAATCATAGGGATAAACGAGTGGACAATACTTTTATTCGATTTGTATTTAATTTTATCCTGAAGAGGTGTTTAAATTTTTGAAACAAGATACCAAAAATAACACAATTTTAAAAAATATCCATAAAGAGAAATCAACAGGTTGTCTCTACTTGATGTAAATAAACATAAATATACTATATATATATATTTGTCTAGATTAATTTGCTGCAACGCTGACGTAATGCTGCCGAGAGAGAGCGCCATATATCGGTATATTTGCGGCAAATTTGAAATATAATCGTAATTTGGACTCAAATTTCGAAATGAAAGACTCCAATTGATTTAAACTAAGAAACATCAAATATATTGATAATTATTACCCCCCCCCCCTTCAACACTCAAAAATTAAATATTCAATTCGCTTTTCTTTGCGCATAGAAAAAGAAATCAATCACATCTTATTTGATTTATATATTATTTGTTTATTTTTTAATAATTTGACATTCTTTATAATTTTTTAAAAATCTAAATTTTGTTATTCTTATTTTTTGATTTTTACAAAATTAAACGAATTAAGACACGCATGCCCAAGGAGTTTCTCATTGCAATACTGGAGGGAGCAGCCTGTCATACAAACAACACCTAATCTCTTTTTAAATATTTGGAGCCTTATATCGATTATCGATCCCAAATTTTAAAAAAATGATATAATATAATTCTCCTCCTCACACGATACCACTTATTTAAATAAATCTATTTCCACACAAAAAATATCACAATGCTGTAGATTATAGAAAAAAAAATACTTCCAGATTCATATCTAGAGCCTCTTTTCTGTAGCTGTGTCTACTGTGCTGTATTTTCGGGAGTTTACAGGTATACATTTGGAGTGTGGTTTTTTAAGAGGAATAAAATTTTTGGACCGAGACGCCGCCCGCCAGGGCACCAGCCCGTAGGGCCGAGCTTCGAGGGCGTGCCGAAGGCTCGCACGAAAAGCTCGTATACTATATGAATAGTTTGAACCCAAATTCTCCCCCCCCCTCCTCCCCCAATTAAATTACATCTCGGAATTTGCAGATAATTTATTTGACCACAACCATTCACATTCATCGACTGACGCCGTAACGCGTTACGTAACAAAGCGGTTTACTCTCCCAAAAGAAGTTATCACTTCAATAAAAACTTTCACTAGCACCTGCACATCACATTGTATTGTTTATTGCTCCCTTTTCGGTACATACATAATATCTGCACCTTCTATGTATAAATATCCTTTCTTTATTCCAAGATTAGGGTCTGTTCGGTTCACCTGTTTATTCGGCTTTCCCACTTTGAGACCATACCATTCTCTGATAATTCTTTTAAATATTTACACTAAGTAATAAATAACTGTCCATCATATTAAATAAATTCTGTTCATCATTTTATTTTATTTTCAGTCAATATTTTCCTGACGATGAAATGGGAGCTCGAAATATATAGAGTAAACTTAAAAAATCTTAGTATTTTAATTTTTTTTTCTCCTTATGAAACACCACCAACTCAAACCTAATTTAATTTTTACAATGTTTCACTATAAATCAACACCGCGTTCCCTAAATTTGATAAATATACTATATATATAAAATTATAAGGGTCTTAGAAAGACATGAATTGATGAAGCACTTCCCTTGTACTTAGAAAATTGAAAATGTTAGGGCAGAGTCCCTTTAATTCTAGTAAAAATAGAAAATCTTGAAAAAATTTATAGGGGGTTTCTAAAACACTCTACATGGCTAAATGAACCACTTTTAATCACCGTAGAAAGTTGAAATGTAATGTTCTTAAAGAAGATCCTCTCATTTTTTTTCCTCTCATAAAATCAGTAAAAATCGCAAATTTTATATTTTTTGTAGAGGTCCAATTTATGGACAGAAATGTGAAAAATAATTTTTAAGAAAAAAATAAAAACCGACTTCAAAAAATTAAATGCAACAAATAAAATACACTAAAAGGTATTAAATAATTATTATCTTATTTAGTTACAATTAAACGACGAAATATTAACATGAAATTACTTTTTGAAGTCGGTACCAAACAAACTATACCTATAAGCGAGCATATCCTCCAAACGTACTAAGTAAGATCCGTCGAGTGCGATTCATAAAAGGTATATGTTTGGCACCGACTTCAAAAAGTAATTTCATCTTAATATTTCGTCGTTTAGTTGTAACTAACTAACTAAATAAGTTAATAATTATTTAATACCTTTTAGTGTATTTTATTTGTTGCATTTAATTTTTTGAAGACGGTTTTTATTTTTTTCTTAAAAATTATTTTTATTTTTCTCTTTTTAGTGATGTTATTAATAGTGTTCATATCATCAGAACTTGACCAAATTAATATGACACCATCCCTAAGACACCCCCTTTCGGATAAAAAAGAACCATTGAAATCGGTTCATAAACAAAGAGGTTAGGTCTAAACAAACCTAATAAAAAAGGTCTAATACCTATGAAAAAAAAACGAAAAAAAATGGGACCAATCGGAAGCTAGACTGGACCCAATGCAGAAAAAATTTTCAAAATCGGTTGACAATTGGCGGAGATATGAGGTAACATAGGCACAAAAAAAAAAAAAAAAAAAAAAAAAATCAGTCGAATAGAGAACCTCCTCCTTTTTTGAAGTCGGTTAAAAAAGAGGAATAAGTACACATGAGTTAATGAAGCACTGCGTGCCATCGTAGAAACTTAAAATTTCGAAGGTTTGACATTCATCATCAGTATTTTTAGTTATTTCTTATGGGATCAATTATTGCCCAATTGGATATAGAAAATTTGTTTTGTTGTTATAGCAAGCTAGCCATATAAAAGATAAACGGAAAAATATCCAATCTTCTACCACTAAAAACATATAACAAAGATTGTTTTGATACTTCTAAAAATTAATCATTTAATCTTCTTTAACTTTTATATCTTGTAAAAGTTATTTATTATATATGTTTTTCAAAAATTCTCGACTATTTAGTCTGGGAAGAAAGAGCCTTGGACTTTGAACCCTCCACTAGATTGCCAAGCTAAACCCCTTGAGGGTAGATGACTTTTGATACAGGCAAAAGGAGAAATATTGACTTTGAGCCACCAGGTCACCACCAGGGGGCGGAGGGGGCGACCGCCCCCCCCCCCCATAGAGGCCCGTGCCTGGCAAAAAAAATTTGTAAAAAAACATTTTTTTTTTTTTTTAATTTAAAATTTAAAATAAAGTTCTATTATATGTGTGTGTGGGGGGGGGGGGGGGCAACGTCTCCTACCCCCACCCCGCCGCTTGGACAATTCGATCGCGACACACTTTTCGAGATAAAAAGTATATCTTATATACATTCTCCCCTCCCCCATAAAAATTCCTGGATATCCCCAAATATATATTTTATACTATTAAATAAACATTTCTCGAAAACTGCTCTAACGATTTCCAAAAAAAAATCACAGATTAGTGGGTTTTCGGTTTGAGAAATCGATCTATCCAGAATCTCATCTCCGGGTAATATAACGTTAATTTGATAGATTTTATCTAAATTAAAATAATTCTTCACAGATCTGTTAATAAAAAAATGTATATATGTACTTTAAATATTTTTCTTCTTTAAACAAACTTTATTAAGTATTAATTAAGTACGTTTGCAGGTATTTGGACAGGAAGGAGTAAATCAAAAAATTGTCATTGATTTTTGCGACGTTTCGCCAGCTTTATTCTGGCTTCATCAGGCTTCTAAAAATATACATAAAACAGAGTTACAGAAAAATCAACAAGTCCCATCACTTTTTTCCCTTCATTTCGGTTTTCTATGATTAAATCAACAAACAAGATTACATGTTATCATATTCATTGAGGTATGTAACATGTAATCTTGTTTGTTGATTTAATCATAGAAAACCGAAATGAAGGGAAAAAAGTGAAAAAATGATGGGACTTGTTGATTTCTCTGTAACTCTGTTTTTTGTATATTTTTTAGAAGCCTGATGAAGCCGGAATAAAGCTGGCGAAACGTCGCAAAAATCAATGACAATTTATTGATTTACACCTTCCTGTCCAAATACCTGCAAACGTACTTAATTAATTAAATTATATGGATCCTATGGACTTATTAACTATTTTCGAGGACAATGAATAAATTTTTTTTTGGCCATAAGCCAATTTACGATACTAGTTATTATTTTTTTAAATTTGACTCTACCCCGGGGCCAGATTTTAGCCGGATGCCTCGAGCTTGAGTTGTTTGCCATAAAAGAATTTAGTCTTTTTGATTTTGAGTCGATTCTTCCACGTTTTCAGTAAAGGTTGCCATTAATAGTCAAAACATCAAAAATGGAATGCAATAAGGTTATTCCTCTAGTATTAGATAAGAATCGATCGTTATTTTTGATTTTAAGTCGATTCCTCCATATCTTCAGCAATGGTTACCAATAATAATCGAAGCGTCAAAAATCTAATGTAGAATTATTATTCCTCAAGTAATAGATGAGAATCAATAGCTATTTTTGGTTTTAAGTCGATTCCTCCATGTCTTCAGCAATGGTTACCAATAATAATCGAAGCGTCAAAAATCTAATGTAGAATTATTATTCCTCAAGTAATAGATGAGAATCAATAGCTATTTTTGGTTTTAAGTCGATTCCTCCATGTCTTCAGCAATGGTTACCAATAATAATCGAAGCGTCAAAAATCTAATGTAGAATTATTATTCCTCAAGTAATAGATGAGAATCAATAGCTATTTTTGATTTTAAGTCGATTCCTCCATGTCTTCAGCAATGGTTACCAATAATAATCGAAGCGTCAAAAATCTAATGTAGAATTATTATTCCTCAAGTAATAGATGAGAATCAATAGCTATTTTTGGTTTTAAGTCGATTCCTCCATGTCTTCAGCAATGGTTACCAATTTAAACCGAAACATCAAAAATCCAATATAAAATGGTTATTCCTCGACTATTAAATGAGAATCGATCATTATTTTTGAAATAAAGTCAACATGAACTGCAAATTGCAAGTGATATCTGATTAATAATAAAGGAATAAACATATTAATATTTCAAATGAATTTGGATAAACTTTAGCAACGATCCGTTGCAGTTTATTTAATTATTTTTCAAAGAACGGTAAGTTTGGTTTCTCTTTTGTATATTTAGGTACAATAACCTGGACCAGTACATTTTTCTCAAAAACATTGGGGAGGTATTATCTACGCTTGTTCTACAGGCAATTTGGAGAGAAAAACGTCAAAAAATACTAAAAGTTAACCCACTTTTTAGGTTAAATACATGGCTTGTTGCCAGCTTGTTTTTAGTGTAAATTTTTCATTATACATTTGTCATTATTTATTAATTATTATCTCAGAAACTGTGTTGTAACTATGAATTAAATTTTCTTAAAAAATGTATTAGTTATTGTTTAATGTTGGTTTAGTTTTTTATAACAATATATATATATATATATATATGTATGTAAACTTTCTGATATCCCGTATAATGCAATGTATAAGAGTCTGAAAAACTCTATCTTTGGAATTGAATATCTCCGAACTACACTGAAGTGCAAAAAAATCGATCCACCAATAAAAACTTTATTAAATAGTAAATCATATTTAATTTTTTACAAGTAATCATACATTATTGAAATTATTGCTTATTGCAAGTGTACTTGGCACTTGTTAATTTATCCCTTAATTAATTACGCACACAATTTGAACTGCTTGAACTTGAGAAATATCCATTTTGTATATTCTATCTTTGTATCAATGATGCTTAATTCGAAATTATTCATTTTATTGAGATTTCAAATGGAATTTGATCTTTTATTAAAACTTTATTTAAAAAGTATGATAATTTGTACTTGCATCTTTTAATTTAATTTCACTCTATTTTTTTTTTTATAAAATTCAAAAATTATCAACAATATTTATTGAATATTTTAGTTTAAGAGTTAAGAGAACAAATTATATGATTATTGGATAAAAATACTTGGTAGGTTTTCACATTAAGATATAAAAAAATAAAACGAATTTATTTTTTTATATCTTAATGTGAAACCTACCAAGTATTTTTATCCAATAATTTTAAAAAATGTTTCACCAAGTACCAACACCAAATTCTTTAAAAACTACAAATTATATGAATATTTGGAAAAAATTTTAAAATAATTTGCCGTTTAATAAAGTTTTTATTAGTGGGTCTATTTTTTTAGACCGTAGTGTATATTGTTCATAAATTTCGTATTGCCACCAATCGATGCAGAAGTATTTAAATAACAATCTGACTAAATTTCAAAAAACCCATATGGTGAAACAACAACTACTTTAACGCGCTAGTTTGTCTCAGAACTCATTTTAAAAACTCTCCTGATAAATAACTTTTTTTTGTTCTATTAGTAATTAAGTTTTTTGTTTTAATGAAAAAAATAAATGATATTTTAATTCACAAAGAGAAACAAAGAGGTTGTCCTCTGCTTGATGCAAATAAACATACACACATATATATATCGAGATGATATATCTGTATATATATTATTTATTTGTTTGAGACTATAGTTTCGAAGACTTGGTCTTCATCATCAGTCTTTCTTCAATTATAAAATTATAAAATTCAAACAATCACTCCTTCCCAGAAGGTATTAGATTAATAAAAGGAGAAAAGAACCCAAAATTAATTAGCGCAATCGAATCTTTAGAAATTTTGAAATCATTCAATAGAAATTCAAAACTCTGTTTGAACAATCAAATAGATTTATCCAATAGTAATCTGCTTAAGATGTTTGCTAACAAAAGATAAAAGAAAAAAGAAAAACCCTTCTTTTGTCAGCCTTTCTAAGGAGAAAGGAGAAAGGGAAACATATTGTTATATTTGAATGTGAACCGGATGGGATGTCTTTATTAGTTCCTAGCCAGCAGTGACGAAGGAACACCAAGTTTTCAATATCCATATGATATTGACTCCATGAAAAACATTTATAATTGAAGAAAGACTGATGATGAAGACCAAGTCTTCGAAACTATAGTCTCAAACAAATAAATAATATATATACAGATATATCATCTCGATATATATATGTGTGTATGTTTATTTGCATCAAGCAAAGTGGGAGATAAATTTAACCGAATTTATCGCGCGGAGAATTTACCACTGCTCGAAGCCCCTAAAACCTTAGTAAATTGGATATTGAATTGTATCTAAGTTTCTGAGATTGGCTCGTGATCCCGGCTTCTTTTCCCTTCTACTCTGTTCTTTTCACGATGGAAGGGCCAGCCCATACAGGCCTTTAGGGGATCCACCTTCTGGTGTATCTCCTTCTCACATCAATATCATTAAAAAAAAAAAAAAAAAAAAAGCAGAGGACAACCTCTTTGTTTCTCTTTGTGAATCAACAACTCTGCTACTCTCGGCAAAACAAAAACTTTTCAATT
This sequence comes from Forficula auricularia, assembly GCA_024734495.1. Taxonomy (NCBI): domain Eukaryota; kingdom Metazoa; phylum Arthropoda; class Insecta; order Dermaptera; family Forficulidae; genus Forficula; species Forficula auricularia. The sequence continues at coordinate 5,689,861 of JALMQS010000153.1, read as the reverse complement.
AGATATTTTAATTGTTTTTTAAATTAATAAATTTATTTTGATTAGTAAATATTAAAACCCGGTTCTCCCGGAATCCCTGGAATATCTTCGAAATATCCCGGGAAATGAGAAGCCCTAATGTCGTTGGATCAAGCAAGTGGGTGATTAAATAAACAATAATTAAAAATCTGTAAACTATTGAACAAGTATAATATCACTATTTTCAAATGTCTGGAGAAGTATTTAGCTGAGGGAGGTTTTAGGATTAGTCGTTCTCTCACCTGGATGCAGTAGAATTTGTTGATGGAGTTCAGCAAATACGGTTGATAAATAATAATAGTAATACTAGCACTTGTTCACTCACACAAGGACATAGCGCTCCCGAAGGAGTTTGCCAGGAGACGACTGAGAGACTGAGGACACACTGTCCCACAGATAACAGCCGCAATTCTTTCTTCTCTGGCTGGCCCCTGCAAAATCACTGATAAGCAACCGTTTCTTTTCTGGCCTTGAACTCAATTATTTATTTTATTATGACCGATGATATCTAATACCACTGATAATAGATATATTTCCAAATTTAAAGTCAACCCAATTTAAAAGTTGGTAGGGGTAAGGCGGGGACTAGATCAGAAAGAGAGAGGGGGACAAATAAGCACCAACCCCGATACGGTCACATGATATTTATTATAAGATCTCGGCCGAAAAAGAAAATTTCATTATAATTGAAAATCAATAGAAATATATATAATATGCATTCCACGCCATAAGCCAATTTACGATATTTATTATTATTATTAGTATTAGTACCTGGAGGCACCGAGCGATGCTCGGTAACTTCTTCCTTCAGTTAAAACCTTTATTTTAATATTATTTTTAATTTAAAATTCTGATAAAAAGGTCGATTTTTATTTGAGAGCCGTTTTCAAATTAAAAAAATACAAATATATATAGTATTCGCCCACTGTACCCCCCTCACCCCGCTTCGACCCCACCCCCGAAACCTCGCCCTACCCCCGGATCCCCCACCACTGCACCCCACCTCCTGCACCTGTTTTGATTCAACCATATGATTCATTTTTATTCATCCAATTGTTAATAAATAAAACCTATCAAAATGTGTTGTTTTTTCAGAAAATTGAGACCTGCTTATGCGAAATATATTTTTAAATAAATTCTTGATTATTTTTTATTCTATTAAATAAATAAAATTCTTTATAAAAACAATTATAAAACGTTTATTAAATATTTCTAACGTTTAGGTTGAACAAAATATGTTTTAAACCACAATCACAATACTTCTTCAAGGCCTTTGAGAATAAAAGATTTACCCGACCCATTGTCTGCCTGAGCACAAAAGGAAAAGGGAAACCTTTTTTTAAACCCTAAGAATGGGATTTGTCTACCTGAGAATAATTAATTTGATTACGAAAAAACCCATCAAAAACAATTTTCTCGAAGATGAGACCGTGACAGATCGAATTGTCACCCCAAAAACCCCCTAACTCGTGAATTTCATCAAAATCGGTAGAGTCGTTTTCAAAATAGAACCAAGATACAAACAAATATATATACAAACAAATAAATATACAATTTTTGCTCGTTTAATAAGAGTAGATTTTAATTTGTCTCTAACCAGGGATCAGATTTTAGCCGGATGCCTCGAGTCGGATACGAACCCGGGTCCACTTGGCTAGCAGGCTGGTACGCTAACCCCTATCCTAACCCGGCCCCTATTCCATGCCAAATCGGACGGTTTTAAAAATTTTAATTGATGATTTCCTTGATTTTTGACATTTTTAGTATCCATTAAAAAACTCTTTATGGTAAATTTTGAAATTTTTTTGATCACCGGTTCAAAAGATATCGAATTTCGGTTTTTTGCTCATAACAAAAATGGTCCGAATTCAAATTTTTTTTTTTTTTTGAAATTTTTGTTTTATTATATATTTTTTAGAAAAAAATACAAAAAAAAATATTTAGTGTTTTTAGATGCGATTTTTGAGTTTGGAAATTTTAATCTTGTTTTTGAACCTTTATGTACTTTTCGATCATTTTTTATTTTAAACTTCTATTCATTCTACAAATTTTAAGACCGGGTTTGATAGTGGGCCAATGATAATTACTATTTTTTTTTCAATTTTTGATTTTGATTTTCTTTCAACAAACTAAAATACTAATGATTTATTTTAAATACCTGTTAACGATAAAAATCAATTAAAAATAACTTAAAAAAGAGAACTCAATACCAAAAAGTGGTTTTAATAATGGTTAATAACAAATAAAATTTTTTCGAAATTTTCAAAAATCGAAAAAAATAGTACATACCTATCAAAGGATCACTATCAACTCGGTCTTAAAATTTCTAGAATGAATAGAAGATTAAAATAAAAAATTATCAAAAAAATCGAAGAGTACATATAGTTTCAAAAACAAGATTAATATTTTCATACTCAAAAATCATCGCATATAAAACTACTTTAAATATTTTTCTTTCTAAAAAGGATGTAAAAAAACAAAAATTTCAAAAGAAAAGAATTTGAATTTGGACTATTTTTGAAGAAGTGATAAATATTTTTATAAATTGTTGCTATATACAGTTGAATGTAATGAATGGTGTATTGTGTCTGTATTGAAGATTTCGGAATGAATGTTTCATGTGGAATGACAAATTCCTGTTCTTGAACGAGATAACTACTGAGGATGGTCAACCAGTGGTGACCGAAACTGTATAGTTTATCAATTAAATAATTCAAATAGTTAGTGAAATTATTGTTTTATTATATTTGTGACAAAAACAACCCTTCAATTTAACAAAAAAATTTAAATCAAGTCACTTAAGTTCTGGAAGAATTTTAATAAATATAAGTTTAGTCTTCAAAAAAAGGAGGAGGTTCTCTATTCGACTGAATTTTTTTTTTTTTTTTTTTTTTTTTTTTTTGTGCTTATGTTACCTCATATCTCCGCCAATTGTCAACCGATTTTGAAAATTTTTTTCGCATTGGGTCCAGTCTAGCTTCCGATTGGTCCCATTTTTTTTCGATTTTTTTTCATAGGTATTAGACCTTTTTTATTAGGTTTGTTTAGACCTAACCTCTTTGTTTATGAACCAATTTCGATGGTTCTTTTTTTATCCGAAAGGGGGTGTCTTAGGGATGGTGTCATATTAATTTGGTCAAGTTCTGATGATATGATCACTATTAATAACATCACTAAAAAGAGAAAAATAAAATTTTTAAGAAAAAAATAAAAACCGACTTCAAAAATTAAATGCAACAAATAAAATACACTAAAAGGTATAAAATAATTATTATCTTATTTAGTTACAACTAAACGACGAAATATTAACACGAAATTACTTTTTGAATTCGGTACCAAACAAACTATACCTATAAGCGAGCATATCCTCCAAACGTACTAAGTAAGATCCGTCGAGTGCGATTCATAAAAGGTATATGTTTGGCACCGACTTCAAAAAGTAATTTCGTGTTAATATTTCGTCGTTTAGTTGTAACTAAATAAGATAATAATTATTTTATACTTTTTAGTGTATTTTATTTGTTGCATTTAATTTTTTGAAGTCGGTTTTTATTTTTTCTTAAAATTTTTTATTAATTTAGTCTTCCAAATTTGCTCTTGCTCATCCGGTCTTGGTCTTGGTCTTGCTTGTCCAGTCTTGGTCTCGCATGGTCGGTCTTGATCTTGGTCTTGGTCTTGCTTGTCCAGTCTTGGTCTCGCATGGTCGGTCTTGGTCTTGATCTTGGTCTTGCTTGTCCAGTCTTGGTCTCGCATGGTCGGTCTTGATCTTGGTCTTGCTGTTCCAGCCGAGGTCATGTTCTTGCTTTTTGCAACACCAAGACCAAGACTGCTCATCACAAATTACCATCGGCAAATTGAAATCTTTCATACGAGATATTATTGTTTAAAAACTACCAAAAATCCAGGATAATTCTTTTATATCATATGGGGCAACTGTCAATGCTAACTGTGAAAAGTTGGGTTTTAAAAATATCTAAGTAGAGCAATTAAGGGCCTTATTTTTGTTTGCGGCTTCCAGGCCCCTGGAGAAGCTGAAGTTTGTATTCACTCACCTTTTAGCTAAAATGGATTCACACCCAGATATGACAATTGAAGAATGCCAGAGATTCGAAAATGTTAAACTCGATTCAAAATTAATAGAATTTAGAGCAAAGGGTAAAAAAAAAGAAAGTTTATGTCAAAAGAGACACCGAAATCTAATCAGTCCTCCGCATTGGAAATAATATTTTGACGCTAGAACGACTTTCTACAACTTTTTGTTTTTGTTATCATGGGTGTCCGAATCCTGCCAGTAAAATAAACAAGAAAAAAATCATTTTCAGACACAATGAGCAAAACTACAAAATTGACTGGAATGTTTTAGATGGGCCGGACAACGTGTAGGGCAGGGCAATTAAGAGCTTTGTTTAGTTTAACTGTTAAACTTTAACATCATGCTATACACTATATATATATAGACTAGAACCTGACTAATTAGAGCTAAAACTAAAAAGGAAAGTAATTTTGATCGAAATATCCACTCAGGGGCACAACATTCCTTACATTTCTAATTTTAAATAAAACTTAACTATTTTTATATTTGACACACAAACTGATCAATTTAGTCTAGTAAACACATTGCTAAATGATCTTTTTAATCAAGAATTAACACGCAAACAAATCACAAATTTTAACATTGTTTGGGACTTATCTTAGTATTTTGTTGAAAATTATAAATGGACCTAATGGCGCTGTTTCGGGAGAAATTCTCTCCTTATCAATGGAAATATTTTGTTTATATTTTTCCAAATTTCGAGTTGATAAATGGAATTTCTCTCAAAACGTTTGGATATTTAATAAACGTTTTGAGATTGTTTTTATGAAACAATCAATTATATCAAAAATACTAGAGGGACCTATTTTGACCTACTTTTTTTGGAGTCCCGCTTGAAAATTTGTTAATATGTATTTCATGTTTTAAGAATCCTCTCCAAATTTAAGCTCTACAAGAAATTTTTAAGAGGTATCTCAAAAATCTAAAAAAATAATTTTTATCATTTTCGAAAATTTTTATTTTTTATACCGAAATTGTTTCTTATGTAAAAAAATAACAACCTCCAAATTTCAGTTCACAATATGCATTTGATGTAATAAAGGTTGCCCAAGAATTTTGAGGATTTTTTTTATTATTCATCTTTGACCTTTTCGATACACAAATATTAATTTAAGGCTTGATTTTTTTTTGTTTTACTATCAATTTACAACATAATGAACAAAAATTGAGGACGAGACTCAAAAAAAAAAAATGAAGACATGGAGGAATCAAGTTAAATTCAAAAATAGTGATCGATTCTCATCTAATACTTGAGGAACAACAATTCTACATTGGATTTTTGACGTTTCGATTATTATTGGTAACCATTGCTGAAGACATGGAGGAATCGAGTTAAAATCAAAAATAACGATTGATTATTATCTAATACTAGAGGAATAACCTTATTGCATTCCATTTTTGATGTTTTGACTATTAATGTCAACCTCTAGTGAAAACGTGGAAGAATTGACTTAAAATCAAAAAGACTAAATTCTTTTTTGATAAACAACTCAAGCTTGACCACCACCAAAAAACCGCGGAAACGTTTTATATGATCTAATATATTGATAATATATGTTATAGCATATGCATAGCCATGTACGGGTGTGAAACCTGGACAATTGGAAAAGCGGAGAGAAAGAGATTGGAGGCTTTCGAAATGTGGTGCTACAGAAGAATGATGAATATCAAATGGATGGATAAAATTACAAATGAAGAAGTTCTTGGAAGAATCGGAGAAAGAAGAACCTTGTGGAAGAGTCTGAAGAAGAGAAGAGGTCAGATGATGGGGCACACACTGAGAGATGGGGGACTGCTTAGGGATATCTTGGAGGGGGAGGTGGGAAAGAAAAGGGGAAGGGGAAGACCCAGATTAGAATATTTCAACCAAATAATTGGGGATATGGGATGCCAGACATTTAGAGAGGTTAAACAGCTGGCGGGGGACAGAGTCGAGTGGAGACGGATTGTTGCATCAAACCAGTCTTAGGACTGTATACTCAATGATGATGATATGTTATATAGGTACTAGCTGCAAGGACCGCTTTCGGCAGCCCTCTTGCTAGCCAGGGGGGACGCCTCCTGGACCCCAACCCACGAACCCCACCCTCATACCACACTCCCATCCACCACACACCCCGAACCCCACCTATCACCCCCCGCACCCAAGCCCCGCACCACCCCACCCCGCCCTCCACCCCACAAAACACCCGCACCACCCCCGCTAAGCCTCTGGATCCTTACCGGAACCATCCACTCCACCTTGCACCCCCCCCCCGTCACATCCCTACAACTTTGCTTATAATAAAATTTGCCGTAGAGTTAATAGTTTAGGAGTTATTTGATAATTTTCATTCGTGCGCCCCCCAAACGGGGTCAAAATATCAAAACCTTATATAGCTATAAACGTAATTTAGAATACATCTGATACAAATATGAAATTTCATAATAATCCCTACAGCCGTTTTGACGTGAATCGTGAGCAACTTTTTGCAGAATCCACTGAAACATACATACATACATACAGACATGCAGGGAGGAATTTTGTTGAGTGTTTTCGTTCATAACTTTGCTTGAACGTGTGCAACCAAAATTTGGCGTGATTTGGACCAATGTACAGACAAAACCTTGATTTTATATATATGTTATAGATATATGTTTATTTGCACCAAGTAGGAGGAGATTTCTCCTTATGAATATTATTTTGGTTTCTATAAAATATGTAATTTGATAGATCAAATAAAACTAGGGAAACCCTCTATAAGTGTGTGACACCCTCTCGCCTTGCACTAGGCCTGTTATTATTATCGTAACAGCATTTGATAATATATTCTAACTGGACTGAAAAATATTCCGTTTCGTTACGGTTTCTGTTAAGCTAATAAACGTCGATTTGTAGAGCGATGTTGACATTTCAAGGAACCTGCTGGGAAATAACCCAAACATCTCAAAATAATAAACATAAGATAATACCAAAGTAAATAAAAGATTACTGATACAGAAAGCGTTTTTTTTTCATATTCTCTTAGTGGGTGGAATAAATAAATAAACAATTCAAAAAACTATTTAATTTAAAGTGATTTAAATAAATAAATTTAAAAAAAATAGCTGGAATATTTTTCTTCTTAAGTAAACTATTCTATTTAAATATGATTAATGTAATCATTACATAGATTATTATTATTAGACGATATTTACAATATAATGGATGCATTGGGATCTGTTGATGTTTCGATGACTTTCTGGCTAACCCGAAGGTTTCCCTGTTATATGGTTTCCATTTTTTAACCGACTTCGAAAAAAGGAGGAGGTTATCAATTCAACGGAATGTCTGTTTTGATGATTTTTTTTCATTGGGTTCAGTCTAGTTCCCGATTGGTCCCGTTTTTTTCATTGGTATTGGACCTTTTTTATTATTTTATTATTATTTTATTTATTTTTATTATTATTTATTATTATTTATTTTTTTTTATATATATTTTATTATTTTATTTCACCTTTATTATTGGGAGGTAATAAAGGGCATTTCTTTCTGTGTCTGTACCTATATCCAGGGGGCTACTAAAGGGCATTTGTGCCTGTATATATACCTATGTTTGTCCGTCGCCCAGGGGGTAGGGGTTGGAGTCCAGGGGCAGAGGTTTGAAGGTGGGGTCCAGGGCGTGGGGTTTCAGGGATATGGGGGTCCAGGGGTACTAGAGGGCCTGTGTCTGTACCTATATCATCACATTCTACTAAAGGGCATTTGTCCCTGTATGTTTGTATTTCCCCAGGGGTGGAGTTGGGGTCCAGGGGGTACGGGGTCCAGGAGTTACATGGCCCAAGGGTGGGGATTCAAGGGGGATTTGTGCCTATGTCTGTACCTATGTGGGATTGGGAGGTGGGGTCCATGGGTGAGGGTTGGGATCCATGGAGAAAGGTGGGGATCCAGGGGATGCGGTCGGATGCATTGGTGGGGAGTCCAGGGGGTAAGTTTAGTGGGTTGGAGGGTGATCAAAGGCGGGAGAGAAGTACCGGGGTTGGGGAGAGGGTCGGTGGGATGGAGGAGAGGGAGTGTTCAAGTGACGGGGGGTCCAGGGGGCGAAGCCTCTTGGCTAGCAAGAGGCCCACCGAAGGCTGGCCTTGCAGCTAAACTATATTATAAATGCATCGCTTTAAAATAGCGATAAAATCATTCAAATAATGTTTTTTGCATTTTTGAACCAAAAGTTCTAAAGCTAGAAAGACCAAAGTTTAATCAGTTCTCTGCATTAAAATACAAATATTTAGTACAAGAACGAACTTTATACGACTTTTCATTTTTATGTTATTGCGGGTAATTTGAATCCGGGCACACAGACAAACAATAAATCACGAGGGTGTTATAGATAATAAAATGAAAACGATATTTAACAAAACATGTATTATTTTACAAAAGTATTATTTTACAAAATTATCATATAAAATAATTAATTCTACAATATATCAAGATATGTTTAGTTTGAAAAAAAGACCACCAAATCTTCATCTTAGAAATCGTAGAGTCTAATCATTTAATGTTCTAACAAAAGCATTAATATACAGATCAGTAAACACAACTTTTCTTGCATCAGATATGGTTCTACAAATCATTTTCCCCATTAATACTGACTCATTGGAAAACAAGAAAAAAATTACGTACATTCTCTTCCGACTTTAATATAATTAATTATTTATCTATCATTCTATGAATGTTTATAATTTAATTATTATTATTTCATTCGAAGTTTATATTTTAATCCTAGAATAGCAATGAATCGAAAGATAATTACATTTATAAGCATTATACCAATTAAAGGAAACACAGGATCTTTGTCGACACCCATAAATCGTAAAATGACATTTGGATCGTCTAGAAAGCAGAAAGCATCGTCAGGACAATCCATTCGTGGGCGATCCCGGTACATGATGATCATGAGCGCGATGTTCCCGGTACGCATGAACGTCAACTTCATCAGGAAATGGACAATGTCTGGTATCAAATGGGGGAAGTCGAAGCCGTAGCCTGCCACAAGCAAGAAGGGCGTCATCACCGAAGAACCGAGCATCGACCCGTACTGAAAGGCAAACAAGACATGCATGAATGCAATGAACCATAGAAACATGGCACAAGTGCCTGGGCTTATCTTCCAAAATGGCAAGTCATAGAAGAATTTTGGTCGTCGACATTTTTGAAAAGAAAGGCTATCAAAATATACATATTAGGGTGGTCTTTTGGAAATTTTACCCTGACAGAGGCTCTTATGGCTCGAAATAAATAAAAAAAACTATCCCCCAAGTTTCAAGTCTCTATCCCAATTTTAACCTGTGCCGCACAGCGATGCAAGTTTCCCATCTAAATAACATGGGGTTTTTGGCATTGAACGATCAATTTTTTTATTCCGGCCAAATTATAGTTTAAAAAGTTTGAAACTCTGTAGACATTATCCTTAGTGACTGGAGCACCGAGCGATGCTCGGTAACTTGTTGCCTCCAAATAGCCTAAGTTTCAAATTTCAAGGCTCTGCGACTTACCGAAGACGAGATATCATCACATGAACGTCTAAGCCCACACGTCAACCTTGCTGTACTCCTTCTAGCCTATATCGAGCTTAAGTTTCGAATTTCGTAGCTCTGAGATTTATGGTTGCAAAACACAGAGGGGTACATTTTTACGTACGTAAACATCAACTTCCGGTATTCGATTTTAATCAAAATCTTGTGGTACTTCTTGTAGCCTCTAGATAGCTTAAGTTTCAAATTTCAAGCCTCTGCGACTTTGCGAATACGAGATTTGAACGAATTTTTTTTGTGAAAATTAATATATCGAGTTTAAGTTTCTAATTTCGTATCTCTGAGACTTATGGTTGCGAAACGCAGGGGGGTATCATACGTACATACGTACGCACTGACCAATAGATTTTTGGCCAATGGGGACCACAATTTTCGGTTTTATGTCCTAAACCCGATTTCCAACTATTAAGGGCATCGATTCCTTCCACCTATAAGTTAAAAAATGAAATTAACATTTTTCATCTCTGAAATACAAGCTCTCAAAGAGTCAGTACCCAGACAGGCCATCGTAATACTTCCCCATTATATTCTATGCATATAAATGTGAAAGTAAAAATATCCGCAAAGTTTCAAGTCTTTATCTCAATTTTAACCTGTGCCGCACTACGATGCAAATTTCTCTTCTAAATAACATGATGTTTTTGACATTGATCGATCGATTTTTTTATTCCGGCCAAAGTAATAGTTTAAAAAATTTGAAACTCTATACAGTTTATTCTTATAATGGTAGCTATCCTTCAGAATTTTTTCAGATTTTTAGCTATAATAATTTTGGAGTTACAGCAAGATAAATACTGCTATATCTTAGTGTTAGTAAGTTATAGACTACTCTAGGGGGAGGTTTTAGGGTCGGTGGGGTGGACGGATATTAAAGGAGTCTAGCAAGAGAGCCACCTGCGTTTTTGTTTACTCAAATTCTTTCATTTTTTCTAATTATGTAAACATAATTCTCTCATTAAAAACAATTGGAGCTTTCTGAAATATATATTTAGAAAGTGAAAAACTCAGTTCCTAAAAATACTTTACTCATGTCTGGTGACAATGAGAAATTAGTTAATGAAACTTACCGTTATATTTAAGAAAGAACCAATAATGAGTCCAATACTATCTGAAATTACAGCCACCAAGATAGCTGTAAATAAAAATAAAAACATCCGGTCCATTTCAAGCGGGAGGCCGAAAATGATGTAAGTTGGGACTAAAAATAAACAATTGAGAAAGACCTGGAAAAGAGAATCGTATAGAATTAAAAATTGGACTAAAAGGCACCAGAAAGTTTAAAGAAATTGGAGTATTCTTACCAGTAAAGGCAATTTGATCATATTGTAAGCGAAGTAAAATGGTATTAGATTATACCATCTGTTAAAGTGCTCTTTACGTAACAATGAGATTTCATATGGTACTGGAAATTCATTAAATGTAAACTATTTTTTCTTTAGAGTATTTATTTGATATTTTTATTGAAAAATGTATACAGCTACTTACATAAAAGTATTGGAACCATCACCCATGTAAACGAGAGGTTGACAACAAGGGAGATACAAAATTTCATTTGGAAAATCGCGGCACCCCCATCGTTTGCTTTCCTCGCAAACAACAAACAAAATATCAATGCGGAAACAAGGTGGTGGATTAGTTGAAGACGAATCGCAATCTGAAAAATATCCAGCAAACATTTCACTAACGCAATTCATTATGCATTATGAATGAGTTTAAAGATAAAGTAGTATATATAGGGGGAGCCTGGGGAGACACTGGACACGGAGAGACAATGTACTATATACCACGTTATCCCCGACACCCATTGCATTCCCAAGCTAAAATAATTTTTTGATATCATTAAACAAATCCACAAAAAATTCAAATTTAAATTCACCCTTAACAAATTATATCCCTAATAAAGATAAGACTAAATAAATATTACATTTAATATTGATTTACTATGAGTTAAGGATTCTAGGTCACTTATTTCACATTAAAATTAAAAAATTAAAAGATATAATTTTTTTTTCTTTTTCAATATATTCAATATTTCGGGCTATCAATCCGAACTTCTTTTAACCCCTCATATAATTATATCAAATTCTGGAGAAGATATGTTGATGATATTTTCGTTGTTTGGGCGGGTACCACCAGAGGGATTCAGTTACTTAGTAATTATCTAAACCAAATCCACAAAAATATTAAATTCACATCAGAAATAGGCAATAAAACTATTTCATTTTTAGATTTAACAATAACCATCACCAACCAAAAATTAGAATTTAATATTTTTAGAAAACCCAACTTTACTGACACGATTTTTAAGTGGGAGATAAATTTAACCGAATTTATCGAGCGGAGAATTTACCACTGCTCGAAGCCCCTAAAACCTTAGTAAATTGGATATTGAATTGTATCTAAGTTTCTGAGATTGGCTCGTGATCCCGGCTTCTTTTCCTTCTACTCTGTTCTTTTCACGATGGAGGGGCCAGCCCATACAGGCCTTTAGGGGGTCCACCTTCTGGTGTATCTCCTTCTCACATCAATATCATTAAAAAAAAAAAACCATTATCCCTTTTTCTTCTAACCATTCGACAAATACTAAATGTTCAGCTTTTTATTCAATGATCAATAGATTAATTTTAACCCCTCTTAGCCATACAAACTTTAATAATGAACTAGATACCATTTATAATATAGCATATAATAATGGATATAGTAAGGAAATTATTAAAAAAATATTTATCAAAATTAATAAAAAACACACGCTTTCGCAATTACATTCACTCACAATCAAATCCGAAAAAATCTATAAAAGAATCCCCTTTATTTCTAAACACACAACCTATCCAATAACAAATATTCTCCTGAAGCATGGAATCACTCCAGCCCTTTATAATATAAATAATTTATCCTCTCAATTAATAAATAATAAACTTGACAAAATTGATAAAATAAATAGATCTGGTGTATACAAATTAAATTGCAACGATTGCGATGCAATTTATATTGGACAAACTGGACGATCTTTCAAAAAACGGCATAAAGAACATGTAGCTTCCCACAGAAAATTAATAAGAAACCAACCCATAAATCCAGATTCCACTTCCGCATTTGCTAATTATCTATATTCTTTAGATCACTCACCTTCACCTACTAATCCCACCCCTATTCATTTCGAAAGAAAAGGATTAAGATTGGATCTTCTTGAATCCACAGAAATAAAATATGCCTTGTCGAACGATGAAAATATTATCACTAATCAACTTGATGTAATACAAAATATAATAATTGACCTATTAATAACTAAGCCAAAAATTTATTTCCAGCGTAGAGACATAAGTCAATGAACTTTCTAACTTTTCTTTTATCTAAACTCACCTATGTCAACAAACCCCAACCTGATATTTTCACTTAACAATGGCCTAAGAGAAAGTGTCCTTTTAAAATAATTCAAATATTCTTTCCCTCTGTTCAATAAACATATATATAACCTGTTATTCAATAAGTTGAATTAGTTACTTTCTGTACTTCTTGAAGATGGGTTGATAGCCCGAAATATATATATATATTGAAAAATAATTTTTTTTTATATCTTTTAATTTTTTAATTTTAATGTGAAACAAGTGACCTAGAATCCTTAACTCATAGTAAATCAATATTAAATATAATATTTATTTACTCTTATCTTTATTAAAGATGTTTCACCTTGCACCAACACCACAATCTCTACTAATTATAAATTATATCCCTCCCCTCCAACAACAGAAACAATTTACAAACAACTTGTCTTTTATTCCAATGATTTCACTTCACCCATATCCAATTGTTTCAAGAAACATGGAATCACACCAGCACTTTATAACAGACATAACCTTTCCTCCATTCTAGTGAATAATAAAATTGATCCCATTAATAGAAGTGTTTGAAAGATCTTTCAGTTTGACCTATGTAGATATCTTCACAGTCGTTACATTCGAGCATATACACTATATATATATATTTGATTTATATTCTTTTATTTACTATGTTTCACTTACAACCAACAACCCTTTCCCTATTTTTGCTCTAATTTTTTAAGATAAGAACGTAAGCTATAATTAAATAAGTATTTTTTATTTATTTTTTGCTTCTAGTTACGGTACAAGGTTGGTTTTTAAGCTAGTATTTAATGGTGTTTCAACATGTGTTTTGCATATTCCTTCGAGGTGAGGCGATTTTTTATCGATAAACGTCACCTGGGTAGACCCTGGACACTTGTCTAAACTCTAACCTGGCTTGTCCGAAGTCTCCCTTGGAATCTTGGCCTACATTTCTCGCACTTTTTTAATTATTAAAATAATGTTCGTTCCTAATTATTATTTTGAACACATTGCTTGCTCCTGCAACCCCTTCATCTTCAAACCAAGAACAAGCGAGAAGACATCCTATTCTAACCATGATCCGCAGTTTTGGGTCATTTAGAACCTCCAAAGCAATTCAGCAGAAGGTGAGAAATATACACTGTTCCAGGCATCTCAAAATATGAGTAGAAGGGAGGTTAAGCCGACTTGAGAAAAAAAAGTGACCAGTGTCTCCCCAGGCTCCCATACAATAATATCAGAGACCATATTTTTATGCATTTGCGTATTTAGTTTTCCTGCTTGTTTTAAGCAGTTGAACTATTTTACCAAATTACTTCATTTAGACTCAATTAAACTCATAGACCGAGAGCTAGTTAACATTTTGGACGATTATTTCAGAATGCAAATAACATATCCCATGTAATGTGATCAGCATCCACCCCGAAAGTGAAATTCTTACTCGTCGAATCCAGTCGTTTTTAGGGGTAAATGACCACTGAAGATGTCAAAAATATTGTAAAATCAAGTCATTTCAAAATGGTTAAATTTGATTCCAAGACATTCCCAATGACAATATTTACTATTTTATTTAAAAATTCCCGCCTTGTACGCACCAAACGCCTGAATATAGGCAATCCATTCGTCACCTCTTTTTCAAAGTTGCGGAAAATTCTACCGTAAAGTAAATAATCATTTGAAAATAAATTTTTCCTTATTAATTTTAAAATAAAATGTATATACAAAAGATGCCTAGAATTAAAATCTCTATGAAATGTATTAATACGTTCCTGTAGTATAGAAAAAATATTAACAATTATTTAAATTTACCGGTATGTAAATGTAATTATTATGCGTTACTAATCACATTTACCAAAAGATGCGGATATTATTAATAATGGTCGGCTATTATTATAAATATAGAAACCGGATTGATTATATCAAACCCTAACATATATATTATATATGATTTACAAAAAATAATTACTTGACTAGAAATGCTTGAAAAATTTTTGGTATTGGAAAACTTCTTAAAATATTATAATTTTAGAGATATATTGTCACAACAGATTTATCAAATTAATGCTACACGCACTCAAAATGAATCACCATATGGCTATGAGGAAATCAGAAAGAGAACGGGGGTCGTGGATGTGGTGGAACGAGTGCTTCGTCTTAAGTGGCAATGGGCAGGTCACATAGCAAGAGACAATATAAAGTGGATTAAAATCCTTCTACAATGGAGGCCTCGACAATCCAAGAGAAGTGTTGGAAGACCATAGGCAAGATGGCGAGATGACATCCGACGCCACGCGGGGAAACTGGATGGCAGTTAGCCCAGCAGAGATCGATATGGAAGAGAATGGAAGAGGCCTATGTTCAGGAGTGGGCGTTAACAGGCTAAAGAAGAAGAAGAAGAAGATGGCTATGTTGGGTATAAAATTCATTAATCCACCATTGATTAACAGGCTTCGAGTCCCTGAGCGTTCATAAACCACATTGACCAAAGCAAACAACTCTGATGAACACAAACCATAGGCTAACATTATTGTCAAAGGTCAAAGCGTACTGTAAGTCTTGATAACTTTAACTTGTTGGGGGTGTTAGAGGAGCTTTGACAATAATGTTAGCCCATGGTTTGTGTTCATCAGGGTTGTTTGCTTTGGTCAATGTGGTTTATGACCTCTCAGGGAGTCGAAGCCTGTTAATCAATCGTGGATTAATGAATTTTATACCCAACATAGCCATATGGTGATTCTTTTTGAGTGCGTGTAGCATAGCATCTCAACCCCTTCGATTAATTTACTGGGAGAAGTAAAATTTTACTTAGGGAAAGTGGTGTAGTTTTTAGGTGAAACATGATATTAATTAATAGTAAAGGGTGTATGGTACGGTGGGTGAAGTAAAACTCAAAGAGGTCCATTTCATTCACTGTGAAACGTACACGCCCTTTACTTTATTAAGAAGTGAGATTGTTGGTGGGGGTAGTAAACTGAGCCAACATTAGCATATTAGCTTTAATGATGCGAGATGCCCTTGGATAGGCCCTCGTTTTAAATTCGTTTTATTCTTCAATGAATGGGATTCAAGCTGGCTCAGCTGGGACCAGCCTTTTGAATCCATAGAAAAAAAAAGTTTCCTAAAGCAAACCATGAGCTAATTTGCTATTATATTTTATTTTTGAATCACCTTATCTCTATAATGTTGGATTAACATTCGTTTAAAAAGAAGACGAAATTGGGTCCAGTTGGATGTTAAAAGTCTCTGCCGATTTTCCATTTCGTATTTCTCCTCACACTCTGAAAATAAAGTAATAAAATAAATAAATCAATTATATAAAACATACATATAGAGAGTAAGGATGTCGAGTCTAGTAAAGTAGATTAAATTCAATTCTCAGTCGGACGCAGCCATTTTTAAATCAAGACTAGGCGCACTTATCTCAATCCAATGCCGGATGGGGCCCCGGGCACTGCCCGGAAATCCAGAAAAGCAAGGGGCCCAGTCAGCGGTAGATAAAAAAATATGAGTAAAGAAAAAACATATTTCACCTCGTTTTGATTAAAATTATTATTTTTTCCCAACTTGCCCTTCCTATGACAAAAATTTTGCAATATATTCACTGTTTCAATATAGATCAAGAGCCCACGACTGCCAGACCTTCGTTATTTTATAAAAGCTGAAAGTTTTTCTGTGCATGTCCCCTATACAGGTAAGAACGACCAGCGACTATAGAGTTTGGGTTGTGGTTACTTTGGCAGGTAACAGGTAATAAAGGTGTATAAAATAGTACTTTAAATTCGTTAAAGTATAAAGCTCAATTTTTTTATATTTTCTTCGGGATAACTTTAGAAATCTCGTCATCCATTGCCGGACACTTATGACAGTTGCTACCCCTGCCAGACACCCCTAAACTCAAGCTTGAGTGGTTTGCCATAAAAGAATTTAGTCTTTTTGATTTTAAGTCGATTCTTCCACGTTTTCAGTAGAGGTTGCCATTAATAGTCAAAACAACAAAAATGGAATGCAATAAGGTTATTCCTCTAGTATTAGATAAGAATCGATGGTTATTTTTGATTTTAAGTCGATTCCTCCATGTCTTCACCAATGGTTATCAATAATAACCGAAATGTCAAAATCTATGTAAAAACCATTAAAACTGTCCGCTCTATTGAGGTAACATTTTTGTATAGGTCACCAAGTAACATATATAAAATTTAGCTTTTAGATTATAACGAAAGTATAATTATAATTTATTAAAGTTTAGGGTGTCTGGCAGGGGTAGCAACTGTCATAAGTGTCCGGCAAGGATGACGAGATTTCTAAAGTTATCCCGAAGAAAATATAAAACTGAGCTTTATACTTTAACGAATTTAAAGTACTATTTTATACACCTTTATTACCTGTCATTACCCGCCAAAGTACCACAACCCAAACTCTATAGTCGCTGGTCGTTCTTACCTGTATAGGGGACATGCACAGAAAAACTTTCAGCTTTATAAAATAACGAAGGTCTGGCCGTCGTGGGCTCTTGGGCTAATACTAACCGAACAAAAAAATAATAAATTATCTGTAAATGTACAAAATAAAAAATAAAATAAAAATTAGTAAAAAAGTGTTAAAAAAATTCTTTGGGGGGGGGGGGGGGAATATATATATATACCGCCCGGGGCCCGAAGAACCCTACATCCGGCACTGTCTCAATCTCACCCTGGTTTAAATTTAAATGTATAGTCTAACCAAGGAAGTCCTTCCAATCATCTACCTGATTTTATCAAGGCCACAAATAGAAAATATTTTAATTCGTTACTAATAATAAAATAATTAAAAAAATAATAATTATTACAGTATTTGATTGATGTAAAACGACTGCTGTAAAACCTACTCAGAAGTATAGTAACATAAATAACAATAAATTATTACTGTATTTTTCTGTTTGTTCACCTGAAGAAGGTAGATTTTCGGTGAGAGGACGTTGAATAAATTTTGATCTGAAAAGTGGGCGTTAGGCCAAACTTATTTGGCAACCTATAATCTAATGGAAGGTAGCCAACTAGCTTAACCCATACTCTTATTTGAAATTTCAAAATTACATTACAAGTACATTAGGTCGAATACCATATATCTCAACCAAAACATTCTGTGAAAAAACAGGGCAAGTTCGAAAAAGTAGTGAAATCTACTGTGCAGCCAAGAAGAATTAAATTTTATAAAATAGTACTTTCAATTAAAATGCATTCTTTCTATTTTGAATGACAATCTAAATTTATGGATTCTAAATTTTTAATTTAGATTATTTTCATGAAACTTGGCTATAAGAATTATACTGCAAGAGTTAATGTACTAAATTTTTGACCATCCAAGTCTGCATTTCTAGCCTTCTGGGGATCCACAGAATAGGTATACAAAATTTGGTTGAGTTTGGTCTAAGGGACTAGAATTTTTATTATGATCATCCCCCCAATTTTGGGTGGTTAGTTTTTGCATTTCTACCCTTCTGGGGATCCACAGAATTTGTTCAAAATTTGGCTGAGTTTGGTCCCACGGGATAAAATTTTCATTTTTTTTTTTTTTTTTTTAAATGATATTGATGTGAGAAGGAGATACACCAGAAGGTGGATCCCCTAAAGGCCTGTATGGGCTGCCCCTCCATCGTAAAAAGAACAGAGTAGAAGGAAAAGAAGCCGGGATCACGAGCCAATCTCTAGAAACTTAGATACAATTCAATATCCAACTTACTAAGGTTTTAGGGGCTTCGAGCAGTGGTAGCTTCCCCGCGCGATAAATTCGGTTAAATTTATCTCCCACTTAATTTTTATTACCAGACCCTATACTTACAGAAAAAAATGTCTGGGTATAGCCGGGAATCGAACCCGAGACCTCCGGGTTGCCAGTCAGCTATTCTGACCATTACATCACGGAGGCGGATTTTTGACCCTCCCCTAATTTTGAAGGGATTGAATGATAGAAAGTTTGGATTTTTGGAATTTTTCCTTTGTTTGTCTCCCAAACTCAACTACCAGGCGAAATTTCATGATACTGGAATGATTGGGAAGTACCCTATAGGTTTTGATGACCTGTCAGTGAGTGAGTGAGTACCAAAATTAGCTATTTTCTCAGGTCCATATCTCAGAATCCATTTAAGCTATATTATTGAAATTTAGTACTCTTTTCAAGGTGGATTACATAATTACTATACATGCGTATAATTTGTGGATTTCGAGTTGAAGGGGGGTCGAAATTGGCTCAAAATGGTTTGTGTACCAAAATAGCGTACAGCGTGTACGGCCAAGCTAATGCTCGAACTTGGCCTGCGCACCCTGTGCGCTTTGATAAGTAAAAAGTCTTGGCGAATTGCAAGTACACAATTGATTGTATTAATTGAATATATGACTCTATTCAGATTTATACTACTTGTATAGTAAAAGTAATAGAAATAGTTACCGACGACTGAATCATTAAATAGGACACTTATTTTGTCGGGAGCTCGACAAGTGTTTCGCCCGTTGTCGATTGCCTTCATCATCATCTCCTGGGTTTCTTCACTCCTCTCGACTACTTCAATCACTAAATGAAAGAAAAAAAATAATAATAATTAACTAATATTGAAAAATTTTTATTGATTGTGGAGGTCTTGGGAAACACTTTTTGGTTTTAAGCAAATATCAAGTGAACACTAATGTAATTTTAGTATTTTATTGTGTAAGCCAGGGGTTCCCAAACTTTTCCGAGTCACGGCGCTATTTTTCAATTAAAATTTTTCCATGGCGCTCTATTAATATTGTTTATTTTGTCCGCGCAGGAGGGGGCCTCCTCTAAACAACGGATTAGAATTATTCACAAAATTGGGTCTATGGGGGTTTACATCTCTCTTTCCCTATTTATTTACAGTAGTAATAAAAAATTAAAAATACAAAATAATAAGTTTAACCTAAGTAAAAGTACATATATCAAAACAGATAGCGTATTTAGCCTCTAAATACTCTTGTATTAGAATCGATAAAAATATCTTGGAAATTAATCATTTATTTTTATATGAAAATCTAAAATTCAGACCACAGGGGTCCCCCCTTTTGTATACATTTCAGATTTTTTTCGAGGGTGTCAAACATAGTTAAATTTTTTCGGTTTATGTATGTCTAATCGTAAATAAAAGATAAAAACGAATAATAAATAAATTTTTAGCTTCTCATTTTGTTTTTTGTCTAGTTAGGCCAAATGTCTTGCTTCATTTATAGTAATTATGAAGTTTCGCAGCGCACATGTGAAGACGTCGCGGTGCACAGTTTGGGAACCTCTGGTGCTAATTGAAAAGTTTTTGTTTTGCCGAGAGTAGCAGAGTTGTTGATTCACAAAGAGAAACAAAGAGGTTGTCCTCTGCTTGATGCAAATAAACATACACACACATATATATCGAGATGATATATCTGTATATATATATATATATATTATTATTTATTTGTTTGAGACTATAGTTAGAATTCTAAGCTGGCCTCCAGTGAAAGAATATCATATTTTCAATATCCATACGATATTGACTCCATGAAAAATAACATTTATAATTAAAAAAAGACTGATGATGAAGACCAAGTCTTCGAAACTATAGTCTCAAACAAATAAGTAATATATATATATATACTGATATATCATCTCGATATATATATGTGTGTATGTTTATTTGCATCAAGCAGAGGACAACCTCTTTGTTTCTCTTTGTGAACCTCTGGTGTATCCAGTAATGGGTAGACTACTGCTTACATAATCACATATTACTAAAGGGCATTTGTTCCTGTCTCTGTTTGTAACTACCTACCTAAGTCCGTCCCCCCAAGGTTCACAGTATGTCTATTATATAAGAAAATAGCATTTTGTAGTATAAAAGAAATTGTATGAAAAGATTCAATTTCTTCTCTCCGGGAGTGAAATTAATAGATATTTAAACATTTAATGATCAATAATTTAATTCAATTTAGAAAGAAATCGATTCAGTACTTTTTGAGAAAATCGTCAAAACCCCCGAAAACCGTCTATGAAAGGCCATTTTAGAAACATTTTAAAATTCACTTCCATGTGACAAGTCAATGCTTCGTTTCATATGACTTTTTCAACTTTTTTCAAAGGCATCTAGTACTCTCAAAAAACATTGTTTTTTTGACCGTTCAGATGGTTTTTGACCGTTTTCTCAAAAAGTACTTAATTGATATCATTCAAAATTGAATTAAATGATTAATAATGAATTGTTTTATAATGTCTATTAATTTCATATTTAAAAAAAAATTCAATGGAGTTATTAGCATTTTTTTCAAATTGGACTTCAAATAAACTACCCTTTAAAATAAAAATATTCTAATAATAAACATTTTCTATAAAAGATAAAACAAAATAACTCATAGATATGAAATTTCAATAAATTTGAATAAATATCTAATGAGAAAAACAAATAAAACTTTTTGCCATTTCTCATTCGCTCCCGGAGAGAAAAAATTGAAGCTGGGGGTCTTGGCCGTGATGGGCCCAGGGGTGGGGAGTCAGGGGGTGGGGGTCCATGGATTCGGAGATGGGGTCTAGAGGTGTGGAGTACAAGGGGGTAGGTTTACTGCGGTTGAGTGTGATCAGAGGCGGGGGAGAAGTTCTGAGGTTGTGTAGAGAGAGTTGGTGAGATGGCAGAGAGGGAGTGTTCAAGTGACGGGGGGGGGGGGTCCAGGGGGCTTCCCCTTGGGTAGCAAGAGGCCCACCGAAGGCGGACCTTGCATCTAGTAAAGTACTAAAATTACATTAGTGTCCACTTGATATTTACTTAGAACGAAAAAGTGATTCACAAGACCTCCAAATTTTTACCCAAAATATATTCTAGTATGAATAAATAAAGGAACAATTGTCCAGCACTCTGTAAGAAGATTTTCTTCTTGGTTTTAAAATATTGCAAAAAAAATGAATGTTGAAGAGTTCCGACTGACCATAATCGGCTGGGTTGTAGTGGATAGGGCAGTGCAATGACATGGAGGCCATGTAGGACACGAGCTGGCTGGGGGCGCCCTGGTAAATGCATTTGCCATCGGAGAGCAGGTAGACCAGGTCCAGCTGCTGGAACATGCTCGCACTTGGCGTGTGCAGAGTGCAGACCACGGTGCGGTTCCCCGAGTGCGCCAGCTCCCACATGGTCTTCACGCACTGCTTCGCCACCACGATGTCCAGACCACTAGAAACACACAACACGAAATTAATTAGAAACTAATTCTTTGTCAATCAGTCTATCTACTCCTGAAGATAGGTTAACAACCCAAAATATAATGAGGTTTAAATCTTTCATTTCTGTGAAAATTCACAAAATCTCCCCTAAAGATACGTTTTGCTCGGTTCGATCATGCAACGATTATTATTGAACGATAAACGTTGAACGATGATCGTTGGTTACCAATTTTGCTCGGAACCACTGCAGTTATTTGATTTTTCATTAGTTGTTTGTTTTTATTAGCAGTCACATCGTCCTAAATTTAACAAAATGAGTTTAAATTTGAGTAGAGGTAAAAGATTATTACTCAAATATCTTTTGATTGAGGAGATGGAAGAGGACTAAATACTTCTTTATACGTATGGGATGAAAAGAGCCAAAAAACACCGTATGTTTGAGCTCAAAAATTAATAGGGATTGTTTCAAAAATTGGTTGATGCCCATCTACGCGAAGACAACAAAAAGTTCTCAGAATTTTTGTTGTTCTTTGTAAAGAGGATGTGATTAGCGGCCACAGCGAAGGATTATTGGCCAATTCCTCCATGAGAATTTCAACATCCGCTTCGGAAAATGTAGGAGCCATGGTATATAGGTCTTCTCTCAAAAAATAAACATTAGCGACTGATGATTATATTCACCCTTTTTCCTGTACGACTATTTCAGACGAACGATTGTCGTTAACGACTCTACCGGCAGTCGCTCGAAGGAAAACAGCTCCATAAGAAATACAAAGAAATAGTGCTCAACGATTATCGTGGAACGAGGAAAACGTACGTTCCCGGCAGTCGCTCGAAGGAAAACAGCTCCATAAGAAATAGAATGAAATAGTGCTCAACGATTATCGCGGAACGAGAAAAACGTACGTTCCCGGCAGTCGCTCGAAGGAAAACAGCTCCATAAGAAATAGAATGAAATAGTGCTCAACGATTATCGTGGAACGAGGAAAACGTATGTTCCCGGCAGTCGCTCGAAGGAAAACAGCTCCATAAGAAATACAAAGAAATAGTGCTCAACGATTATCGTGGAACGAGGAAAACGTACGTTCCCGGCAGTCGCTCGAAGGAAAACAGCTCCATAAGAAATACAATGAAATAGTGCTCAACGATTATCGTTGCACGATTATTGTTGAACGATCATCGTGATAGTCGCACCGAGAAAAACGTACCTTTCATTATAAAATTTATATAATGTTTCACTATAAACCAACACCGCACTCTCTTAATTTAATCAATACACAATTGTAAGAATGACGATCAGCTTTAGTCAGTTTTTTTTTTATAAATTATCATAAAACTTTTATTATTAACTCAAACGTTTTGGTGGAAATTCTCTCTTTTTCAATGAAAAGTTTAAAATATGTAGCTGAGGATTGGATGGAAGACAGTCCAGTAATAAATAAAAAATTGAGTGGATATTGATGAGGCAGTCCAAAATTAAAAAAAGAAGATCATTTAAACTATCTTTTTATTCTTAAACCGACGTTTCGGAGGTTTATTCCCTCCTTCTTCAGTTTTTTGAAAGGTCAGTGAAGGAAATCCAATGTGACATTCCCCTCTGTCTTCTCTGTCAGTGGCAGGAACAATATTATATCATTCTCAGCAGAATTTAGTGTAGTCTCTATAAAACCATGAAGTTTAAATTATCTTCTTTTTTGAATTTTGGACTGCCTCATCAATATCTACTCAATTCACTTATCAGTCTGTCTCTCAAAAAACTACTTCAATCTTATATAAATAAAAAAGATTATTTTGCAATAAAGGACTATTTATTGGAATATTTCCTTTTTATAATTCTTTTTGAAATCGACGTTTTCGGAGGATCTTCCTAAATATAAGATCCTCCTTTAAGATCGATTTTAAAAAGAATTATAAAAAAGGAAATATTCCAATAAATACTCCTTTATTGCAAACAATATTTTTACTTTACCATACAGGGTATGGTCAAGTATTGTAATCGTGCATGAAAAAGTGTTTTTTTTTTGTTTCTTTTTTTCGAAATATCTCAAAAACGGCTGAAACTATTTCGATTAAAAAAAATTGAGCGAAATCATGGCATTTCGCTCTACAAAAAAGCCTTAATAAGTGGACATCGAAAAAATTATATTTTTCGAGATAATAATTGTTTTGTCAAAATGTCTGTTTGTCTGATTAGTCTGTAGCGTTACCAAATTTTTGTGAACGAGCTAGCTCAAAAACTAGTCTGAATATCAAAACCAAATTTCACACGTAGTTTTGGTCCATTGAGATTAAGAGCTGATTATATTTTGGTGCATATCGACCCAAAATTAAGGGGGTGGAAGGGGGTTTAAAATTAAAAATCTAAGCCATTTGAGCAAACTCAACCAAATTTTGTATACATAATCAGTGGACCCCCAGAAGTCTAAAAATGCAAAAACTAACAGCCCAAAATGGGGGGGGGGTCAAAAAATGAAAATATAGGCTCTTGTACCAGACTCAACCAAATTTGTATACATACATAATCAGTGGGTCCCAGAAGACTAAAAATGCAAAAACTACTCCCCTACATGATTATAAATAATTTTATTATATTATAAGTGAGGGGCCATGTTGTATGGTAAAGTCTAGTGGATGGCAACATCAGAACGTGTCAGTTTATTTATTTAATTCTGTACCGCCTTCCATCCAATCCTCAGCTAAATATTTTAAAATTTTCATTGAAAAAATAAAAGAATTTATACCTAAACGTTTGATTCAATAATAAAAGTTTTATGATAACTTTTAAAGAACTGTATTAATTTAAATTTTAATTTTCTCATTAATATATCAAAGAATAATTGATACGTCAACAAGAATTATTTTGACCGCGCTGATTTGAAAAAAGATATTTTTATCTCGCGAGACTACTGCCGATTACGCTATTGGAGTCTGCGGAGTATTAGAGTCGCGATCGAATAAAATGTAGAAAACCTTCAGTGTATTCATTTATATTTTATCTAGATATATGTAAATAGTAAAAATGAGTATTGGTCCCTTATAGGGAAATAATTGAAATAAGAATTTTAGAAAGCTGGTCATTTGGCAACAAGAAATGCACCAGCTGGTCTGCTGTGTGTCTTAAGGAAGTTTCGCAAGCAAGGAGGTTGCCGATTACCTGGTAGGCTCATCCAAAAAAAATATATTCGGGTTGTTAATGAGTTCAAGTGCGATAGAGAGCCGTTTCCTCTGTCCATGGGTGAGGTCATCTACTATCATAGATGTATCATTCGTGATATTGAAATCTTTTAAAATATTGTTAATCTGAAAAAAAAAGAAATTATCATTAAATTATTTAATTGAAAAGATTTTGTTTTATCAAGAGTACCAGAGTTGTTGATTCATAAAGAAAAAACAATGAGGTTGTCTTCTGCTTGATCTAAAGATATATAGGTTTTTAGCTTGAAATTCGAAATTTTCCATATCAAATTCAGGATTTTAAAAATCAAGAGCGGACTTTTCCATGTCAAATTCAGGATATTAAAAATCAAATTCAGGATTTTAAAAATCAATATCAGACTTTTTGAAATAAAATTCAGAATTTTTATAAAACCATGCATATTTTATATATTAAATTATAGCTTTTTTCTTGAAAAGGTTTCTTGAAATTAATATACAAAATGGTAATCTTGAAAGGTTTTAGTTAATGAGCTGAAAATTGGTTCGCAAATATCTTACAATGCACTAAATTTTATATTTTTACCTGAAAACTTTTTCTTAACTTTAACTTTTTTCTATTTTTTCAACTGTTTATTAATAAATTCTGAATTTGATTTGAAAAAGTCTGATTTTGATTTTTAAAATCCTAAATTTGGTTTGAAACATCTTGAATTTGATATGGAAAAGTCCGAATTAGAAGTTAAAAACCTATATACCAAATATAAATATGTATATTTGTATATATATAATTTATCTGTTGGATACTATAGTTTCGATGGTTTGACCTTCATTATCAGTTTTTTAATTATAAATTTTTTATGTCGTTTATGTGGGTAGCTTGCTATAACAACAAAAATAATTTATCTACATTCAATCAGATATTTATCCAATAATTTTAAAAAAATGTTTCGCCAAGTACCAACACTAAATTCCTTAAATAAAAAGAAGATATTTATCTGATTGATACAAATAAACATATATATTAAGATATATAACCAATATGAATAAGTATAATATGTGTATTAGGGTGGAGCAAAAAAGCCCCCACCCCCCCCCCCCCCAAAAAAAAAATGTTGCTCATATTATTTGGCTGTATGCGGAAATGTTTCCACCTATAAGTGTAATCATGTGTGTGAATTTTGAACTTCCTACGATGCAATCTTAAGGTGCCTCTTTGAGACCACGAAAATTTGGGACTTTTTTCATATTTTTGCTTATAACACGAAAACCATGGGTCCTACGAAAAATATTACTCTTACCAAAATGAAAGAAAATAGAATTTTGCGTTGAAAAACCTCTAAAAAGCTAAAATCAGCTTAGCCGTTTAGCCACAATCGATCGTCAAAGATAGGCAAGTTTTACCAACTTTGCGTAAAAGTGAATTATTTTCATTATGTGATCACAAGAAACCACTTTTCAAATTTTGGTGCTGACCCCGATAATAGTTGCCAAATGGCTAAAAAATGAGATTGGCAAAGTTTCATCTTAAATGGACAACGGTAACCCGTACCGCAATAAGGTCGGATCATGTCCTGTCTTGGAAAATTCTGGATATCTTCAAATCTAAAGGTTTTAACAAAAAAGTGTCTTAAGTAAAACTTCAAGACAACACAATTTTTTAGAAAATGAGACAAGAATCAAGTTTCTAGGATAAGTGGTTTTCATTTTATGAATTAAAAACTGCAATTTTTTCAACCTCATTGCGTCACGGGTTACCATTGTCCAATTAAGATGAATGATTTCCAATTTTTAGCCATCATGATCATCATTGAGGATACAGTCCTAAGACTGGTTTGATGCAACAATCCGTCTCCACTCGACTCTGTCCCCCGCCAGCTGTTTGACCTCTCTAAATGTCTGGCATCCCATATCCCCAATTATTTGGTTGAAATATTCTAATCTGGGTCTTCCCCTTCCCCTCCAAGATATCCCTAAGCAGTCCCCCATGTCTCAGTGTGTGCCCCATCATCTGACCTCTTCTCTTCTTCAGACTCTTCCACAAGGTTCTTCTTTCTCCGATTCTTCCAAGAACTTCTTCATTTGTAATTTTGTAATTTGTAATTTTATCCATCCAATTGGTAATAATTCTGGGAGTTAGCGACGCAAAAATTTGAAGAGATGTTTCTTGTGACCACCTAATGAGCATAACTTGGTACTTTGGTAAAAATTGCCTATTTTGACGATCGATTGTGGCTAAACAACTGAAGTAATTTTAACTTGTAAGCAGATTATTCGACGTGTAATGTTATGCTTTTTCATTTTGATAAGAGTAAAATTTTCTGTAGGACGCATGATTTTTGGGTTATACGCAAAATATGAAAAAAGTCGACAATTTTCGTAGCTTTTAGTCCCTTAAAAATTTAGCACCAGCCAGAAACCGTCGAAAACTCATAAAACTCTTATTAAGAATGCTTAACGTCGATTAAAATTATTTCCAGCTTGTGCAATGTGCATTTTTATTGACCAGCGCGGCATTTTTTCGGTGATTTTCAGAGAGAAATCATCAGTCAGGGTCAAAAGTGCATTCGCGACGAGCCGGTGCTATACACACTGGAAGGGGCATCTTATGATATACCTAATTTGATTTAACTGAGATTTTGTATTAGAAATAGACTTTGTATTAAGGGGCCTACAGACTTGCAACTTGGTTTCCAACTAGGTTGCCAACTTGTTTGCCACAGACTATGCAACCTAACCATGCAACCACAAGGCCCATCAATATCAGTAAGCAAAAGTCATTGTTTGATCTAGTTTACTACTAGGCAAAATTCGCGAAAATGTCTACCTAATTCGTGAGATCGTGAAATTATGACCAAAATCGTGAGATCTGGCAACTATGCTAATGGTTCCAATCAAGTCGCCAACCGTTGATGCAACCTGAAATTGCAACTTCAACCATCCCACAGACCTTCAACATTCTTTGCAACATGTCATGTTTGCAACCTTGTTGGCAACCAAGTTACAAGTCTGTAGGCAACTTTTCCGCATACTCCCGTTTCAAATTTTTGATTTTAGTTTTTTCACTCCACCCTAATGTGTATCAAGCAGAGGACAACATCATTATTTTCTCTTTATTAAATTATTTAGATTTTTTCTGTTTCAACCATGCATTCTGGAAAATACCATTCCATCAGTATTTTCTTATGACGTTGTCACGTTCAACTATCGTCAGTAAACCGACTTTACAGACAACCGATTTTTTTCATAAAATTCTTCGTTCAGAAAATCATTTTAAATTTACAAAATACTTGAATAAAATTTATTGTTTAAATTTCTACTCGACTGTTAAAATTTAATTTTTGATTTTATTATTTTATAATAATAAATTTTGTATTGACATTATTTCTTTCAGCAAGTAAACTGAATAAAAGTTGTTGTTCAATTAGTTACTTAATTATTTTTGCAAATTTAATTGTAATTTGTTGTAAAAAAGTAATAATTTTGAATAATTTATTATAAGAATAAACTGTGATTAAATTATTGTTCATAAATCTTAAATTTAAAATTTAAAATTTGGAAACATCATTAAAATGTTTGTAACTGTAGCTTTTAAAAAGCCCGCCTCATCTTTGTCGCTTGTTCCGCGCTCTCGCTTGCACTTCAAGCCTTAAATGGAATTTCGAGCGTGCAGCCGGCTTCATCGAATTATAAGACGTTGTCACGTCAAAAAAATAATTTTTTCGATAAGGTGAATTTGAGATTCTTGAAAGAATCGCCCCCTTGAAGCCTCTGAATGTTACTATAACATCATTCTTAATTCTATTTCTGCACTAACTAAGCTGAAAAAAGCCAAATTGGATGATCAAAGAGAGTGTTAGACAAAAGCATTGGTCTCACCAGTTTCTGTCTCTCTTCTTTGGTTGTGCTGGGAGGTAATTTCAGCTGGGCCACAAGTTCCAGGAGCTCGTCCACTGTCAGGAAATGCTGATGGATCTCTTCTTGGCGAATATAGCACGAATATTTACGGAGAATTCTTTCATTCCGAGGAAATGTTCCGTTCACTCCTAAATGACCAGTAATTCCCCCTAATCTAGGGAAAGTGTGTAAATTCAATTAGTAATTTGCATTATATTTAATTACTATAATTTTATTATTATTATTTTCGGCTGTGTTGAATTTTATGAGGGCTCAATTTGAGGAAAAAGTTAAACTTTTTTAAGACGAGGTACGCTGTTTGAACTTTCGGTGAATTAATAGTTTTAAATAATAAATATTTAAATATGATATTCATTTCGAATTAATATTTACTTACCTAGAGTCAAAATACTGTTTCTAGAAATATTAAATTCTACTAGTCTGAAACAGGTCTGGACTTGAACATATGCACAGATGCCCCTCTAACTATGCAACCCATTGATCTAAAAATCTGTAAGCATTCTTGAAAGTAGCTATAGTCCAGGCAAATTACGATTTTAACAGAAAATATTTCCCAATAAAGATTTTATTCCTGGAATACCTTTATTGGTACTCCAATATTACTACCCTAAGTTTTCCCCCAAATCTGTGTTGTGGAAATTTTTTTACGCGCCTCAAAATAAGAAAATTTCGGAGTTTTTTCAGTTTTTCTTGAATAACTCTAAAACAGCTTATCAAATCAAAAAGATATCTATTAGATAAATTAAAGCTCTTTAAATTACGCGTAAAATGATAACAATTTCATCTATTTAGGTTTAGTAGAACCGGTACTAGCGCCTGTCAAAAAACACCCCCGGGATCACTTTTGATATCCCTAAAACTTGTACTTTTTTCGATTTTTTCCCATTTTGACCATAAAGGAGCACGTTTTCGACAAATACCACTCTATACATTTTTAAACTAGATTAAATTTGCTAGAATTGAAGCAAAGTTTCATCTTAATTGGATTATGATAACCCGTACCGCAATGAGGTTGAAGTTTTGAAAAACTGCAATTTTTTGCAAAAATTCGCAGTTTTTCCTTCATAAAATGTAAACCACTCATCCTAGAAACTTGATTCCTATCTCATGCTGTTTACTTAACTTTAGATTTGACAGATAGATAGGTTCTGCCTCTGGAGGGGGGGGGGGGTTCTCAGCGTATACGACACTGCATATATGGTAATTCAAATCATATATGGATTGATGAGGTTTAGAAGGATACTCAAAAAACATTGAAAAAACGTCTCTACACTGGAAAAAGCTTTTAAAATAAATTGTTTATTAAATTAATTTTCTTGTCAATCTTCAGTTCCCCCCCCCCCCCCCCCCTCCACATTTTATTCTAGCTTTATCTGAAACAAAAAATTACTCAAAACCTTGAACAAGACCAAAGGATTTATTTTCCTTATTATCATTAATTGCTATAATTTATCGAATATTTTCCAGGATTTATTTTCTATATTATTATAATTTAGTGTTTTATTTATTTTGATTATCTAGAAAATTCCAATTTTTCTCGTTATGCTCTGGGGCGCAGTTATAATTAATCTTCCTCCAAAATTATTATAATAAATAATAATAAATAAAATATTATAAATTGTTTTTAGGGTTTCTATCATATGTAAAAAGGAAAACTCTTGAAAAAGAAAGTATTTTTTGCGACACGCAAAAAAATTTGCAGTTTTTCCTTCATAAAATGAAAACCACTATTCTTAGAAACTTGATTTTTGTCTCATCCTCTAGTAAATTTTATTGACTTGAGCGTTTACTTGGACCACTTTTTTGATAAAACTCTTATATTTATCCAACATTTTCCATGAAATGAAAAAAATAAAATAATGATCATTTTCCCCACCCTTTCCCAATCTACCATATGTAAAAGATTTCATTTTTAATTGCAATTATTTCATGTTTGGTGTGGTAAATCGTCTTCAAATTTTAACAGTGTGTTTATTATGCTTTTAATGACTTATATTCTAAGTTTCAAAGACTTCTTAAATTTTTGCATTTGTGAAAAAACTACTACCTTAATCTCTAATAGTCTACAACAGGTCTCGACTTGTATTTGGCAACAGATCATCTATCCGTGGCCTTTTTGCTCACTTTTCTCGATCAGATTCTAATGAAAATGAGCTGACGTGTTCTGATGTGGCCATCCACTTGACTTTACCATACAACCTGGCCCCTCACTTATATTTAATATTTAATAAAATTATTTATTAATCATATAGGGGAGGGGGTTAGTTTTTCCATTTTTAGACTCCTGGGGTCCCACTGATTATGTATACAAAATTTGGTTGAGTTTAAAACAAGGGCCTAGATTTTCAATTTTTGACCCTACACACACCCCCTCCCCCATTTTGGGGGGTTAGTTTTTGCATTTTTAGATTTCTGGGGCCCCACTGATTATGTATACACAAAATGGTTGAGTTTGATTAATGGCCAAGATTTTCATTTTTTGACCCTACACCCCCCCTCCCTCCCCCATTTTGGGCAGTTAGTTTTTGCATTTTTATCCTTCTGGGGTCCACTGATTATGTATCCAAAATTTGGTTGAATTTGCTCAAATGCCCTAGATTTTTAGTTTTTAACCCTCCTTCCATCCCCTTAATTTTGGGTCGATGTGCACCAAAATCTAATCAGCTTTTAATCTCAATGGACCAAAACTACGTGGGAAATTTGGTTTCGATATTCCCACTAGTTTTTGAGTTAGCTCGTCCACAAAAATTTGGTAACACGGACTAACTAAAAGACAGACAAACAGACAACCAGACAGACTAACTAACTTACATTTTGACTAAACTATTATTATCTCGAAAAATATAATTTTTTCGATGTTCACTTATTAGAGCTTTTTTGTAGACAGAAATGCCAAGGTTTTGCTCAATTTTTGTAATCGAAATAGTTTCAGCCGTTTTTGAGATATTTCGAAAAAAAGAAGGAAAAACCACTTTTTTCATGCACGATTACAATACTTGACCATACCCTGCATGGTAAAGTAAAAATTGTTCACCCGCACATTTATTAAATAACAAAAAAAGTGCAAACTTAATTAGCTTCTTTAAAAACATAAATTCTATCTGTTCATAAAATTGCCTGAGTAGCCTATTCATTGGTGACATTGTGGTACACTCGACATATGAGAGCAGCAGTGCATGAATCTGGCACCTGGGTTCCGTTATTTAATCCTTGCTTGTAGCCTTGAGTAGACGCAACTCAAGAGTCGCAGCTTCAATTTAACCCTGACCCACGCAATTTTGATAGAAATCGGCAAAATTTGCAAACAATTTTAAAAGGGTTGTTTCTAATCCACATTTTAAATCTTTTATGCCCGTCCATAATCATCAGCAGTAAAATAAAAAGACTGCATATAATCATATATTAAGGGCTGTCAGGCATTTCAATTTTTTTGATCTAATGAAGTATCTTCAGAAAAATAATTGAGTAAAAAGTTAGTAGTGGTGAAGCTATTTAAGTAGTTTGGAACTTAACAAATTTTGCTTGATTTTGTATTGAAAAAAGCTTCAGACAATTGCTTTATTATTAAAATTCTTCACCAATTGTGAACCGATTTTGATGATTTTTTTGCATTGGGTTCAGTTTAATTTCCGATTGGTACCATATAAATTTCATTGGTATTGGACCTTTTTTGTTATGTATGTTCACCCATAACTTCTTTGTTTATGAACCGACTTTAATGATTCTTTCTGCGTTTGGATCAGTATAGCTCCAAGGTGGTCAAGATACCTAACTATTTATTTATTTATTCATTTTTATGTATGTTCAGTGAGAACTTTTTGACACGTAGATCGATTTCGATGATTCTTTTTTATCGGATAGGTGGTATCTTAGGGGTGGTCCCATACCCATATTATTAATTTTAAATTCAGGTAAAAAAGTTGATTTTTATTTGCAACCAGAATTAATAAAAATAATTAAGTTTGTTAAGAGGTATAAAAGGTGTGGATAGCGGAATATCACAATGATAGATAATTTTATAGATAAAATATATAAAGCGATTTATTAAGATTGCACATTATTACAATAAATAGAATAGTACATGAGGAAAAAGCAATATATAGTAAGTAACTTATGAGGAGAATTTTCTAGGTTAGGTTTCACAAAAGGAAATATTAAAACAAATGTATGTTTTTTTTTGAGTTTGATTCACTCGATATATATTTCGGGTTATTAGCCCATCATCAGGAGTTCAAATGAAAACCTTTGTGAAACCTAACCTATGCAAATTCTCCTCAGAGAATTACTAGAGGGAGGGAAGGCTAGCTCGAGAAAGTGTCTCCACCTGACGTCACCAGCCGCCATCTTGGAATTAGAAAAGAATAGAGAATACCATAAGAGCAATGCTAATATCTTATAGTTTAAACTATATATCTTTAAATAAAGAGGTTCTTAAATAGAACATATTTATAAATAAATATTCAAAAATGCTATTTCTTAGATCTCCAATGAATTTAAATAGCTACTTTCAGTAAAAATTTGATAAAACAAAAGAGCGCACTCGTACCCATTATTAGGTAGATTTCGAAGAAATATACCTATTGGGCTCACTCTCATGGTGCAACTTCCGAAAAATTCCATCACAATTTCTCCGATCATGGTCCTTAGACCACAAAACCACCCTCCGTTCAAAAGTTTATATATATGTATGTATGTATCCGAATTTTGTATGTGCGCTGCAAATTAATATAATAATAATATTTGGAACCCGAGAAATAGAATAAATACCCGTAAAGTGCGTCAATTAACCTAACTGTAGTGTCAAAAAACTTGAAACTAGTTTATTGTTTTAAAGGAAAAATTAAAACTATATACAGTCTAATCTAAAACATAAACAATTTTAATAAAAAACAAAAAATATATGAAGAAAATCAAACTTGTTTTTTATCACTGTTAATAATAAAAAGAACTGTCTTAAAGATGGATACCATTATTAACATACGTTCAGATGGGAAGAGAAGGTTTTGTACCAATCGCAAGATGGCGGCTGCAGGGGAAATGCCTGTCCTGACTGGAGACACCCCACTCCTGCTTTTCTAGCCTAGCTGTTCCTCCTTAGCTCCTTGTAAGTTACTTATAATGTTTCACCTAGAACCGACACCTAAATCCTTAAAAATTAATATATAGTAAGTTACATGAACTCGAGTAGAAAACGAAGGGAGTAATAAATTAAGTTAAGATAGTCAACACCTGAGTGGCGCTGATGTCATATCGGAGGTGCCAATATTGTACATATATTTTAACAAATAGAAATATTTTTTTACGTTTTGACCAGCTTTGGCCATCATCAAGGGGCATCGCTGTGCACAAAGTTTTGAACTTAATTGCAATTAAAAATAATTTTCAAGTTTAATTTCATTTTTACTTAATCTTGATTGCAAAAAGAAACCATCCTTTATTAAATTTATTAACAAAGGCATTTTTACTTTCACATTTATATTCTATAGAATATTGCAATCGCATGACTGGGTTTTTTTTTTAATTAATGTTTATTTATCATCAACCAAATGAATGGATTGATTAAAAAATATATAAAAATTATTAGAAGCTTTGTTTTACGAACGAGAGAAAGCTATTAATTTTGTTAAGGGAGAATGGTTTGGGTTCTTGTTGAAACTTTTCAAATAAAATAAAGAAAATTTTGAAAAATTTTAGAAACTTTTTCAAATTTAAAATATAAAACACTTGTTTATAGCACGACTCTAGGTATATATATTTCGAAGTATAAGCCCATCTTCAGGAGTTCACAGAGGAAAAAAAAACTGAAGATAGGCTTATACCTGAAATATTTATGGCTGATTATCAAAAAAAAAATCGAAATTGATGTCCTTGTTGATTCCTGTGAAATAGGATCCTAAGTTATCGTAACAAATAATTTTTTATTAAACTACATCCCTAGGCGTACCAAATTATAAAACAAATTTATCTTTTTTATCACAAATAAAAAACATATGTTCAAGTAAATACCCTAAAAATCATTCCCTCACTGTGTTCCAACCGCCAAATTCACATAGATTCAAAGATCTAATTTGAAAATCTTCTTATAACTGCCTACAATCTTATTATTTATTCATATATAATAGTACTGGCTGTACATAAATGTGTATATAGTTTAAACACGACAAACGGAAAAGTCAAAAAATGTATTTTTAAATTCGTCCTTAAAAAACGAATCATACCCTCACCCTTGTGTAAAAGGATTGTTTCAAAGGCCTTAGATCAAGTCTGGCACAAAAATCTTCTTGCCAAATTACCTGCATTTGGCCTCCCCCCGAGCCTCTGCAAGTTGCTTGAGAGCTTTCTCTCAAACCGCTCTATTAAAGTCGAGGTTATTTTCTAAAATTCAACACCCCTACGCGCTTAAACTAGATACTAATCGAACAAACGCATTCGCCAATTCATTTATCCCTATGACATCTAGAGACTGGAACTCCCTTCACCTGACCGTCTTTCCAACAACTGATGCGCTGAGTGGGCGGGTGCTAGGCGTCTATGCTCGACGCTCCAAGTCCGGGGCTGCTTGCCCAGAAAAGTTTGGGTGTGTTTCTTGCCGTATGCAAGGATTAGAAATTAAACAGGTTTTTTGCTAAGCGTGGCTTAGCGATTGTGTAGTGTAAAAAACCTTAGATTATTGCCGCATGTGGATTAGGGCAAAGGTTTGAATATGTTTTTTGCTGGTCACCAAGCGAGCGGGCGCCAAAATACATATACATTGCAGAACCTTTCAGGCCCATACAACTAGCCAATAGCACACATTGAGTAATTTTAATAGATGTTTACCCTGTGAAAGTTGTATGCATAAGAACTAGTTTGGCGCGGTCGCCAGGGTCTCGAGAGAAAAAATGTTGGTGGGGAGTGTAGTAGCAAATGCTGACTATAGGGGTCCGAGTGCGATGGCGTAAGTTACCGACTATGGTGAAAAATTGTGGCAATTTTGAACAATACCTATAAATACTTCTAGACGTAAAATTTTCCTATCAGAACGTGTTGTATGTTATTTTCTTCATATCAATAACTAGTTTCCCCGCCTTTTGTTCATTCCTTCCGCCCCTCTCTTCAGATAATAAATATCTCGTGGCTCACAGATTGAGAACCGTTGATATATACAAAAAATACTATTGAAATAGGAATTTGGACTTACCTAAATAGGTTTTCTAAATGAAACACTTCATTTCCGATTAGCTACGTTTCGACACATTAAAACATCATGACAGGCTCTTGGTATAAAGTTCGTTTCCTTGTTTAATATTAATAATTACTTGTCCCATTTTTTTTTCTTATTCAAACATTCTATTTAAAATTTATATGCGTATGACAAATAAGTAATTATATACCTTGAACAACAACATGATAAACATCTTCTTTCGTGATTAGAAAAAAAAAAAGTAGTTAATAATAATTTTTAAGGAGTTCGGTGTTGGTTCTAGGTGAAACATTTTAATATAATAATAAAACTTGAGTAAGATACAAGGTAGGTTTCACAAAAAAAAAAAAAAAAAAAAAAACTGTGAAACCTACCTCGTATCTTATTCAAGTTTTATTATTATATTTAATAATGATTCACGTTTTTTTTTTGTTTTTTGTTTTTTTTATTTAATTGGCTTCGGGAACTAGATGTCCATTTAGCCAAATAATTCACGTTTTTTAATACATATTTGACATTATTTTATAAATTTCTATTAAACATTTTTAAAGCCCGATTTTGAAGGTGAGACAAAACGTAGCTTAATGTAAATAATGATGCGTTCGTACCATTCGTCAGAAAGTGATTTAGAGGAGTAAAATAAATATAATTTTTTTTTATAAATCATTATGAAAACATTTATTAAAAGACCAAACGTTTCGGCAGTGATCCTCCCTTTATCATTGGAATTTAAAAAACATAAAATTCGTTGCTTTAAAAATGAAAGATAAAGAAACAAATAAATATTTTGAAAATAGACAATGCTAGATTTTGTCTTGGAGGTGAAATTATACCTTGAATAAAAATAAAAAATATAAATATTTACAAAAGGAACATTTTTCCAAACTTCCATTGTAGTCCAGGCAAATTACGTGAAAAAATGGCATAAACAGAAAATAATTCTCAGCAAATATTTTATTGCTGGAATACCTTTATTGGTACTCCAATATTACCACCCTAAGTTTTCCCCCAAATATGAGTTGTGGAAATATTTCTACGCGCCTCAAAATGAGAAAATTTCCGAGTTTCTTCAGTTTTTCTTGAATAACTCTAAAACGGATTATCAAATCAAAAAGATATTTTTTATTTAAATTAAAGCTCTTTAATTTACGAGTAA
The DNA here is from genome assembly GCA_024734495.1 of Forficula auricularia. Lineage (NCBI taxonomy): Eukaryota > Metazoa > Arthropoda > Insecta > Dermaptera > Forficulidae > Forficula > Forficula auricularia. The sequence goes on along the minus strand of JALMQS010000153.1, from coordinate 5,652,278 downwards.
AATGATCACATTTTCATCTATTTCGGTTCAGTAGAACCGGTACTAGCGCCTGTCAAAAAACAGCCCCCGGGATCAATCTTGAATATCCTAAAACTCATACTTTCTTCGATTCTTCCCCATTATGACCACGAAGGAGCACGTATTCGACAAAGACAACTCTGTACATTTTTAAACTAGATTAAATTTGCTACAATTTAAATAAAGTTTCATTATAATTGGATATTGGTAACATGAGGTTGAAGTTTTGAAAAATGCAATCTTTTGTAAAAAATTTTAGTTTTTCCTTCATAAAATGAAAACCACTCATTCTAGAAACTTCATTCTTTTCTTATTCTCTAGTAAATTTTGTTGACTTGAACTTTTACTTTGATCACTTTTTTTTTAAACTCTTAGGTTTAAAGATATCTAGCATTTTCCATGTCGCTTTTGAGGATTCGGATCAAATCCTGTCCGGAAAATGTAGAATATCTATAAATCTAAGACTTTTATCAAAAAAGTGGTCCAGGTAAACGTTCAAGTAAATAGAATTTCCTAGACAATGATATAGGAATCAAGTTTCTAGGATGAGTGATTTTCATTTTATGAAGGAAAAACTGCGATTTTTTTCAAAACTTCAACCTCATGTTACCATTAATCAATTAAAATGAAACTTTATTGATTTTGTATCAAATTTAATCTAGTTTAGAAATGTATAGAGTGGTCTTTTTCGAAAACGTGCTCCTTCGTTGTCAAAATGGGGAAAAATAAAATAAAGTACGAGTTTTAGGGATATTCAAAAGTGATCCCGGGGTTGTTTTTTGACAGGCGCTAGTACCGCATCTGCTAAACCTAAATAGATTAAATCTTTATCATTTTATGCGTAATTTAAAGAGCTTTAATTAATCTAAAAAAATGTTTTTGATTTGATAAGCCGTTTTAGATTTATTCAAGAAAAACTGAAAAAAGTCCGAAATTTTCTCATTTTGAGGCGAGTAGAAAAATTTCCACAACACAGATTTGGTTGAAAACTTAGGGTAGTAATATTGAAGTACCAATAAAGGTATTCCAGCAATAAAAACTTTACCGGTAATTATTTCCTGTTAATATCGTAATTTGCCTGGACTATTGATAAAGAGAGAAGGATTTCTCCCGAAACATTTGAACATGTAATAAACGTTTCCAGACTGTTTTAAAAAAGAATTTGTATTTATTTTATATATAGGTTTATTTATATCAAGAAGAGGTAACCCTGATTAATTTGTTTTTTAATTCAGCTTAAATACACCATATACTAACTGTGATTTCTGACAAAGAGTATGAGGATCAATGGGACCATACTTATACCACTTATAGGTCGCGAATGAGGTGTTTCTTTCAATAAAATATGAATGATACAATGTTTTATTGGATACAACATTAGTATCCAATAGTCCAAATTTTCTTAAAATTATATCAATTCATTTCATTTTAAAATGATCAAATATCCGATTTTTTGATCTTTAAAGTATAGTACCTGGAGCCACCGAGCAATGCTCGGTAACTTTTTGCTTCAGTTAAAAGCTATTTATTAATATTATTTTTAATTTAAAATTCTGATAAAAATACAAATATATGTAGTAGACGGCCCCTGAAAACCCCGCCCCCGAAACCCCGCACTTCACCCCACTCCAGATCCCTCCCCTACTAGCAAAATAGCTGTATAATTTTAGGTTTTACAACTGTTATGTTGTATTGATGTTGTACAAGCGATATGGAGCACTTATAAAACAGCAACAAAACATAAATGTTATATAACCTAAAATTATACAGCTACTTTGCTAAGTTGGGCTTCACCCCCACCTCCTGTTCCCCCACAACTATTCGCACCCAGTTTTTGCATTTCTAGCCCTCTAGTGGCCCACAGATTATGTGTATATAGCATAACTATATAAATAAGTTCCGTATAATTATTTTTTTTAATTAAAAAACAATTCATCGAGTTTTATAATTAATTAAATTTGGAAAATTCTAATATATAATAATATTTCTTATGAACTGTTTGTGGGATTTAAAACTCGCTTTATAATCAACTAAATTGCTTACTTTTAATATATAATTTTATTTGGTATAAAATCATTGTGGGATTTAAAATTGAAAAAACAATTATTTATTAAAAGGAAATTGAATAAAAATGTAATTATACATTTTTATCAAGACAACCACCTGTGAATAATTATTTCAATTAACAAAAAACCCGTCAAAATTAATTTAGCCGAAGATGAGAACGTGACAGATCGAATTGTCAACCCAAAAGCCCCCTAACTCGTAAATTTCATTAAAATCGGTAGAGCCGTTTTCAAAATAAAAAAAATATAATATACAATTTTTGCTCGTTTAATAAGAGCAGATAACTACCATTTTGGACGAGGATAATTAAATAGCCGCTCATCTAATTTTTACTCTTAAAAAGTTAAGCTTACCTGTAGCCTGAGAGAATTTTAATTAGGGTAGTTTTGCCCGCTCCAGAGCAGCCCATAATCGCTGTTAATTCGCCAGCACGGAATTGGCCATTGATCCCTTTGAGAATTGTCTTTTTTACCTAAAATAGAAATTCGAACAGCAAATGAAATGATTAATCATTGTATAAAAGTATTACTAATATAATAAAAAAAATCTAATCATTTAAATAGTATTACATTCCTGGCATTCCAGATTTTTATTTGAATGATATCACGTGAGGAATTTATTTGAAAAATATATTCAAAGAAGTTAGACTAGGCGAACAATGACAAATTGAACAAAATCCTTTAAAAACTTATAGTCCAATCAAGGAACGCTCAAAAAAGAGGTATAGAAAACATTGAAGAAGAGATAATTTTTTTCTTATGGAATGTGTTTAGAGTAGTTAGGAAATAAAAATACTAAAAGTCCCTAGTCCTAGCTACCTGGCTTAGGATGGAAGGGGGGTTGAAATGTCCCGTTTTTCGGTTTTTGCTTATATCTCAAAAACGGTGAATCGTAGGGAAAAGGTTATTCTTAGCAAAATAAAAGTGTATAAAATTTACTACAAGATTGCTTCCATTTAACTTTTCGCTATTTCTTATGGTTTTTGAGATATTCGCCCGCAAATATCGTTTATGTATAAAAAAAAAAATCCTATATTTTTTGTCAAACTTTTGTCTCTAGCACCTCAGCCCCTCGTTTAACAGTAAAAGTCCTCAGTGAAGAAGTGGTAGAGCATTTAATTTCCTTCAAAATGATATATATAT